>WBMW01002611.1:100076-121977 GCA_013396635.1 Penelope pileata
TCCACCTGGACATAGTGCCGTTCACCACAGCCCTCTGTCTGCAGCCTTCCAACCAATTCCTTATCCACTGAATAGTCCACCCCTCAAATCTGTCTTTCTCCAATTTAGAGATAAGGATGTGGTGGGGGACCATGTCGAAGGCCTTGCACAAGTCCAGGTGGATGACATCGGGCACCTTCCCTTTGTCCACCAATGCTGTCACAAAAGCATGGTAATCTAGGTATATTATACAGCTCATTGCTGCAAGGTGAGGGATCAGGAGGACAATGGCAAAGGTGGCGGATTCTTGTGCTCTGCTGCTTTGTATGGGGCATTTCCTGAAGTGGAAAACGGAATTTATCACCAAATGATTTTTCAAAGTTATTTGTATATCTTTAAGAGGAACCAGAGCTGGGGCATGACTTTGACTGTTCCAGTGCTGATTAACAATAATACTTATTCAAAACAATAGTGTTATGACAAGTGCCTTAATGGCAGGAAGTTTACCCTGGTTATCCATTTGCTTTTAGTTTTGAGAAATCTCTGGAGGAGGAATGCATTCAGTAGTTATTCTAGAGATGTATTTTAAACCAGCTCCCCAGTTCTCTTGGCATAGAGTTAAATAGTTAAGCAACATTACACAATATCTTATGCGAGTGCGCATGCATGCAGCATGTAGCGTTGCTTTGTTAGGAGCACTGGGGTACTTTTTCTACCCTTGAACAACATACAGTACATTCAGCATCAATTTTATTCCCCTTTTAATTTAGAAAGGAAAACTTATGTTCCCCAAGGTATGGCTCACTTTTCATATGAAGTATCGTATTTCTCTACTTTATTGAGATATTAACATGGAAATGGTGATGTTAAACAATACTTGGAATAGCTCTAAAAGTGTAGTGGGAATCATGATTTCATAAGAAGAAAATTAGTTATGTAGGTTACATTATTGTATAATTTCCCATAGGATCTCTACAGCAGGCAAGATTTTATTATATTCTAAAACAAAGTTGCTTGCACTCACTTTAAATATAAAGTACTGCTGAATAGGGCAATATCATACAGCGGCTCACAGTACAAGCAAAGACATCTGTTAATGGTACCATGAATAGTTATGAACTGTGGTACTCAGATGGCTTTGCCAGCAAAGCATTGCCTCCTAATTTATTTTTATAGCAAATGGATGCCTCATTTTTCATGGTTTGGTAGTTTGCATTCAAATGTACCAATAACTTGCAAGGCAATAGCTTCTACACAGCGTATTTTATTTGAGAGCATAAGATGCAGTAGCTAATGGCATATTGGTGGGTAGTGCTCTTCTTCATCAGCAGTTTTGCATGAATCCTAATGTTCTTGTTTTTTTCTTTTTTAAATTAGTTCATGGAAGGGAACATTCTATATAGAAGTATGCTTACTGTATGGAAGATTTAATTTAATTTCTTATCATACAAATGAAGAGGGACAAAGACTGTCTAATCATCCTATACTTAACAGCTAAACTGGCCATTTTACATTTCCTGTCATTCCTAGAGGCGTCACCAAAAGCTCAAAGAGAACAAGTGGTTTCAGCTGTCACAGAGCAGAGTTCAAAAGCCTCCAAAGGCTTCCACAGAAATCAGTTGAGGAGAGGAGGGAGGCAGCAAAAATTTAAGCTCTGCCTAATTTATTTTTCTTATCTGTGGTAGTTAATAAGTACTACAAATCGGAACAACTGGTTCTAGAAGCAGTTTGTGATGATAATATGGTTGGTAGTCAGTTGCTACGTTCAATGGTTCATCAGCTGTCTTGTGGCTTATTGTCATATAACCATGTGAAAACAGCACTGTGTGGCTGGATAGCTGAGGACGTTACAGCTGTTGGCTTGCTTGGCTGCTGGCACACTCAGCTTCGACTGTGATAGAAGAACCAGAGTTCATCGAATCTAGTGTTGCGGATCCTCTTCTGTGTGTTTGGCAATGCTGCCAGCTCTTTTGAGTTAGATCCAGTTTCCTTCAATATGTTGCTGCTAACCACTGTGGTGAGTATGGCTGCATTAAAACAACTGATACTTTTCTCAGGGGTGATAAAATCTGTTAAGTGAAGAGCAAGCAATCCATCTTATTTATCATACTAGGACAATGTGAGGTCTGCAGTGATCTGCTTTTGAAAAGACTTTCAAATAAAAGATTGTATTGAGAATCTCATGACAGAAAGTTAATGAAAATTAAATTCATCTTATGAAAAAGCAAGAATACAAATAGAATTTTGGAAGAGCTCATTTAAGTCTTTATTGGTGTACTGATTGGTTTGGTTTGAGGATTGTTTTTTATCTGAGATATCTTTAAATCTTCTACAAGCATAGGTTAATATTTCTATATCCTTTCAGTCTCAGAAGGTAGTCTTGTGAGATTCAATCCCTGAACTGCAGATATACCGAGGTGGTTTGGGGACTAAACACAAAACAGGATAATGCTGAGCTATGCTATTGCTACCCCCAAAGGGACCTCGCATCCTCCAGGGATAACTATTAAATAGAGCAGTTTCATTGACCAGCGAAGTTCCTGTTCTCCGCTGTGCACAAGGCCCATGAACGCTCACCAACACCCTTCCTGTAAGATGTTTTATTCCAGCCTTGTGGCCTTGTACGGACGCTACCTGAAAATGACATTTAGTATTACAATTTAATACTAATATTTGTTGTAACTTGTTTATAGGTTTATCTTGGATGTTGGAAAGTTTTATTTTTCCCCACTTTTTTCCCTCGTATGACTTCACAGCACTTTGTGCAGTCAGTTCCACAGGAGTCTTCATCTGAGACCTTCTTATGACAGTGAAGCCTTAGGGTTTTGAAAAAATTAGTTTCTCCCACTCTTGCAGAATAAAGTAGATAGTTAAATAAAAACATTCCTGACATAATTTTTCTCAAGCCAGTTATATCACCATGAAACACCCAGCTTTGGAACTGCTCGAATTTGAAATTAATTACAGGCGTTTCAATTAAGTGACCAAATACCTTTATGAATAAAATCCCTTCAGAGGGAGCAGTATCTCCATTTTGTCTCAAAGTAGCCACAGGAAAGCTACCTTCCCTGCCCTCATGTTTTGAAAATCAAAATAGCAATCACCTCAAGCCTCTGACTAGCACAGGCAAAGAAAAGTCTATTTCAAGATGCAGTTGTTGTACAAGTTGAATTTCTGTGGCAGATCTAGTTTGAAATGCCTCCACTGAACGCCAAGAAGTTTGGCAGATAAATAACTGTTTATTGTCCCAGCCATGTTTGGTACTCCTTTCCCTTTTCACTAGCATCAACATTTCATATCTGCCTTAAAGTGCAGCCTGCTAGCTAGCATTTGGATCCTTTTTGTCAGAAAATACAGTTCTGAAATATATGATGATGTATTCCAGTAATATGACATTTTGTATGTGGTTCTGACTGTAGCTTTGTGATACACTGTAATTAACCGGGCTTATAATGACAATTATTTCAGACTAGTAGGAATATCAAAAAGCTAGGCCTGCTAAACTTTAGTGCTAAATGACATCTTCCTCGCATACCTCTGCTGACAGAGCTCTTTCTTTGTGCTGGAGTGACACTGTCACAGGCGTTTGTAAATGAAATCTCCACGAAGGCACTCCATTGGAGCCACTCTTACGAGACGTGCTTTGCATGGCGCGGTGCTCCAGCCAGCACTGCTAAACTGTGCTGACACTGACTTGTCACTTCTGAAGTCTGCAGCATGCTAAACACAAAAGCTGTTGCACTGTGGGGGATATTGATCAGACCTAGTTAGCGCTTGGTGACTGTCTGCTAGTGAAACCAGTTGAGCAGATTACATTGTGCTCGCTGGCAAGTAAAACTCGACTGAAGATGTGATCAATCCACTAATCTACAGTGACAGAATAATACTTTAAAACAAATTGATCCTCAAGCTCCACTAAATCAGGTTAATTCCTTGTCTTTGGGTGAGTTTGTTTTACAGAAATACGATTTACGTATGACTTCTTGGGTTTCTGTTAATATTCTTTAAACACTACATCTTTCATTAACATCTTCCTTGCCAGAACTGCTTTATATTTTCAATCCTGCAGTATGCTGAACATTTCCCACAAAAATATATAAAATAGAAATTTAATGAGTTGAGAGTTACCTGTTAATTCTAACTCATTACAAATTCTTCCTTGAATTTCAGCCTGAAGGCTAGATGCAAAATGGTGTTTACTCCTTGGAGGTCCTAGAGCTAGAAGGGTTATGTCAGTTCAGAAGAAACTGTCTTATCTAGCTATATGTCTACCATAGATTTTTTTGTCTGCTTAGGACACGTAGCCTAAAGGTGCCACACTTCGTACTCTTTTTCCCACATCTTTCATTGTGGAAATCCTACTATCTGCAATGATTGTATACAGCAGAGTAGAAAACTGGATTGAAGATGCAATGAGTAAAGGCTACCTTTAAAATGACAAAAGTAGCATGGACCCCTGTATAGGTCAGGATGGCAACTATAATTAGACAATGGTTAGTATTGCTTTTTTGTGGATTTCAGAAATTACTCTGTAACCCTCTAAGGTCATAAATGGTATTTGGTCTTCTCTGAGCAACCTTTTTGCTGAAGAAAGCTGCCTAACTGGGAATATTAACACATCTTAATGCATTACAGTGAAACACCAGTTACCACATCTCTGCAAGCTTAACTGTCAGAAATGGCATCTGCTGGATGCGAAAACTTACTTCTTTCAGCTTCCATGCATCAGAGACTAGGCTGCTGCTCATTAGCTGTTTGAAAAATGTCTGTAGTCTGCTTTCTTATTGGGCTAACAGGAAAAGGAATGGAATATGTGGTATACTGCAGCCTTGCTGTCATTGCCTGCTAGGATGCACTTCTGAGAACATTGGCCTGGGTTCAGTGGCCTGCGATCTGTGGCCCTCCTTGCCAGTACAGGCCATTCATTTTAGCCCCTAAGCTTCATTTTGTTGCTTCTCCTGGTGCTATTATACACATGCAATTCCAGTCCCATTTTCCATGCCGGTCTTAATGTTTCCATTTCAAAACTTCCTCTCCATAACCAGAATCTGCAGATGACAATGCTAGCTAGGATCTTTTTGAAAATCAATTTTAAATAGACAAAATTTAGTCTAAGGATGTCTCCAAGAAAGTGAATTATACTCTTTGACATATATGAAATTTAGTAAAACTATTTTATTACTCTTGCATGCCTAGATGTCATACTCATAGTTTTACCTCCTACAAGACATCAAATTATTTCTACCATTGCATACTCAGGTTGATTTACTGTTGTGTTTGTCTGCCAAGAGGCACTGTAGAGCCCCATTGGAATAGCCCCAGTGGGCTGTGCTCTACGTGAGACAATAAGGGGAATGTGTGCACTGGTATGCAGCCTCGTCCCCTGCCTCCCATTGGGCTACCTCTCTGCTAAATAAATATTTAGGATGTAACAGACTTCTGATCAGAGGCTTGGTTTGTAAAAGAAAAATAATATTTTACAAGAAAAACAGTAAATGAATCAATACTCAAAAAGCAGAAATCCTGAACTTTCTTTGTCACTCTTTAACTATACGATATATGTACTTAAAAACAAATGCATATAATGCTTTGGATTATGGGTTGTTTGGTTATAAAATTGCCTATAGAATGTTTGTTCATGGATGATGGAAATGTGAAGTATCTAACTCTATCTGATGACATTTGTATCTTGAGTTTTTTGAATTCTTTTCTAAATGATAGTCAGTCAGTGATTAACATTTCTCAAAGTCTTTTGGTCTAGGAAAATACCTCATTTCTCCTCTTGAGTTATCTGAGAATCACATGCTTCTCTCCGTATATGAGCAGATAAAATCTTAAAGACTTCTTAACTGGAAGAAAGGAAAGGATAATGTATGTTTATTCTCTATGAACTGTCACAAACATATTTAACAGAAAGACATTTGTTTTCCCTAGAAAATATTTTCCCTAGAATGGGCCACTTCTCAATCAATCTGTGTTACATGCCATTAATCTCAGAGACAATTTTATCAGGGCATCTCAAGGGCATGCAGCTTTCCGGGTGCTCCCCCAGGTCCATCAGGACAGAGCAGAGCCTGGCTGCCGGAGCCCATACAGCCCTAGAGCTGCCAGGATGTCAGCCCATGGGTGAGGGCAGGATCAGCCCCTGGGCCGGGAGCTGGGCTCACACAGCCCCAGGATGGGCAGTTAGGGCCATGGTGATGGAGGTGGACCAAGGCTGCGATGGAAAAGCAGTCTGCAGATCAAGTGTAGCTTTGGTATCACCAAGATTTAGCATGTTCTGTCTGGATTTTTAAACCCAATAATCTTATTTCTTCCAATAACTAGTCCTAGAGTCTCTTACCTTAATACACTGGCAGCACGCATAACCAAAGCAGATAAACTTTGACATCTTGTTTGTTATCACTGAGTCCTTGCTGAAAGATTTGTGAATTCCTTCTCCTTGATGTTCACAACTTTGCTCGATGTAACGCGGAGATGAGCCCAGATTTCCAGTTGCTAAATTCCAGGTGTTTGGCATACATGTTAACATGTGTTGATAGAGGCAGTTCTTAATGATGTTCCTTTCCTCTGCCAGACATTGCCATTTCTCTTCAATGTTATGTGTAGTGCTTAACTTTGAGACAATCTCACGTTTACAAACTTTCTCTTCTTGTTTACTGCTTAAATGATTCATTTTAAGTGCATTACATCAATCACTTTTAAATAATATTGGTTATGTATTCACTAGCATAGTTATTCTTTTGTTCGTACAACATGGTAAAATGGAGCCTTATCCCCTCTGAGGGTTTGTGATGGCTACTTTATCAAAAAAAAAATGTAATGAATCTCAAGTCCCAATAGAGAAATCATTTCTCATTTCCTGTCACTGTTTTAGATAAAATACTTATATTTTTTTAATAAATTTTTTCCCTTCTTCTATAGTCCAGGATGTCAAAAGTTATTCCTCTCAAACAAAGGCAAGAGGGTTTAATAAAAGCCCTGAATTGGAGGAGTGACACAAGTCCTTGACCAGGCTGTTCCACTGTTCTTCTTTTCTCTTACACTTCCTTCCACTGCAAACTTCTGTCTGGTGACAGTGTTTATTTTTTATTTTTCCTCATGGGGACAGTAGCAAAGCTTGGTTAATATAATGAGCAATCCTTTGGGCTTGAGCCACAATGAAATGCACAGAAGAAATGTTTTAAGTAATAAAGTAATGTGGTATTTTTGTACAGGAAATACACCCTTTGGGGCTTGCATTTTCTTGTTCTTCTACGGTTTTATCCCGTTTCTCCTTCTGCTGTCTTCTAGACTTGTCTTTCAATATACTTTCAGAAATTTCAGCATAGCTGAAATAGTTCTAAAGTACTGTTCTACAATATGACCAAGACTGAACATGAATAACTCTTATACAAATCCTTACTTCAATGCCAGTAATTAGTTTATCTAATGTTCGACTTTTGCTCCTTACTTTATAAATACTTTTTATTTACATTGTTGTATTGCATCATGAGAAAGAAACAGCTTAACCCTTACTACTATTTGTAGACACTTTCCATGCTGAAGAATGCTGAGCCAATTAAAAACGCATATATTGAAATGAATGTGTCTGTGCATCTCAGGCTTCATGCATATTTACAAAATTTAGGCTGGTGAAAATAGATTAAGTTTCTGAAATTAAAGTGAGCCAATATTCGAATGGCCATAGTGGCTTTATACCACAATTGTAATTTGTGGTTTTAGAAATAAGGTTTTCTTATTTCTTGCTGATTCTTATGAGAAACAGCAGCAACAATTGTCTTCTGGGCAAAGGCTGTACGTTTTAAATGCATCAGCTTGTACCTACGTGTGCGTTCCATGCCTTTATTCAGACTAATATTGGATTCCTATCTCTTTGTCTGGGGTGAGACTTTCCTGCAAGCCAAAAGTTTTTCCTGATTACTCCAGCTAATCTGGGATTCAGAAGTTCAGCACAAATCCATCTAACTTGCATGAATCGTGCAGTATGTGTCCTGACGTGCTTGTAAATTAAATCACTGAAGGCGCTGGTGCCTAATTACATTCTCCTTAACTGAAGGAGTTCAGCAAATGTGTTTAATAGTCTACAACTTAGAGATCACTCAGTACAGACCGTTTTGGAAAGGTAGGGTGGATCTCTGAGCCATCAAAATGAGAGGGAGAGGAGAAGATGGAAAAAGTGTAATGCATCGAAACACCTAAATATATAGACTTTAAAAGGCTGTTGTTGTAGTTCAGAGTGCTAGGATTCTAAAGGTGGAAGACAGAGACTGTTTATACTGACTGTGATCTTTGGAATTATACAATGGCTGCTCCGAAAGTACTGCCTCTTGTGTTATACTGCTGCTGGCCCGCAATGCCAGGGGCAGATGTTGGTGGGATGGCAGCAGAGGCTGAACCTTCCCACCCATCTCCCGTCCCATGCTGTGGCCGTGTGACAGATGGCAGCAGAGGGGCACTCTGACCCCATGGCGTCTGACATGGGAGTGCGGGTGGAGCAAAGGGGGGGCACTGAATTCCCCCCATGCAGAACAAATGGCACCCACTGACATTCGCTGACACTTGCTGGATGCTGATGGATCCCAACCAGTGGATGTTGGCACAGAGAGGGGTGGTGGTGCCTTTCAGCAGCGGTGACAGGGATGCGAAAGACAAGCCACGTTCTGGTTGGTCATGTAGATATTTCTGAGCATGGCATGCAGGCTCTTGTTCAAGGCTGGCAAAATTGCACAGCTAATGGTGGTGACTATGTTGAAAAACAGTATTTTGTGCTGAGAATTTGCTCTGTCAAATAGTGTTATTGTGCTCTTTGTATCTGTTGTAGTTTCCATGGAAATAAATAGGATGTTTATCCACCTGAGCAACCCAAGTGTAAAATAAAATAAAATTTCTCCTTAACCTCAGTCCAAAGAGTCTTGCTGGCTCTTTGGGTCATCAGTCTGATTCTTTTCTCTCAGTGGAGATGAATTTTGCATGTCTTTCTGGCTGTATCTTTTTGCAACACTAATACCTTTTCCATTGGCCCTAACTACCTCATATTAATGCTGTTAGCTTAAGGTAATGCTAACTGTAACAAATTGTTCAGGTTCAACTGCCAGGCTTTAAGAACACTGGGGAGATATTTAAAGCAGGGGGTTTGGTGTGTGGGCCTGTGTACCTTTCCCAAATAGAGCTAGGGTCTAATTGCTTTGTTGCCTGTGGTCCTGTGTCTAGATCTCAGCTGAGCAGCAATAACTGAGAGTGCGTGAGAGCTCTTGTCCAGAGCTAAAACAAGCTTGGCAATCTCATCAACATTTTTACTGTTATCATTTCTTTCCTCCTTAGGATGAAAGCACAAAACATTTGAATATTTCTCTTGGCTTTTAAGCAAGTGTCTAGTCTCATGAGAAATGAAACATTTTTTTAATTCCATGCCTGTATATTATAGTTAGAGGCAAGAAAGCTATGTTTCCTTAGTGTTATGGGTATTATTTCCAAATGTCAGTCTTTTAATACAATGCTTTTCATACAGGTGAGATTGAAATCCAAGTTGAAATTACTTTTTCCTAACTATATTTAGGAGGGATTAGAATAGTAAAACTAAGGGGAGGAAAGAAAAGTGTGCATGAAAAGAGAAAATAATCACTATGTTTTATATCCTAAATAAAAATTATACACATGAGAAGCCAAAAAGTACATGATTGTCTGCTCTGCACCATTTGTTGATGTTTATCCACAAAGACACAAGAAGAACCAGAAAGGATCAGCATTTAACATTGTATTTTACTGTTTGTTCCAAAAGTCAAGAACTAAGAGGCAATTTTGCTTTTTAAAAGAATATATAGAAAATAACAGCACTACCTGATTGTATACAAATATTGGTGAGAAAAGGTAATGCTTAAGTAAAATGACTCTATTCAGTTTTTAATAATGTTACCTGATGTGCTATATATAGCCTAATATTTCTTGTTTCAGGGGCTTTTTACCTTTTCCAGTTACTGCATCCTGTGAGCACTTATGTCTCATTTACTTCCATTTGTTTTGTTCATAAAATTGATACAATGCTCTTAAAGTAGATCTTTTTTTGAAATTTATTGAGTAAATATTCAATTTTTGTGTTTTATGTGTTTGGGGAGTTGTCTGTGAAGTTTCTTTAGTATGTGGTATGAATATTTTCTTGGTCAGAATTCATCAGAGTTGTTTCTTCCCATCTAGTGTTTGACAGACTATTTACGTGTCCCAAGTCTCTCACAGTCTATAGCAAAATGGAAATTGGAAGTGAACAGAAGTGTCTCTTTTATTATGGGACAATTCAGGTTGGAAGGGACCTGGGCAATCTCAAGTCCAGTCCTCTGCTCACAGCAGAGACAGCTGTGAGATCAAACCAGTTTGTTCCAGCTGGGGATGGAGAACTCCTAGTGGTGCTCAGCCTCTTCCATTGGCTATCCCATGGGGAAAAGGCTTCTCATACCTGACGTGAACCTGTCATGCTTCAGCTCATGTTCATTGCCTCTCATCCTCCCTTTCCCCCCACCCCTGCTCCACTTTTTTGTTTTTTTTTCTGTTTTACAGGGAGGTGGAAGGGTGGACAAAATTGGACACAGTTCTAGACTTGGACTAATGCATGCCAGGTAGAAAGGGGTAATCTCCTCCTCCTGTCTGCTGAACATGTGCTTGTTGATGACACAGCCCAGGATGCAGATGGCTTCATAGTTTTATACATAATTTGTTTTTTGTTATCTATTACTTTTTTTAAAGACACCGAGCAAGACAATAGAAGTGTCTTCTTTTTTTTTATTTTTTACTAAATACAAGCATTTCTATAACAATGCTGTGTAAACACTCCCACTTCAGGAAGAACTGGAACTCTGTTATTCACTGACATTCATTGACATTCCTGTGGTAGGCCAAGAAATAGATTGGCATGAACAAGTACAGCACCCAAAATAAACTCATACCGTATCCTGATTGAAAGGATATGCAGGAGGTGAAAATGAAGAAATAGGAGAGAAAGAGAGCACACCTGTGTAAGCAGAGTTGGGAAGTTCTTCATCATTTCTTTTAATTTTTCTAATTGGATCCCAGCATACGCATTTATTTTCCTATTGATATCAAAAGTTAATTTAATTTTACCTTTTCCTGCGCTATGGTTAGAGGTAGTTTGCCTGCACTGCTGGAGAACAAAGGAGGGATACAGTGTTTGGTTACCACTCTGCCCTGAAAGGCGAGGAATACACATCTTCTCCACAGCTTTGAAGGAAATCTCAGAAAAGATCGTTTAAGTGCTGCTGTTGTCTTCTAATGGAAATGTCTGAGTTACTATATACTTCCTGTTCACACCTGTTGATCACTTGCAGTGTTTCAGCAGACACAATCTCATTACATTCTTACTGGTAATCCTTTGTCACGGTACCAGCTCTGTTACTCCTCTTGGTGGTCCTGTTGGTATTACTGCTTTTATATATATATTCATACATAAATTAATATATACAATGTGTATATTATATATATGTATTCATATATATATTCAAACATATTTTTAATATACTCACCTGTGTATATATACTGAACAAATTCTCTTGGAAGAAACAGTTTTTCTAGCATTCTGGGTTAATGCATTAGTTTTGGCTTGCTAATCACAGACCTGTCACTTTGTTCTCTTAGGATTCTGGATAGGTAGGAGATGACTATAACATTCTAGGGTGCCCCTGCAAAAGAAATTTTGGCTGCAGGAATATAGTGTGGTAGAGAGTATCAAACTCAAGGAGTGTTTTAATCTGTTTAAAGTATTTAATACTGTAGTGATAAGAAACTGGAAGAGCTGATTTTACATTAGCGGTAGTAAATAAAATAAAAATAAAAAAAAAAAGATATATAATACTACTTTAAACCAGAAAAAATAGGCAGAACATGTTTTCTTTGGTTAGCTGGTTGGGTTTCTTTGTACTTAATTATGTGCAGCACTGGAAAAGTTACCTTTTTGAAGGGTAGTTATCTTTTGTTGACTAAAACCTCTGTATTAATGACACAAAGAGTAAACTAAATTCCATGTGTTCTGATTTAATGTTGTAGGCACGATCATTTCAAAAGGCAATTGTAAATAATTTTCGTTGTTTGGTGCACTTCAATCAGAATCACACTGCAAAAGATGGTTTTGTAAAGCTTGGGAGAGTGAAAGTGTTTTGCTTCCTGACTCCCAGTTCTCTCAATAGCTGAGGCTGAATACTGTACTAACTTAGAGAAAGCCTTTCCTTTGCCTGTGTTCAGTGAGTAATTGATTACTAGCTTATAATGTGGCAGTAAGAGCTGAAAGTGTCTTCCTTAACACTGCCGTGTCACTTGTAATGGAGCTGAAGTGGGACATGGGGTGAAGCAGGCTGTGCTGGCATTTCCTGATGTGTGATGTGCATCCCAATGAGGCTTCATCAACTGTCCATTTGTCTCACTTTCTAACACACCTGTTAGCTATGCAGGCAAGCTAGAAAGTGTTGTTGTGGTCTGATAGCCTTTTTTTTTTCCCATTAGAAACAGGAACTTCTTTCACTGCTTTAAATTTTTTTCTTTTTGTTTTGAGTCTCACCAACTGACACAGTTTATATTGGACAACAATAGCCTTCTACTTCATGCACTCTCACATATTTCAAATAAATAATTTCTGTTTTGGAAGTTTGACTTTACTACTCACTATCAGGATGAAAAAATAACCATTCAGTGATGCTTCTTACACACAGCCTTATTTTTCACACTGTTAAGTATGCTGCCAAATACAAATCACCTATGAGGTATCTCCTCAGCTGTTGAAAGACTTCAAATTGTGAACATTTTTCTGGAAAACCATTTGAACATTTAGGCAAATCATGAGAAGGATCTGTGGAAAAATCTCTTCGGACTTCACTGATGAAGAGAGTAATGTAAAGTCCAGCTGTCCATCTCCTTTAGATTCTGCAGTATTACTCTGGCATCTCACTTTGGGGCGGGGGGGGAACACAAACTTTCTATTATTTTGACTTTACAAATGTAAGAATTCAAATTAGTAACTTCACTTGGAAAGAATGATGACTCAATATTACAGAATCACAGAATTGTAGGGGTTGGAAGGGACCTCGAGAGATCATCAAGTCCAACCCCCCTGCCAGAGCAGGTCCCTAGTGCAGGTCGCACAGGTGGGCATCCAGACAGGTCCTGAGTATGTCCAGGGAAGGAGACTCCACAACCTCCCTGGGCAGCCTGTTCCAGTGCTCCGTCACCCGCACCGTGAATAAGGTCTTACACATGTTGGTGGGGAACTTCCTATGCTACAGTCTGTGGCCATTTCCCTTCGTCCTGTCCCCAAACACCACTGAAAAGAGATGGCCCATGTCCATTTGCCTCCAACACTTTAGATATTTGTAGACATTGATCAGATGCCCTCTCAGCCTTCTTTTCTCCAGGCTGAACAGACCCAGGCCTCTCAGCCTCTCCTCACAAGGGAGATGCTCCAGGCCCTTTATCACCTTTGTGGCCCTCCTCTGGGCTCCTTCCAGGAGGTCCCTGTCTTTTTTATACTGGGGAGCCCAGAACTGGATACAGTACTCCTAGTGAGGCATATATGTTTATTCTAAATATATACATATATACTATATATATATTCTAAATATATAAACTGTGATGTAATAACCACACGGACTCTGAGGTGGGTTCAAAGATTACTTCTACATGTTCTCTCTTCATGTTCCTCATGTTCTCCTTTATTGAAAAGCTAGCCGGGCCTATAAAGGCCTTTCTGGCTGATGCAACACCATGCAAAACCAATAACTCTACAAACAGTATTTTTCTACTCATAAGTCATTGGCTAACAGTTGGCTAAGAACAAGACTTGAGCAGTTCCTTCAGTATCTTCCTTATCTTGAAGGGCAGAGACATCCTTGTCTTGAATATCACTGGATAAACATAGTCGTTATCTTAGAAAGATAGCTCCTTTGTAGCTTCCCTCCAGCTGCAGCTCTCGGGTTAGTGTCTCTCCTTATCCTACCCCTTCCAAGTTTTGGCTGCACATAGCTGTTAGCTTTTAGCACCTGGGGACAGAATATGGCAGGCACTGTCAATTCAGAGTTATACCTGCTGAGAGGGCTTTGTGGAACTGCAGAGCTGAAGCTCCCTAGCATGGCTTTTCTTCTTTGTCTCCCTTTCTCTCTCAGTGTGAAATCATAGTCGCTGTTTAATACAACCAATTTGAAACAGAATATGGATACTTTTGAAAAAAAAAAAATCAATCAAAACCTTGCTGTGGGCTATAGTTCTGCAATTATTTTTAAATATATTTTTAAACAACAAAAAAAAAGGAAATTGTTTTTGTACAGTATAAGTTAGGATAAGAGATAAACAGTTTCAGCAAAAATGATACTCTCTAATTGTTCTGCTATTCATTTATAAGGCGAATTTTAGGCACTGGAGGTTCTTTTTCAAATAATGTCAAGGAAAATATTTAATACTTTTAGAACACTTTGCATATGCTAAGAGTTATAGAGTAATAAGAGTAATATTAAGTCTCCGTCCTTATACGCTGTGTGTTACTGGTCATTCCTTGGCTCAGTCGTATGTCCCCCACTTAACTTCAGTTCGTATTGTACATCTGAAAATAATTTGCCATCACTTGTGCATTTGGAGAGCCCTAATGTTCAGACAATTTGAATAATAAAAGGACACTTACTTGATGTTTTCCTTAAAAATATACAAAGTGTGAAAACTTTACATCTTTCAAAGCAGAACTGTCAAAGGATCCTCAGTACTTCAGTTAAGCTGAAGATTTTTAAAAGGAGGAGATTTACTCATTGCAGTGACCTTTATAAAGTTTCTGTGTAATACTTGTCAACTGTCATCAGAATTAAGAAGAAAAGAGCAGTTGTCTACGTTTTCATATCTAACATTTTCAAATGTTAGACTTTCATCTTTCTTAAATCTTACAGATAAGTGCAGTCTTTGTGAAATAGTTGGCCAGCAGACTTCTGAAGCACTGTTGTGCTTTGTGTTGCATTTGATGTCCAAGAGACACCTGCATGTTTGAGGAGTCAAAACTCTGATTTAAATCTGGGTAAGAAAGTGTGTGAAACTATTTATTACTTATACATTATCAAATTTGATGGGAAATTGAACTTCCTTCCAGATCATACCAAGCACTGGAACTGCAGCAAGCAGTCTCTCTTTTTCACACAGTATTACTTAACTACCATTTTAGATTTGCACTTATTACATGCTATTTTCTGAAGACCCAAATAATCTAAAACCAGAAAATCAAAATTATAACCAAATCCATCCAGCTGAATCTGAATGCAATTTAAAAGGAAAAGATATGCAAAAGTTTTTGTGAAGATACTGAGCATTAAGTAGCACAGAATCACAAAACAGAAAATTTCATTCATAGGGGGAAAATGCACTACTTTCTTGAATAATTCATATTCTCTTGAATGATTGCTATTACATAGAGCTTTATGTTTACTTACTTTTTTTGCTCTTTTAGTCAGATGCAGGAGAGTTGTGTTTTGTGCATTCTGCGTATGCATTGCGCATATGTCTGTCTTGAACTTTATGGGTCTAAATCTCTGAGGTGTTGACTATCCAAAAAATATACCATCAAAATAACATTTTCTACTCTATCTGCATGTGACTTTTTTTCTTATTTAGTATGAACTTTCCAAGCTGTAGCAAGATGTGGGTTTTTTTAATTTTAGTTTCTATCTATTTACTACATTAAGGATTGCAGCAGCGTATCTTTTGCTTATAAGTGAGTGTGCAAGTTATTCATTTCACCTTGTCAGGATAATTTTGTTCATATAGACCTGCTCAATTATCTTTATCACAAAAAGAGACAGAGGAGAGTCCTTGGCTTTCTTTATTTGAATAAAGGGAGAGTCTACTGGGACATTTCCCTGTAGGGTCTCTGAAATTGTTGGGGTACGCAGACCCCTTTTTATCCCTGACCCTTGATGCTCTACTGGCCTCCCCCTTTCCCCATTGGCTGAGGTACTGGGGTTACATTCCTCTTGGGTTGCCTACCAAGTGCTCATCCTCCCAATAGGTACCCCACCTTTGTTTTCTTTATTCATACATACATTGTATTCTGGATTCAGAGTTTGTGGTTTTGCCCAATTTTTTTCTTAGTCAGTCTGTCTCCTCCTGATCTTTTTAAGCACTCAGGCTCCATCAGCAGGTGCTAAGCTGGCCTCTCCTGCCCTGTCACAAGATAAGTTTGTTGAACCAGATCCTTGTGACAGAAACTCTTTCTTCTCAGCTTTTTATTTGTTTTGTTTTGCAGGAACCTTCTTAGATTATTGAGACTCTTCAAAATTTCAGTTTATTTTATTTTGCAGGGACTCTTTTATTCTGCTTTTCCCATCAATTCCCCCTTTTCCTTTTTTGTAACTCAATTATCCTTGCAAACTTGTAGCTAAAATATAATTTCTTACTAATCATAATTTGATGGATGAACCCGGTTGTATATTAGGCGTATTGAGGCAGTTTTTACACACCCAATAGTCATAATCACAATTACTATTATTATTATCAGAATAACAATCACATTCTCAGCAAGACTTGCAAGCCATCCTGCCAGGGACCAACCTACTACTTTTTGTAAGATTTTATTTATCCATGAGTTTTCAGCGGTTTCCCTCAATTCCCTAGTTCCTACAGCTATTCTAGGCATCCTGTCCACTTGTTTAGCAAGTTCCTCCTTTACACTGGGGATGTGCACACAGCAATATTCTTTATCTAACTTAAGATATCCACATAATCCCCTTTCTTTTACCAGCATGAGATCCAAGGCTCATCTAGCTTGCAGAAGCACTTCGCTATTAGCCTGGACCTGTTTGTTAACTGTCGGAAGACCTTGCCTAGAGGCATTTGCAAGGCTTTCAACTTGCCAAGTGAGATTGAACACTAGCATTCTATTCTCAAGAGCCATAATTCCTGGTGCCAAGAGAGCTTGAAATCCCCATCCTATCTATACTTTCGTGGATGGCCCTTGCCATTTTACAGAATCTTCTGATCGTTTTATTTTTCCCCAAAATGTCATGGACAGAGGGCTTCTCTTCCAAAGTGGACAATGAGTTAAAGCTCCGATCATAAATTGATGATTCAATGAATTTATTTTCAAAGTATTAGTCCGACTCCCATCACATAGTACCCAGACTGTATATCCAGGTGATGGGAGGGTAAAGGATTTACACGGGATTGTCCCTCCAAGATTTCCTCCAATATAATCAAGCTTTGTACAGCTGCAGCCAGCAGCCATTGCCTGCCATATACCAGTCAGGTTTCTGACTTTACCTTACAATTCCATTTGTCAACTACTCTCCCTTTCTTTACATGGTGAAAGTTTCCTTATAATGAGGATTGATATTGTCAGGGTGTTGAGGTTCTCCTTTCCATCCAAAACACCGTGGGACTTACCCTATATGATCCCACTTATCTTTTAATGCTCTAATCCATGATTGTACGATGGCCTTTATGCTAATGTCTATTAATTCACTAGAGCTGTTTGGAGTTAAAATTCCCCATTGGATGGAATCTTTACTTGACTTTGGTATCAGTAGGCAGGTAGTAATGCTGGTAAGATTTTGTAATTTCCCAAATCCTTGCATCAATTTTAGGACCAATTTATTCTCTAATCCCATGATTCCCAAAATGCAAAGTAACACTATTAGAATTTTGGTCTTCATATTACTATCAAGAAGAAGAGGTAAAATTTTACTTAATAGACAAACTAGTAGTCCTTGTGGGCACTCCAATTCTGAACACACTAGTGAGTTATTTCAAATACAATTCATTAATCACTTTCTTTCAATGAATTCAAACAAACTCCTGTCAAAAGTCTGTATTACTTATCCATTCACTTTACCCAAATAACAATGGTCCTGGTATATTACGTACCTGCAGACCCCAAGCAGCACACTCCTTCAGTGATACCCAGTGGCCTCCATGTTTCCTCTTTCGCCGCTATCCTCTTTGGCTTCCCTAGAGGCTAGAGGCTTAGGATCACTACTTGACCACTTCCTAGCGAGTGTTAATCGTAGACCTCCATTCTCTTCTAGCTTTGACGTCCAGCTCTCTTGGGCCTGTGCAGGTTAACACGAGTATGGTGGGTCCATCCGCGTTCAGCGGTTTTTACTGCAGTCTCAGTAGTACGCAGCACCAGAAAGGGTCTGTTCCACTTAGGAGTCAGTGGTGATTCTTTCCAGTCTTTTACCAGGATCCAGTCTCTCCAGGTTGGATATTATGCACCACAAAGTCCAGGGGTAAAGCTTGTGCTAATTGAGTCTCCTGCTAAAGAGATCTTATAAGAGACAGCATCTTGCCCACATACTGCCTTAGACAAATATCACTTATTTCTGTCTCCTCTCCAGGCTGGGGATTACTTAGGTAGGGCATTGCGAACAGTAACTCATAGGGGGATAATCCAATATCACCCTTAGATCTTGCCCTAATTTGGTCCAGAGTCAATGGTAACAATCTAACCCATGGCAAACAAGTCTCTATTACCAATCTCAAAAGGTGTTTCTTTATTTCCCCGTTCATCTGTTCCACCTTCCCTGAACTTTGAGGATGCCAAGGAGTATGTAAGTCACACTGTATCCCTAATGCAGTCATTATCTCCCGTAATACTTTCCCAGTAAAATGGGTTCCTCTGTCAGAGTCTGTTGCCTCCACCATCCCATACCTGGTAATTATTTATTCTAGGAATATTTTTATAGCAGAGCCAGAGGTTGCTGGGGCAACTGGCAATGCTTCAGGCCATCCTGTAAGTTGGCACACGATTACTAGAAGGTATTTGAGCTGCCCTGCCCTGGGCATCTCAGTAAAACCTACCTGATACTGCTGGAAAGGTTGCACTGCCCAGAGCAGGCCTCCTTTTGCTATTTTCCTTCTTTGTTTATTATTTACTTCAGCATATCAAACATCCATCTGTGGCTCATTTTGCTAAGGTAAATAACCCTATAGTAGCATAAACTTCTATAAAAGCCTCTGCTAATCCCCGGGAGCCCCAATGGCTTCGCTCATGAAGTTGTTTCAAAACTTGCAGGGCCGAAGCTTTGGGCAGCCACTGTTTGCCATCTTTGGTGAACCACCCATTTTCTTTTTCTTTGGCCCCACTACTTTTAATCGATTCTAATTGTTCAGGTGGAAAACACGTTTTGGGTAGAGGTTGGATCACAGGAAATAAGGGGATTTTCCTGGTTACTTCTGGCAGAAGTGCTGCTCAGCGTGCCTCCTCATCTGCCAGTTGGTTACCTATGACTTCTTCTGAATACCAAGCCTAGTAGCCTTTAATATGTGCTATTGCCACCTTTTTAGGTAGATTCACTACATCCAACAAATGAGTAATTAAATTCTCATAAGCCAATGTTTTCCCCTGCTGGTTAACAAACTCCATTCTTCCCACAATTTCCTGAACACATGGGCCACTCCATATGCATATTTTGAGTCTGTATATATATTAACTACTTTCCCTTTGTATAACTCACAGGCCCTAATTAGGGCATATAGTTCTGCTGATTGAGCTGACCAAGTGGAAGGTAATTTCCCTCCTTCGTGTAGCTCTCTTCTTTTTACCACTGCATATCCTGTTACCCTTTTCCCATTGACAGTTTTAGGTGATCCATCAAAAAATACACTCTCTCCTTCTGGCCATGGAATATCCCGCAATTCATCCCTGGCTCAGGTCTGTAGATCCATTACCTGAATACAATCATATACCTCTATTTCTGGTTCCCCTTTCTCAGAGCCATTACTTAAAAACATAGCTGGATTATATCCTGCTCCACTCTGCACCTCCAGATCCTCCTGCTCCATCAAGCAGGTCTCATATTGTAATGATCTAGCACTGATCATCCACTTAGCAGCACAATCTTTGAGTAGTGTTTTCACTTGATGGGGTATTTTTACAATCAAGTGTCCTCCCACTGTCAATTTCCTGGCATCTGTTACCATTATAGCTGCTGCTGCACAATGCTGCAGGCAGTGGGGCCATCCCCTGGCCACTGGGTCTAATACTTCGGAAAAATATGCCACTGATCTTTTAGCACCCCCCTGTTCTTCAGTGAAGACCCATTTTTCATGTGCCTGTTTCACATCCACATGTAGTTCAAATTCCTTTTCTCATCTGGAAGTGCTAGGGCATGAGCAGATACCAATTTATTTTTCAAGCTCTTAAAGCTATTCCTTCCCTCTGGATTCCATGCAATCACCTCTGGGCTTTCCTGTGTTAGAAAAATATACAGGAGTCTGGCCAGAATTGAAAAATCCTCTACCCATGTTCTGCAGTATCTCATTAGGCCCAGAAACTGCCCTAACTCCTTTTTAGTGGTGGGCAGGGGACTTTCTAATACTCTCTTTATCCGTTCCAGATCTTGTCTTTGTCCTTGTGCCAATATATGTCCGAGATACCTGACCTCCCTCTCCACCATCTGAGCCTTCTTTTCAGACACTCTCAACCCCTTTTTAGAAAGGAAATTAAGCAAATAACAGTTGCCTGCTCAACTACTTGTTCCTGCTCTCCGGTGAGAAGTAAATCATCCATGTACTGTAATAATTTAACCCCTGGTGGTGGGGCGAATTCCCTCAATATCTCTTGTAATGCTTGTCCAAACAGTTCTGGAGCCTCTGTGTATCCCTGCGGAAGAACAGTCCATGTAAGCTGCTATTTCACTGTCTTCCCTTTTTCTTCATGTTCCCATTCAAAAGCAAAATATTGTTTACTATTGTCCTCTAGTGGGCATCCCCAAAAGGCATATTTTAAGTCTAGCACCGAATACCACTGATGTGATGGAGGGACTTGTATCAGGATTGTATAGGGATCCAGAATGGTGGGATGCCTTGGTTTAATAATTTTATTTATAATTCTTAAGTCTTGCATCATTCGATAAGTCCCATCGGGTTTCTTAACTAGGAGTTTTGGAGTGTTATATGGAGACATGCAAGGCTCCAACAGCCCTGCTTTCAACAGGGAATCCATAATAGGCTGCAAACCTTCCCTTCCCTCCTTTGAGATAGGGTATCGTTTCTTATAAATTGTTTGCCCTGGCTGTTTTAACATATTTTGGAGGGGTTCAATTTCCAGCTTCGCATAGTTTCCCAGTACAACCCAGACCTTTGGGTTAACTTCTACATAAGCTTTTTCTGATAATTTATGTAAGGTTACCAGAGTATTTGATTCACTGTGTCCCTTGATTATGTTGATTTGCATCCACTATTTAGCCATCCCTTCCCAACAAAATACAATCACAATTTGTTACACACAAAAATTTGTGCATCTCAGATTTATCCCCTACATCTATTAACAGTGGTTGAAGAAGACATACTCGCTCCTCTTTCCCACTGACTCCCTGAATTGCTGAAGATGCGCTTGAGAGTCGCCCTCCCTTGGGAAGAAATTTTAGTGTGGATTGGGAAGCTCTGTTGTCAACTAGAAAATTAACTTCCTCCCAGTCTGGACCCACCCTACACGTCATCAGTGTTGGTGGATCCCTGGAATAATATGAGCCCCTGACCCCCCGAGCAGTCCATTTCCATTAAGCACTGAACTTCTTGACTGGGGGCTGCCTCAGGACTGGCTTGTCTCTGCGGGCAATTTCTCAGGTAGTGCCCCCTTTTCCTGCAACCCCAACACTGGTCCCTTCTCAGCTCTGGTCAGGGAGATCCCCGTACTGTTGCAGAAGTTACACTTCCCCCACACCTCAGGGATTGCCCCTTCCTCGGGGCCT
This sequence comes from Penelope pileata, assembly GCA_013396635.1. NCBI lineage: Eukaryota > Metazoa > Chordata > Aves > Galliformes > Cracidae > Penelope > Penelope pileata. The sequence continues at coordinate 121,772 of WBMW01002611.1, forward strand.
TGTTGACCCCCCACATCCCTCCCCGAGGGGGTTGTAAAAACTGAGCCATTATCTTAGCCTTTGTTCTCGCTTTCTCCTCATCTCATAGAATCACAGAATGGTTCAGGTTGGAAGGGACCTTAAAGATCATCTTGTTCCAACCCCCCTGCCATGGGCAAGGACACCTCCCACCACACCAGGTTGCCCAAAGCCCCATCCAGCCTGGC
>WBMW01002611.1:122291-150094 GCA_013396635.1 Penelope pileata
ACTGCACCACACAGCTCGGCATCATCTGCAAACTTGCTGAGGGTGCACTTGATCCCACTGTCCACGTTGCTGACAAAGATGGGAAACAGTACCGGTCCCAGTACCGATCCCTGAGGAACACCACTCGTCACTGGTCTCCAGTGGGACATTGAGCCATTGACCACAACTCTCTGAGTGCGGCCATCCAGCCAGTTCCTTATCCAGCCAGTGGTTCGTCCATCAAACCCATATTTATCCAGTTTATCAACCAGGATGTCGTGCGGGACAGTGTCAAACGTCTTGCACAAGTCCAGGTAGATGACGTCGGTTGCTCTCCCTTTATCCACTGACGGTCATCTCACATATAGTTGTTGTTCCTTCCTGATCAACTCATCCACGGATTTATTTTGCCATTCTTCATCCTTCTGTAATCTCCTTTTAATATCAGGCCAGGATTTGGTAACAAACTGCACCTTCAGCAACATATCAAAGGCCGGTCCCTCAGGGTCCAATCCTCCCTGATTTCCCAGGGCATCCCTGGTTCTCTCCAACCAGTGGGAAGGAGTTTCCTCTTTCTCTTATTCCAAGGACATAGCTTTTGACACATTACTTGGTTGGGGGCCACCATCTTAAATGCCCTTATCAGATCGACCCAGTAGTCCCTCAAGTGGGCTAGACTAGCTTGATTATTTGGGTCCCAATTAGGGTCTGCCTAAGGAATTGCATCATCCACTAATAGTGCATTCTGCTAATGCTTGTCTTCCCACAATTGGTGGGCTTTTTGCAAGATCATTCTTTTCTCCTGGGGACTAAACAACACTCCTAGCAAGAAATCCCAGTCTTTCCAGGTGTAATGTGGATTTCCCAAGTACTCGTCAATCTTTTCTCCGACCCCTACAGGATCATCCAGATAAGGGAGTAGTTCCTTTTTCAGTCTTCTAATGTCCTGAGTTGTCAAACGCACAATTACAAACGCAAATCCTCCCCTCTTGTCCCCCACGATGCCGTTAAAGGCACTTGGTACACTCGAGCCTCTGTGCCTGGCTCATATTGGGTTCCTCTTCTCGTCCTGGAGGGGGATACATTACTCAGCCCTCCACCTTCTTCATCCTCCTTTTCCTTAGGAGCAGTGGGAGCCACTCTCCCATACTTCCCCTGGCCATCTTCAGGGGAACCAGCTTCTCCTTCTGGTCCTGACTCTTGTGTTGCCACTGGATATGGTGGCAGAAAGTTGTGGAGGACATCCCAAGTGTCCGCCTTTTTGTCTTTCCCTTCTTTCACCAGGTACATCTGAGAGGGAGATGATCTCCCCACATTCCCTTTCAATAATGCTTTTAGCTATATAATTCAAATACAAATACGAATAATGAACAAGACTTGCATCATAGTTCCAGACAGGGGGCCAAATAAACCCACCTGGCAACCAATACCCAGGCCACATAGAACAATAATATTTTATCATAACTTCTCTAGTGACCCCCTCAGGAGGTTGGAGGACACTCCAGTACTCAAACATCATTCCTAAGGGGCTATCCAGGGGTATTGAGTGGTCGTCACCATCTTGCCAAGATCCTTACCCTTCCTTGACTCACCACCCTCCCTACGCACTATTCCCTTTTTAGTCCCCATGGTCCCCATTTATGGGGAAATGCCCAGTCGACTCTCTCTTTATTCAAATAAATAAAGCCAAAGGCTCTCCTCTGTCTCTTTTTGGGGTAAAGATAATTGAACAAGCCTATTTGAGCGAAATTATTCTGACAACCTCCTAATTCAGCACCTCAATTTTTTCTAAAATATAGACAGTAAAATACTTCTGTAATAGACTACATAGTCTAACATCAATGAATGAACCAGCATTTGTTTTATTCTGACACGGAAGGATAGGCTAATCTGGGAAAACAGAATGGAGGTCATGGAGTACTATTCTGCAGGCAGCAGCAGTGCTGAAGGTAAAAGGAATTTTGGAAAGCAAGGTCACTTTAAGTAGCTATAAGCATTATTTCACCATTCTCTATGCTTCCTAAACCTGTTTTCTGTTCCAAGAGAACTAATTTTTAAAGAAATATTTTTTTCAGGAAAAAAAATGTTTCTAGATTCCATTCCAACATTATAGAAACCAATATTTTTATATAAGTACATAAAATACGATGGACAATTTTACTTTAAAAAATATTAAGAACAGGACATAGAGAATTATCTATGTTTCTTAACAGCTACTGAATCCAAAATCATATTTATCCTGTATTTACTTAGATTTCAGTTACATATGAGGCACTTAGTATCCGAATTAGCATAGAGTCTGAAAACACAGCTACAACAATTGTAATACGTTTAGACAAATTCTAAGCCAAAGCAGTGTTTACTGTTTACCATTTGTTTTATATAGTTGTGTTGTGCTAAACAACTGAGAGAGAACAGGTGGCGCAGGGGAGCAGCGCTTTAAACTGTAGAACAAAGATGGGAACCAAAGGCCTGAGAATTTTCACATCAGCGTGTGCCAGCATGGGTCTAAAGGGAGATAAGGCATAGCCGTTTGACTAGGGCAGGATATTTGCCCAGCTAGAGAAGCTTATCAGCATGGGCCCCAGTGAAGGAGATAGAATGTACCCATAACTTGAAGATGAAGCCACAGGAAACAAGGCCTGGTCTCTGACTGGAGGAGAGTCTGAACGCAGGTAACCTTGAGACCCCTGAGGAAGAGGGACCTCGCCCACCCACTCATTTCAACCCAGAAGAAGAGGACCAAAGATGGAAGAAGGATCACGTGAAGGAAGGACTGTATGAATACGTATAGAGAATTATGTAATATAATGAGTATGCAGTGGCATGTAGTGAATATGTAATACTTACGGTAATATGAACAGCATGCTTACCGGACTGTTTGAGGAATGCCTAGGTGGAGCTGATCCCCAGTGCAGTCCCATGCGCTAATGAAGAATACCTGCTAACAGGAGATCAAAGCGTCTCGTTAGATCTCCCAGGAGCCTTTGCTCCGTATCACAACACTTAGCCACAGAACTGACACTTTGGTAATGATTCCAGATATCGTGAATATTCCTCCAGAATATTTCTGACAGATCTTATTTTCCAGAAGTTCCTTTCTTTCAAGACACCAATGAATTTGGAAAGAGGTCTGGAAGAACCTTGATGTGAGCCTTCCTGGAAACCATTCCCGATGGAAAATTTACTCATGGGGTAATGAAAATTCCAAAAAAGGAGTTTGGAACAAGATGCCAAGTAAAATTAATGCTAAGCATTTCAGCATCTTCTGAAGATGTATAGTCATGTTTTGTGGTTTGTACTGGAGGGAAGAGGGGTGTGCCTCAGTTAGGATTTTTTGTCCCACTCACCTTCACTGACCCCTCTGCAGCAATGGGTGCCAGGCCAAAACTCACCTAATTAAATGTGGAACTGGGATTTTTACCTACCTTTTCTCCAGGAGAAAAGTGCTAGGAGCAGTGCAATAACGGAGTTTAGCATGAAACCCTATTGCTATTGGTGACAGTTTGATTTCTGTAGTCACAAACTGTAGGTCATGAATGAAGACAGTTGAGTCACAGCTCATGTCAGAATGAAGCTTACATAAAATATTTCTCAGGCCAATTAGGATACCAGTGAAGACTATATGTATGTTATAGCAGCATAGTCAATCAACACAGCAGTCAGTCTTTGTTTTCATTATAGACAACAGTCTTCACTGTTACTCTTAATTCTTGCCATTTGTATTCTATGCAGAGTCAGGAATGTAAATGGCCTTACATTTAAGCAGCATTCAGCAGCTTATCTTAGTTGTTCTACCCAGCCCTGGCCTTTTGAACTGAACAGTTTCATGGGGGGTGTGGGTGTGGAAATCTAGCAGAGGCTTTAGATGAACCTTTCAGAGATGAAGTTTCTTCTTTAATTAAAGAAAATCACTGAAAGTACAAATCACTTTCTCAGTGCTGGGAGACTGCTGTAGACACATCAGGAAATAAATTGGGTCACTCCCATCTCCCCAGCAGTGTGTCTAGTTGCCTTTATACATCTTCCACTCAATTTCCATGTAAACCCTGAAAATGCATACTCAGTGCAGCAATTTATCCTCAATGCTTCAGCGTAGAACTGTCTTAATTTGCCAATTAACACTTCACCACTCTCCTGCAGGGCCATCAGTTTCTTTAGGGCTGTCAAAAAGCAGTAGCCTTGTGCTTGTGTCCTCCAGAGCCTGGTGCTGCCGTGGCGGTTACACACGGGTGGAATTGGTTTCCATCCATTGGAGTTCTCACTTCCTGAAGAAGAGAATTGAAGTACGTTGCTCTAGTGTCACGTGCTGTTCTGCAGTGGTAACAGACTCGTAGGCTGGTGTTGCTCCATGTGATTTCTTTGTTTTTTAAACAAATGAAACAAACAAAAAAGTAAGAAAATCTCTGAAGAACAGAAGATGTAGTAAGATAGCTGCCCAAGTAGCAGGAATCAGAACTGGAGGGAAGAGGTAACTTGAAAACTAATGATTATACTTTTTTTTTATCTTGTTATCAAGCAGTTAATGGTTTTCCTGCACATTAAACCAGTATTAATTAAGCTGGATATATAGAGTTTATGGTGTTTCATATTCTGATTGTGGAAAACAACCACAGCGCAATGTTTGGTCAGGCTGTAGCTCGTCTCCTCAAACCGTGTTGTAACCTTCCTTGTTTTACAGTGCTGGGGTACCTTCAGAATAACAAATTTGTTTGTCATAAGGTCTATCCATGCACACACCTCTTTAAAGCAATTGCACATTAATTTTAGGTTATTTTTAATAATCACATTAAGTAGCATACTTTAATAGTCTAACCTTGAGAACAGTGGGAAGGCAATAACGATATTCTCTTTCAGATTTTAAAGTGTTAACTTGCTCTACATCATGCTCTGGGTGTTGTGTTTCAATCAACTGTTTCATAAAATTTGTCTGTAAAATACCAAGGCTTAAGTGTGATTCTTAGTAATATTATCTGTTTAAAATAAATGTAGTTGTTCAATTTTCCCTTGACAATTTTTTACCTTAAGGTAGAAAATTATAAGGTTGTTATCTAATAAGTCCTGACAATCACTGTGCATTGAATTTTTATGCTAGAGGAGAGTTATAATACTCATAACTTTTATTGAGCGTGGATTTCTTTTTCCTTCTGATTTTCCTAGTTTCTGCTTTTGTTTCCCAGCAGTAAAACTGAATATAGGAAGTGTTAGCTTTGAGGTCCTAATCAACTGATTGCTTGGGTCTTGCTGATTGCATTCAGCCTGGTGTATAAAGGGAAGAGTCATTGGGCTATTTCCCATGTCTCCTCTACAAGGGTACGGAATTATTGGCTCCAAGCTCTTTGTTGGCATTTATGTCCTGGCACTAGAAGCACTGTTCACATTTTTAGGTATTCGGAAACATAAATGGTAAAAAAAGAGTTTGGGCAAAAGTATTTGGGATCAATTTCTAACAGTTCCTTGATATTATGTAGTAGTTCAACCTGGAACAGAAATAAATGCCTACAGCAGAGGCTCGATCAAAGTTAGATGCATTCTTTAGGTTTTTAATGAAACCTGATAATATTTTTAAGCTAATACTATAAATTGTCATCTAGATCTCAAGAATACATCTGAAGTCAACACAAGATTTTTTATTAACTGATGTGAGTGGCATATCCAGAATATCATACAGGCTGGAAAAGGCTCCCAGCTGTTAGGATTCCTTCAAAGTTAATTAGTTGTCATGCCTGTCTGAAAGCAGCTTCAGTCCTCTATCAGTTCTGAGGAAGTGCTCGTGGTGAATTACTTTCAGAGGACCCGCAGCCAAAAGAAGACTAGGCTGGTTTCTAGAGCTATGTTTACCTAAGCTGTCTCTACTGACTGTTTTGGTTTTCAGGACTGACTTAATGTGAAGTCTATCACTTTCTAGTGCAAAGCTAAAATGCTTATGGTGAGAGTGTGATAATGGTTGGATGTTTGTTTGCTACTGGAGAGAGCCAGGCAACCAAAGCCCTTGTTTTATTTTTGCCCAGAAACATTCAGAAGAAGAGATTTTTTTTTTCTGTAGAAAAACAAATGCGTTTTGTTGCTACCTAAAACACCAAGTGGTCACGTTTGTTGAAGAGGAAGCTTTTGCCGTTAAAATACTGTGCATAAGTGGCGTATTATGTAAATATTGGAAGCCACTTTATTACTTTTTGCACTGTAGATTTCTTCTTAATCTCATTTGTGATGAGTAAAAGGCTGTAAACAGATGGAAAGACTTCTGCCAACTCTGTTAGACTGTGAGGTTGGATTAGAGCCAGTTGCTAGTAGTATTCTGCAAAGCATAGTACTGCAAGCACTGCAAGCCAGCTACCACAGACTTCAGCTGAAATATGTTTCTGAGACAAATGCAAATCTGGCATTGTCTTCTGCATCTGAGTGTTCACGCATACAGATGTTCGATTTCCAAACAGCTTTAATTCTTGAAAACTAGTTTATTTATTGCAAATGTGTGCACGGGTATCTGTTGGAGCTTCTCTGCAATGGCAAAAAAATATTCTTTAAATTGAGCAGCACTTCTGTATTATAGCTTCCTCTCTCCAGTTTTGGGACACAAAATTAAGGGATAATGTTTTACCTTAAGCTACTAGAATGTTATTAACTGACACCGTGATGAAATTCCTGATCATCAACTATCTATCGTAGGAGATAGATAGTGATAGATATCATAGCTTTATTCATTAGTAGTGGTTGATGTTCGTTGACTTCACAGATCTTCTTAAAACACTCATATGCAACTCCAAAATGTACACTGCTTTTGTTGCGGTGTTATAGTAAGTGCCATTTTTCTTTGCAGTGATAAATGTTTTTCTTTAAACTTATGGTTTCAAGACCCTAATTTGTATTACTTCGTTACTTATATACTTCATGAACTTCACCACCTGACCATTCCATTTCAAAGCAGTGTGGTTCTTGATCTGCATTTGAAACAGTACATTTAAGGTAATTTGCATGCTGTTGGTTTTTTAACTCTGCTTTGTAATCGCTATTATGGTGTAAGGGAAACATGAAGTCACAGCCTGAATTAGTGATTGAGCACCTGGTGAAGGGCAGTGGCTGGCCTAAGGAACACCTGTGCCCCCCTCCATGTGACCAGGAGGGGTGGACCCAGGGTGGGACTACTCTGGGCTTATTTAAGAGCCAGCCACTGAGGGGAGAGGATCTCCGCTGTGTGGGACCTGACTGTTCCTCATCTTGGTGGGAGATCGCGATTGTGAGTACGATATCTTTTGTTCTCTGTCATTAAACCTTTAATACTTTACCTGGGATTGCTTCTGTGATTGCACCACATATGGCCTCACTTGATGCTTTCACCAACTTGTAGGGAGGCAAAGGAACACTTCACAAGCAGGCAAGCTTTCTGTTTATATAACAGTATTTTTCAGGATTGTAAGTATAGTTGAGGTCTGAAACAGACCTTGGGCTTAGCAGCTTTAGCTGTGTTGAGAGGAAATTCATTCTTCCTGGAAGATTTTTGTTTACATTTATTTTAGGCTGTTAACATGTTGATGTATTCTTGCAGTAGTGACAAGTGTAGGATTTCTGATGCACCTCTTCTCCTTTATGTGGCAATGCTGAAAGGAAAATCAGTCAAACGGACAGGAACAGCGAGGTGTAAGCCACGAGTGTGCTGCTGAGCACGAAAGATTAGGAAGAATATGAATGAGCAAGAGTAAAACTCTCGGTATCTTTCTAGCACCATCCATTACTTATCATTTCTCTGATCTGCAGTGAGTTTTCTGGATGCTGAACAAACTTTTTAAAGAAAGGGAAGTTTCGGTATTAGAAAACATCTTGAATTATTTTGTGACATTTCTTACAAACTTCCTTTTAGAAAGTTTTTTTTTTTTTTCATTCGTCTGGTAAACAGTTTTTTCTCAATACCCACTTTGAATGACTTGAAGATTGTGAGAAAGAGGAAGGGGTGGCAATTTTTTCAAAGCCACGAAGCTAGCTATGGGAGTGAGAATGGATTGGGTTGTGGGGAAAAAGGTGACCGTTTGCTCATCTCCCCCATTTCGCTGGCAGGGAAAAGCTGCAGTGATGCAATGACACTTACGTGATCGTCCCTGAATGCAAAACTGAGCCAAACTGGACTTTCATAGTCTTCTCTTTGTTTAGCTTTTTCTTCTCTTTTTGCATATAGCCTTATTCTTTCTGCTGGAACAATCTGCATTAAACTACTGAATACAAGACTTCATCATATGTTTTAATAATTAGAGACATATTGAAAACATTTTTAAAGCAATCCAAAACGCAAATTTACATTTAGAGACTCAAAGCTGATGTGCTGTGTTTGGTTAGGATTTGGGATATTTAGACATGTTACCTTCTTCTACAGGTTAGTAGGAAGGGATTTGAGCTACACTGATATTCATTGCTTACTGTTCTGATTGCTCTTGGTTTTCCTATACTACGTGCTAAATTTCAAAAAGACAATCATGTTCTTGTCTTATTGGTCACTGGACAAAGAATGCATTCACATCGTCATCTTTTTGCTGGATCAGCTTCGTCTGTTCCAGAAATGAAGTTTGTTTTAGAATCAATTATAACATGAAAATTTTAAGTTCATAAAATTCAATAAAAAGTGCAGGAGCTTGACTCCTGTTTTCCTTCAACAGATTTTAAATTTCAGTATAACTCAGCAATTAGGTAAGTGAAGACATTGCTTTGTCTATTGAGAAAAACGCATGTTGTTGTTTAGCTATTAGTCAGAAAAAATTATTTTTATGTAAGCTAAAATTCATTATGTAGCTCCCTAACAACAGGAACACGAGTGTCTAAGAGCAGTTGCATGTCGTAAGAACATTTTGAGAAAAATGCACTGGATTGTTAATGCTGCACAGTGTTATCGTCAAATAGATGGGAAAATGAAAGTACTCATTTCCTTTCTTGCTGAATTCTGTTGTTTACTATAGTCACACCGTTAATTCTTAATGCAAAACGTACATTACATTTGATACACAAAATTGTTCTTGATTGGAATAAAATATGCCCCACAAAGTTTAAATCAGTTGCATTCCTGATCTGGACTACACCTCCTGCTTTTGACCAAATGGATGCAGGTGGTGGATCTAATGTAATCCATCAGTCCTGATACAAATCTGTCATAATATTTCACTTCACTTAGGGTTGCAAGAGAATGCATTTTTCATTAATTTACATTAATATATACCAACATCTTTTTGCTGCTTTGATCTATACTGAAGATACATAACAAGTTTGATTTTTAGAAGTACCAGGGTCTTTATTCCTTGTAGAATTTTTCATAAGCTGGAGATGGCTCGTTAAGCCTGGCAAAATTTTTCCAGTTGTTTAAGCCAGAAGATTACAGCCTTCAATAATGACAGTATAGTTCATTTTTGTAGTTGTTATACTTATTTCTGTCTTCCTTCATCTGTGAGGTTTCCTCAGGGTAACGCAAATCAGATAACCAGCATTTTTATTCAGAACATAGTTTTCAACTATACAGAGCAGTAAATTGCATTCTCTCCTTTCTATCTCCCTCTTCTTGTTCCTGTACTTGTTTTTTGTTTTGTTAAATAACAAATTAAATTTAAAAAGTTTGACCTGTAGGTAAAACACCTGAATAATTTTTTCTTCCCAAAATTTCGTTGCAGCACGCTAAATATCAAGTAAAACCTGAAAATTGTGAGAAACATCTCCAACAATGTTCCGGAGAGCGGGCCTCTGGTGAAGCAGTTGAAGCAGTTTTTATTCGCGATGGCAATGGCAGCGTCCTGCAAACAGGAGCGCGCCTGCAGAGAAAGTCTCCCATCTTTTAGTCCCTGTTCCCCGACAGCCCCCTTCCTCCCCTGGTTCCTCACTGGCTGAGTACTGCAGGGTCACAATCTGCCCGACGCGAAGTAAAGACAGACACTGGCTAAAGAAACGTGGATGTTGCTAATATCTCACTGGCCCTTAACTTCTCCTGTCTGGTTTTCTTCCTCTGTAGCTGTCTTTCAACTTCACTCATTTACGATTCTGCTGCTTAATACTTGCAGTCATTAATTTCCCACTAGTTTCCTTAACTATTGTCCATTCATGTAACAATGCTGATATCTTACCAGTCTTCACGGTAGATCCTCCTTAGCAGCTGTGCTCTTTATCTTACCAGTCTCCAAGCCTGATCCTCCCTCGCAGCTGCATTCCTCATCTTAGCACTCTTCAGCATCGATTCTCCCTTGTAAATGCATTCAGGTTTAACATACCACCATGTACATTGCACTTATTTTTGTTAGCCCTAATACAAAAACAGGAACAATACACTTTGTGCTTATTTTGTTAGTCGTAATGCAAAAACAACATTCTATTCCCACAAAATGATAACAGAGTTGGAACAAGGCTACATCTTGTCTCCAAAAATAGCCAGCACAGAGCAAAAAGGGCCAAGTATGGACATAAGGATATCAGAGTTATCATACATCTACTCTCAGATTAGAAGATTGCCTCAGCTGGATATAGGTTTCTAAGTAGACAGGAACCACAACTTTTCCAGGTCCTTGACAAGTCTCCCAATTTGGCAACAAATGGTATAACAGTGCTACTCATACTGCAAGAACTCTCAGCTTCTAAAAGTGCTGCAAACTCAGAAAAGCGTCAAAAAAAAAACAGCTGCAAATTGCTTGATGCCTGGAAGGCTGGCATCAGAGTAGCTTTTTCTAAATTTTATTTCATATGCTGATTCAACAGACCTGCATGTTGCACGATAGTAAGAGTAAACTAAAACTTGTGAAGAAGACTAGGCTTCCAATTCGTAATTTTCTGCAGAAATATTTCTTTTTCTGTCTTCAAATTTCAAATGTTAAAACACTTATCCAGCCATCCTTTTGCACACTCTTTACCCAGGTGGGAATGGAAATCCTGGTCATTGTGTTGCTTTCATTAGTTTTTCAGAAAAAGGAAGTGATGTTTACAAAAAAAATCATCTATATGACTGAATTGCTGTTTAAAACATAGTTCTTTGTTTAGAGTCTGCTGAGAATCCTTTTCCTCTTGATTAGAAAGATTTCATTATTAAATGAAAAACTATAGTCTTCAGATGTCGGACTACAAAGGCGAAATTTACAAGCAAAAAAACTCAGAATTAAGTCTTTGAAAATGTGTGTGTATTTTCAGGCAGATTGAAACAGACATTTCCATAACTGCAATAATTTATGCAATTCTGAATCAGAATTTAGATCAAAATGTTGAACATCTGCTATAAAGAGCCATGATGTTAAAAACCCCAGGTCTTATTCTGGGTTCTTGAACATCAGACAAGAGTTTTGACAGTAATGGAGTTTTCCTTCCTTAAGAGTAAGTAGTGAAAATTAATGTACTATGTCATAGTGCTCTTAGAGATTGATGGAGAGTGAAAGAAAAAAGATTTCATAAAAGAACCAATCTTACAAAGACAGCAAAGTTACATCTCTGGCTCTGGCAGTAAGTTTTTTCCCATGACTGTGGGATTTTTTGGTTTTTGTGTGTCACTCATGATCTGGAAGTTATTGTTTTAACTATTATTCAGCTTTATGATGCTGCCAAAACCATGAAGTATATTACTAAAGAATAAGAGAAATGGAGAAGAAAAGGAAATGAAGTTAGAACAATGAAAACCATCCACAATAAAACACTTTATTTCTTTCGTTCGTGAAAGTCATGTTCTTATTTTACAATGATTCTCTTAAAAACAGGAAACTATTTGGCTGAATTGCCTTGGTACAAGACTATACAACAGAGGCTTTTCTGAAAAACATTCTTGGGATTAAAATGAAGAAAAAAGTACTATCTCCTATACACTTCTGTATTTTTGTTATCAGCATGAGAGGAAAATGTTGGAGAACAGTACTTCTGTCAGCGTGTCTGCAAACAACCTGACAGGCTTCCTCCTGCTGAGGATGAATTGGGTCCTTCAGACAGTTGCTGAGACATGCAGCTGTCCCTGCCCTAGGCAGATAGACAGGCTCCAAGAGATTTTTTCCTCCCTTCTTAAGGGAGGATACAAAAAGACCTGCTGATCTTCTGCCTTTTACAGGGCCAGACCTTTGTGCAGTATTCAGCCAAGCAAAGTGACAGTGTCTCTGGGAGCTGCAGCGACCTGCCACCCTTCTCAGCAGGTGCTGCTGAAATGCACGTTGCTCTGGGCCTTGCTTCGCTGTCTGTGACTGTCTGGCCAGATGGAAAGCCTGCAGCCCCACAGTGCAGAGGGGGAAGAGAGGGATGAAGAGACTTGACATTACATAGAGATCTTCTAGCAATAGCTTTAGGGTTTCCACACTAAATCTCTTTGTATTGATTGAATAATCCAAATAAGACAAAGACCAAAAGCAACCCTACAGTAACACCGCTTTAAAGTCACTGGGGATGTCTTTATATTTCTTTCAAACCTGGTGTTTCATGGTAGATTCAGACAGCCAGAAACCAAAAAATATTTCCCTGAACCATTTTTGCAGCTCCACAGGAAGACGTGGGGCCAGCTTCCAACAGTCAGCTCTTCTGCTCGTTAGGAAATGAGAATTTCACTTCATGTTTGGTCTGTGACCATCTGAAGTCTGACTTAGCCAAAACAAAAGGCATTTTCTTGATTCAAAGTCTTTTATTATGTCTAAATTCATCTTAGGTGTAAGCTTCTGAAAACACTTTAAATTGGCATTGCTCTTCAAGACAGGTAAAGCTCGGTCTAAATGGCAGCCCACGTAGCTACGCTTCAATGCTGTGTGTTCTACAGCAGAGAGCTTATTGACTCGTGGTGAGTTGGGTAATTAATAGCCCAGTTTGTTTGTGTACTTACTTGTGGGTGAAGGCAAAAACTAACAGCCTTTAATTGTCTGGCACTGCTTTGGCCTCTGGAAGAGATGCTACTTAACAATATTTATTATTTTCCTTATACTTAGCACTTTCAACAAATGATATTCGTTACAGTATTTAATTTCCTGTGCAAAATGCTGTAAGCCATTCTATGTTATTTATTAGTTAATCAGAAACTGCATATGTATGTGATGAAATATTAATCAATATTTCCATACTAAAATATTTCATTTGACAAACTTACAACAAACTTCCTCACAAGGAAGCTTTGGAATGCATAATTGCTTCACAGTTCTGAAATTATAATTTTTTTTATGCATGTAGAAGTTGCTGGTCTTTAGTACAATATAATGATCCTCAAATGTTTGTTTTGGAGAACAAAACAGTGATGTAAAAATCTTAGAACCATATCACGGAATCATTGATTATATGATAGAGTTTGTGAATATCAGAATTCAGCCTTGTTCATTGTAGGGACACAAGAAAAGTAGTCATGTAAACATCTGAATGTTTTCTTAAATGTTGAAGTATTGTTTAGGGTTAGGGTTAGGGTTAGGGTTTTATTTAACAAAACAACTTGTTTTGTTAAATAAAAATTGAATGGAGTATTCTGAGCATCATAGCAGAATCTTTATTTGAAATATGCAGCACTTAAGGAGTGATGTGTCTAACACAATGTGAATTGCCAGAAGCTTTATTTTCATTGCATTATTCGATATCCAAATGGAAAAATGAAGCAGCTTTAGACTTGTGCAGTGGTACTTGCTGTTAGTAAAATGGAAATTAAGCAGAAAAAAGTTTTAGTTGCACATTTTCAACCCAGGATCCTGTACTGACTTGCTTTAGCTCTGAAGCATGTTTCTAGGCAGCATTATCCCTTAACTTTATATACTAGAAGAATTAGCGGTTAGAAGAGTACCTTTTTGAGCACTTTAAAAATACTTGCTTTATAAAATTTTGTCTCCTCCTCTGCCAATATATTTGATATCCTGTAGGTCTTATAATAACCTTCTAAAGACAGTTGTCATCTCTCTTCAGCTGTGCAATCCAGCTAACAAGTCGTTGAGAAGCAGCTTGGTGACATGCAAGATTGCAGGCTTGAGAATTGCTTGAGAATTGCTTGAGAATTATACCGTTAGCATGCAAATACATCTCCTAGGGAAGTTCTGATTAAAGGCAAATTAAATAAATGCGTATGTCACTTAATGTCAAAGGTATGTATGAAACTGTAAAATTATATGTTGATTAGTACGCCGTGTCTGTCTGTCAGGAATTATATTTTTTATTAAAACGATAAATTGATGAAAAAGTTCTTTTCTATAAGAATGAGCTAACCATAGATTATCCTTCTGACCACAGCAATAATGCAGTAAATCTCTGACCACTTCTGAACAGATTTTTTACTTTTTTCAGCTACTGCTACTCTTGACTAGCATCCAGTTTATGGCTGTAGTGGAAATGTTTTTACCTGAATGTGAGAGAAGATTCAGATAATTCGGAGGAGACAATTTTCAGTCTGTTACTTTATCCTTCTCTCTTTCTTTCACTCTTAGCACAAAACCTTCTGTTCATTTTCTTGTTATTTTTATGCTCCAGACAAAAGCATTTCTCCCCCTATCCAGTGTAGAAGGCAAAGGAGGACTTTTGTGCTTTGAATTCAAGGACTGCAATTCAGCCATTCAATTTTGGAAATCGGTATGCAACTTTCACATAATCTGTGAAAGTCCGATTGGATAATCAGAATGTAGCTTTGAAAAAGAGCTTCTCTTAACAGCCAGATTGTGCTCTCAATTATATATTATGCCTAATATAAAGATGGTCCAACATTGCAGTTGTTTGTTTAGCTCTTGTCTACTTCTTCCTTTCCTTTTTTTTTTTTGTATGGTATTTGCTGCTTTTAAAACCTTCTGTTGGGTGAAAATATCGTAGGCTGAGTTTTTTCCATTTGTTTCTGGATGAGGTTAGCAGAGTGAAAGAAAAGTAATTTCCAGAAAGGGAGTTTTAGAAGAGAACTTGTAATCTCTTTGAATTGATGATTACTGTTTTTATATCACAGATGGGGAGAGGTTAGCTCTAGAAAGGGCAGGGAAGAGTAACTATGAAATGAGCTTTGTGAAACAGCCAAAGCAGGCTCTTACAAGGAGCGGGTTGAAACCTAAGCATTGTTTGTCTAAGTGCTTCTTCAAAACTATCTGGATACTTTCTCCAGTATGCAAACACATTAAGGGCCATTTCTAGGTGTGTCAGATGCACTTGTTTACTCTTAATCATGGTAATCCAGTTCTCAAAAGCAAGTGAACATGAATGTTGACTCTACTTCCCCTCACCATATTCAAAAATATTGTGATCTAATTTGTTTTTTACTGAACACTTTCAACCCTGGTACGTATACAGTTTGCACCAGTTTAGTTGGGCATCTGAGGGAGGGAATGTAGATTTTAACTAGATGATTTTGAAATACTTCTCACTCTTCTGTTAAATTTTTAAACCATTACTGTTTTGCTGATTTTAAAGAAATCACTTAAACTAATGTTTTTTAAAGTAAATTGTGATGAAAAGTTGCTTTGTAAACTCATTATGAAAATAATTTTCTTTGTTCTGTGTACTTTTCTTAACCAGTATAGTCTGGGTTCGTAATTAGTGTTTTATAGCAACTTAATTTTTGTACAGTCTTTCAGTAGGTAAAGTCTAATCTGTACAGGGAATTCTAACATTGGTATATGTTCTTATACCTACTGCCATCTCTACCTGGTAAAATTTCACCTGTGTCTCTAACTCGAGCAATGTTTATATATGATTGCCTACAATGTTCCTTTGACTGCAGCAGTGGCATTATACGGGATCTAAGCAGGGACTGCTGCCTTCTGCAGAGACACAGAAACATACATCTGATATGATGAATGATAAACAGCAGATAAAGAACCCGCAGCTTCACTTTTCATAGCATGTCAGTGGTATTTGTGTAATTATCCTGCTTGGACTCTAGCTACCAAAGCTAGGATAAATAAAGGAGATACTCAGAGAGATTTTTTAGGAAAAAGATTGCTGTCAAAAGTGAGCAGAACTGTGCTTCAGTATCTGCTCAACAATCCTGTTTGTAGCCTGTCTGACAGGCAAAGATACATTAAACTGCAAATTACCAGATTAGTGGACATTAAATCTTACAGTGCTCAATTACCCCATTTTTTAAACATGGAAATAAAAGAAATTTTTTGAAGAATCGCTATGTGAGTATGAATTCACTAAATGTTGAGCAAATATTTTCACTAAAGATTTATTAAAGAAGTCAAAAAAAACGTTTTGTAGTAAAGACAGCTTTTTAACTGAGTTAAGTAAATCAGTAAAAATTATTGTAAAACTTTGCTATTTGGAAGTCATTTTCCAGTGATTTACACTGTTTTGCCTCAGTCTAGTTTTTATCCTGCAGGTTTTTATGTAACTATGCCTTCAGCAATATTTCTTTCAACAACGTTTTGTAAAGGAAGCTAAAAGTTTACTCTTGTAACTGTGTTATTTCCATGATGTCATGGAAGAAGTGTCATCTGCTATTTAATATTTTTATTTGGTTTTGATTTTGTTAATTACACCTAAAATACGTACAAAGTAACTAAAAACACAGACAGAAGTTCCAGAACTGTTTCCTTGCTTAATTACCACAATTGGTTCATTCCAAGCCTTTACAAATGCAGATAGACTTTCCCAATTCAGAGAGTACTGAAGAGATACTTTAATGGGCAGGAAAAAATTGTAGTGATTACTCACTGTTTTCAGTTTTTCTAATGACATTGATTTAAACATCAATTTACAGGGTTTTTTATTTTATTAAAATATTGGCTCATATAAAATGCCGGATTGAGTACACGCATCATGAAATTGTTTAAGTTCATTAACAACAGGGTGCTGAAAACTGAGATTCGTTCCTGATAGGAAAGCTGTATTTTATGGCAGTAGACTGTGCTTATGCCCATGCAAAGGGATGATTGATAGGTACATGAAGCAAATAGCTAATGGCTTTGAAGATGCCAGTGTCATATGTTTTCTCTATTTGTTAAGAAATTTTCTTGAGAATGTTATACTGAGAATAATGGTTTTGCAGTCCTGTTCTGTGCTGACTAGGGAATGCAGATGCAGGTTCGTAGAGGTGGCATCTAACTGCCTGTCACGCAAAAATTAGGGGAAAAGCTTACGCTATGAAGAGTGATAGGAACGAACTCTGGAGGCATATCTTCAAGAATATAGTATCCTACATCCATCCTATGGATTGCATAGCATACCTTTCATATTTATCTGTTCTATAGTGATCAATCTAAAATGTTTAACTGTTCTTGACACAGTAGATTAGACCATTCTATATTCATGTATCTCCTGTTTGTTTTGATAAGGAAATAGCTCAGCACAAAGAAAATGTTAACAATTCTATATGTCTCTGAAGCTGACTTTTATTTTCTAGCTAATGTTTGAAAACTTAATTATAACTATCTCTTAATCCTTAGTTAACCTAAACAGGAAACGGTTGAAATTCTTGCTTATATCGGCATTCCTGCGTTTCTGAGTGCTGCTGAGATCCTGTAAGGTAGTCTCTTACCAAAAAAAAAAAAAATTATCTGCCCAGTGTTCATAAACTTTATGGATATTAGGTCAAAGATGGAGCGTAGTGCTTCAGGTAATATAACTATTTTAGCTATAAATTAATGACTCTTTGACTAAATAGGCCAAAAGAGCAGTAGCAAATTTCCAAGTAGTAATTACTATAGTCAAAACACTTCTAGATGTTTTTCAGAAGTAGTGGACATGATACTGAGAGAAATGTTTAAAAACTGAAAAATATCTTGTTTTTATTTTCAGATAATATCTGAAGAACTGCTAGAAGTAATAGCTAAGGAAATGTGGTAGTCCACTGACATGCTCAGCTATTAATACTGATAAGCTTTATTGGTTCAGAGATTTCTTTCAGACCTATTTACTGATCTCAAAATGGTGCTGTAATGTTTGATTAAAGATTTCTGCCACATTTGTGAAAGAAATGGCACTTTTCGTGCCCTTTCATTTTCATAAGTCAAAACAACATTTTGTACCCGCTATTAGACATCTGACCCATCACTCTCTAGAGAAGGCAATGGTAAGAGCTGAAGTGCATGCAGATCTTTCAACCATACAATATCTAGAAATAAAATCTCAATAATTGAGATGTTCTAGGCAGTGACAAAGCATAAACAGATGAAAGTTGTAGAGCATTGCAATATGTCAGTGTGTAAGGAGAATGACAGGTACAAATTTAGAACATGAAATTCTTTCCCCAGTAATGACAGTGTAAGGTCGTAACACCATAACCACAGACTTTGTAATTGTTAGATGCTACTCCTAGATATTTGTTCATTTTGTCCTTATGTAACAAATACTATAATAAATACTGAGACATCGGAATGTGATGGACTCCTGTGTGGTTTGAGCAGACAGGGCTAAACACCACACAGCGTTTCGCTCACTCCCCCTGCTCCCACCTGGAATGGGGGAGAGAATAAGAAAAAAAGTAGAACTCCTGAGAATTGTAAACATCATTGCTTATCGGTTGTTTTCTTTTTTTTTTATCAAAACATAGCCTCATACCAGGCTGGAAATTAAGACACCCCAAAAGATATTGGATTCATTGTTACCAGTAATATGAATGACATGTGAAAGTCACTCAGTCACTTTCATGTGGCAGAATCACAGCTATTACCTATTTTCCAGTTGATCTGTGCCAGATTCCGGAAGATAGGGTGAATATGGCATTTGCTTCTCTACAACGAAATGAGAAAAGAAAACAAAAGTCCAGAAGTTGCAAATGAAAGCTGTCTAAGTAGCTGGATATAGGGAAAGATGCTTATTGTTTATTTCTGTAGAAACACTTTATTTGTCCTCCAAGAGATGATATGGCTAGGAGAAAGTTTAAATTTACATTTGTGAAAAAGAAAAGTACTCTTTGCAAGGAATCCAGTGTTTCAGAATATGTCCTCATTGGGAATCTTTGGCAGTTTCGAGGGACTCTTAACTTTCTGGTCAGAAAACATCCCTGACAGAAGATGGGACTTGCTGTTCAAAGTATTGGAGTAAAGAAAATCTTAGGCTAAGATAGACAGGGCATCTGGGCACTCCTTTGTGGAAAGGACTACTCATACCAAAGTTTCTGCTTTGACTTCCAACTTGAATTTAGCTAGATACTTTGGTTTGCAAATGGCAAGCAAAGAACAGAAACATTGCTCTTCCTTTCTCTATCTGCCCCTGTCTTTTCCTTTATTTCTTTTTCCTTTCACCTGTTGTTTTCTCTTGTTTTCCCACTAGCCATAGTAAAGTGTCTTCGACTTTGGTCATTGTGGGGGTGTCTTAGTTTCTAACAGAAGTTACGTTTCTCATAGTGTCTAGTATGAAGCTATGTTTTGGCCTCAGAAGAGAAACAAAACTGATAACACCTGGCAGTGTTGAATAGAGCCAAGGATATATTCAGCTCCGCATTCCTCTGCCAGCGAAACAGTTAGGGGGGAGCATAAGGAGCTGGGAACTGGGAGGGGACAGGACCAGGGCAGCTGACCCAGACTGACCAAAGAGCTATTCCATACCATAGAACATCATGTGATTGGTTTTTTGGCCTTGCTGTTGCTTTTGTTACAGAAGAGGTTAGCCAGGAGGAAGGGTCGCTGCTGGCTGTGAGCCCTTGCTCTGCGTATCCTCTTCTTATATATATGTATATATGTGTACTGTTATTTCTTTTGCTTTCTTTACTATCTTAGTAAATAGCGTTTATCTCAACCCACGAGTTTTACTGCATATTTCTCTACTTCTCTCCCCCATCCCATTTGGGGAGAGGGGAGGGTGAGTGAATAACTGTGTGGAACTGAGCTATCTGCTGAGTCAAAGCACGACAGGGGGAAAAACAGAATTTTTGAAAACATTTGGCAATTAGAAAAACTCTTTCATGAAAAGTGCTGTAAGGAATTCTGAAATCTCAGTGTTATGTTGTCTTAGATCTCTGGACTTACTTTTGGGAAGATTAGCTATAACCATTCCAATTTAGAGTAGATACAATCCTGAAAATATTTTATCTACTCTTGTATTGTCTGTCATTCAACAGTTTCAGGAGGAAATTAACGCGGAAGTTAAGGAGGAAGAAGGCAATTAACTTAAGGAGGTTAAATATCATATGGTATCTATCTTGTCAATATTTTTGACAGAAATATTGCATTGTTCACTGTAACCTCTAATGACTAAGATTTAGATAATAGTATTTCACTGTTTGTGATCTTCTGAAGTCGCCAGGTCAGAATAATTTAATGGCCAAAGAGCTGTACTGCTATTTAGTTAATACCTGCTTCTTATCAGTAGCACAGTATTTTATTGTTGCTCAGTTGAGATCAGAACTGACTAGATCAATAAGCTTCCATTTCTGCCTTTGTTTCTATACTTGTTCAGTGGTAATGTATGCAAATCCTTGATGAGGCTCCTGGAAACCGATTTTTTTTTTTTTTTTTTTNTGTCATTCAACAGTTTCAGGAGGAAATTAACGCGGAAGTTAAGGAGGAAGAAGGCAATTAACTTAAGGAGGTTAAATATCATATGGTATCTATCTTGTCAATATTTTTGACAGAAATATTGCATTGTTCACTGTAACCTCTAATGACTAAGATTTAGATAATAGTATTTCACTGTTTGTGATCTTCTGAAGTTGCCAGGTCAGAACCTGGCAGATGCTCATAAAATTTAATTTAGATTTAAAGCAAGACATCACTATTAGCAAGAAATGTGATGGAGGTAATGTATTAATGAAGTGTTCAGCCTGATCTGGTAACGCAACCTCAATCTCCAAAAATTGNTGTACACAGAACATACAATTCAGTGCAATTTCTTATGCACTTTACCGGGAAAAATTAATTTATCTCCTTTAGAAGTTTCAGTGCCTTTATATTTTTTAGAAAGCTTTGTTCTGGGGAGAAAGAAGGCCACACCTAAGGAATCTGTCTCAAGTCTTCCCGTGTTTTTTTTTTGTTTTATTTTAATGCCCTGGCAATCCTGGCAGATGCTCATAAAATTTAATTTAGATTTAAAGGAAGACACCACTATTAGCAAGAAATGTGATGGAGGTAATGTATTAATGAAGTGTTCAGCCTGATCTGGTAACGCAACCTCAATCTCCAAAAATTGTACATTATTTTGTGTAGATGCGTGTATATAACATGCATACAATGCAGACCGCTGTTTTCAGAGTTCTTGAGTGTAACTTCATAGAATCATAGAATCATAGAATGGTTCAGGTTGGAAGGGACCTCAGAGATCATCTTGTTCCAACCCCCCTGCCATGGGCAAGGACACCTCCCACCAGACCAGGTTGCCCAAAGCCCCATCCAGCCTGGCTTTGAATACTTCCAGGGAGGGGGCATCAACGAATTCCCTGGGCAACTTCTGTAGCTAGATGCGACTGTGCATTAATCTCTCATTAAATTATTATATCATTCTGTCATCATAAATGTCTAGTCAACTCCTCTTGAGCCACATGAGTTTTTTAAGGTAGAGAGATAAGAACAGAACAAACCAAGTGAAAATTTCTAAAATAATACTGTGTTCATGAAACAGTCTGCCCACGCAATTTTCTGAAATGAATTACAAAATAAGACAGCAGTGAAAACAGATTTAAACACAGAATTCTATTTCATCAATTCATTTCCATTGCAGGTGGGTCAGTTTGGTGTTACTTTGCACACAACTGTAGTCTCCCATCACTGGATTTGTAAAGAACAGTCCAAGACAGCATTCTACTATGGTGTTCTCCGTCCCTGACTTGCAGAGACGTAAGAAATGTTTCACCCATGTGTACGCATCCTCTAAAATTCCTTCCTTGCACCCTCTAACCACTAAGACCTGCCAAGTGATTCAGTAATTCTTGAACCCAGCTTTCAGGGTAGTGGTTGTCGGCATTTTTTATTTTATTTTTTTCCTATTAAATCACTCCAATATCTTTGGTTGTAACTGACCTTTAAACTTGTGTCTGGCATTCCTATTTCTGAGTTCAGGCTTCTGGTTGAAGTGTATGACCTGAAAGGAAGAACCAAACCAACTATGGATAGGGGGAAGGGAGGGACTTGAAAGTTTGGAATTATTTTCAAGTTTTAAAAGTCAAGTTCCTAAACAAGGTGTTAATTGAGCCACTCCCTTCTGAATAAACACAAATAGTTTCTTTCCCACCTACTTGCCAGTTATTTAGTAGATTTAATTATCACCTAGCCAGAAGGCAGAGACACTATTACACCTAGCCAGAGGGGATGAGAAGGGAATATAGACACTTTAATGAGCTGAAACAGAAGTAGGTCAATGAAAATATATGTATAATTTAATATAGTGCTTCTATATGTACAGATATATTTGACTAGTTGACTAAAGGTGACATTGATTGTTGAAGCTTAAAACATCAAACCTCAGCTTTTTTTCCTGCTTTTCCATAGCGTGCATTTAGTCTGTTCCTGTGCTGATTTAAAACTTCTAGCTTTCCTCAGCTTATTAATTTTGATATTGTAGTGTCTAATTGAAGAAATGCTACTATCTATGAATTTTAATCTGTTAGGTCTTTTTGCAACAGATGACTGTCATCATTAAAATAATTGTTCTATGCCAACTCCCTAATTTGTGTTCTTGAACTATAGGGTATCTCTATAACATATCTCCATGCTCCTATTTCATAAACAAGTAGCTATTTAGTTAGCCTAAAGGAAAAAAAGAATTCTCATTTTCTTGGAGTCCTCTTTCTTGGAGTGCTTTGTTCACATGACGCAACTTGATACTCTTGGGATGCATGTGCGGAAAAAACAATGGAAAGGCAATGGAAAGATGAGGTAATTAGCGTGGCTAGAAGTTGTGATGGTCGTGTTTACACAAAGCATTATATCTCAGTATTTTTACTGCTTTCAATTTCTGAGTCTTCTGCTGAAGAAATAACCGGAGGGAGATCTTTGCCCCGAGGTAAGTTGTCATTAGGGCTAGTTTTTGAAGATTTTTCTGCAACAGTGTCTGGCTTAGTCGGCCTCATTTTTTCCCCATGATTTGTTGGTATCCCTCTTCTAGCCCCAACATTGTATTGTTGCAGCTCTTTATTTCACAATATAATAAACAAGACAGGAACCTATTCTCCACTTCTTGTCCTGGGCTATATTTCTTCTAGTTGGTTTCTTTATGCCTTTTCTCAGCCAGTTTCACAATCAGCTGAATCAGCACAACTGAAGCACCTGCTGTGAGAGCAGGAGTTAAGTGGCAGGGCAAGTGAAAGGGAGATGGAGGGAGAAGTCTAGGGAAAGCATCATTAGGTTCATGAGGCTAAACGTAAACTTACCAAGTAGTATAAGATTTTCAGTCCAAAAAAAAAAAAAGACAAATTTCCCTTAAGAGATCTCTTCCATTGTAGTAGATGTGTTTGCTTTTTGGTTGTTTCTGTTTTCTTATTTTTATTTTTATTTATTTATTCATTTTGAGAAAGTACACACACTACAGGTATCTGAGGGAGCCTATTGAAAATCTCCTGCTCAGCAGTCCACTGCTGTTTCTGACACTTCAAAGATGTTCATGAGTTATGCTTATTGCGCTTATTATGCTTGTTCCATGATGTGCATACATGAGATCTCAGAAATATGAATGGTGACATTTCTTTGCAGTTTTCTTTTCAGAAGAGCAGAGATGGCAGAAGCATAGGAAAATTCGGGTTCGCCTATCAGTATATTTCATTTAAAAAGCTAAAAAGTCATTTCCCTACACTTTAAGCACAAAACATACACTGTATTTCACCTTCAAACATTCACAAGACTGAACAGTGTTTCTAGGGAGGAAGGTCTCCATTGACTTCAGAAAATCTCCATAAGAAGACCTAACACCACTTTCTTTTCTCTTTCCCTACTCTTTCCTTATCAATGTTTTACTTTCCTCAACTGTAACCTGAACAGTGTATTACTAACACTGTTCAATGAACTAATATTTAATGTGAAATCTCTGTTCTGTTTTTGAGAACAAAAAAATAGTAAAAAACTTCATTGGGTATGCTTCCTTAGGTAGGATCTTAGTAGATCAACCCTTCTTTTCTGTAAAGGGAGTTCAGGATGTGATAACAGGGACCTCATCAGCCATTTTGTGGTTGATACTAGTGCGACTTGACGTGATAATACCTGAAATCCAAGAAAATTCAAGAGTAAATAATGGAAGGACCTTGAAAGTGTTGATTCAAATGGAGGCAACCATGCAATAAATCACCAGTGTGTGAGAGCCCCGGAACACCATCTCCTCACTACATTCCTTCAGCCCTTGCTGCAGCACACCTTCCAAAAACATCAACAACATTGGGAGAAGAAAGCAAAAAGCATAACTGTAACATACCACCAGATCAGAACAGAAAAAAAAATCAAGGTATGATTTAGTGATGAGCAAGGAATGCAAATCCAACACAGGAGAGATTTTAATGGTTCCTTTAGGAGTGCCTAAATACCTCCCTATTTCTCAAGTGTTATATGAAGAAAATGTCTGAAGCTTCAGCAGCACTGAGAATAGAAGCCCAGAAGGCAAGCTGAGCATCAGGAGGAGGGAAAAAAACCTCTTTGGATCTCATTGATATTTTATGGATGCGTTTAAGCCTGCTATTACAACGCATACTTACAGAACAAAGTGCCTTTCCTCTTCTCACAAGCATAGTCAGCCTTCTTCAGTGATGCCAACAGGGTTACCTAAGGACTGAAATCCTTTGTGTGTGAGGTGCTGAGTTCTTCCTGCCTAGTTTTTCAGTTTTTCCATTTATGCTGAGTCAAAACGTGATTTCTTAGAAACCAGAGACTTTCTTCTTCGCAGCTACAAAATATTTGCAAACTGTGTTTCTGTGTTGTAGTGAAAGAAAAAGGGAGAACCAAAAGCATAAGAGAAAGCTTGCAATTATGCCTCTCCTGGTGGAAATTCTGAATAGTTCTTTCCGGATTGCTACATTATATTTTTCTGTCCATGTCAGTCTATTCCACATTTGAATTAACAGTGCTGACTTCTCATGACCAGTATTATTAAAATGTTTCTTCCTGGTCTTAACAATGTTTTGCAACCTTTCACAAAGAATTGGAGTTTCAGCTTAATTTTTCAAAGAGAAATAATTTACAGTAGCTGAGCTGCCAACATTAGGTCCACATATAGTACAGTTTTGGGGAAATTGTATTCAATTTTCGAACAAGTCTATATTCTTGGCAACAATGCTGAAGAATCATCTTTGTGCTGTGCATTGAGCTTAACCAGGCTTACGCAGGCCAGTGGAACAAGAATGAAAATGCTATGTGGCATTCAAACTCCTAACCATCAAGTGGTAAGGGCATAATGCTTTTTCCTGCAATGAAGATTTTTGCTCTTCTCTCTTAAAGTACAAGATAGATTATTGTACCTTTCCTGTTGTGAATCTTAAAAGCCTTCAGGTATGACTTTCCTGTGTAATTTTTTTACTCAGTATAATTTCTTCTTAAACAACATAATTTACAGTACAAGTCGGTTACTTCTGCTCCTGAGTGACACCACTTTAAATGGGATTACATGGAGCTGCATTGTTCTGTTTCAGTTTAATGGTTCATATCGAAATACACATATATTCCCATTCCATGCTGATTGCTAGCTTTCTTCATTCCCTATAATTTGGTTTCTTGAGATTAAATACCTGTGTAATAGTACACTGTATTGATTCATTTCCAGCAACAACAAGTTCAAGTAGTTCTTGATTCCTGGTCTTGTGATTTCCTCCTTAAGTTCTCTATAGTTATTCCCTTTAAGTCAAAAGAATAATTTCTCCTCTAGCTTCAAAGGTTAACTAGTATAAACTACTGGTAATATATTTTATTTCTCTCCTAATTTCTAAAGGAGACTTCCTGTATATTCAGCATGCCGCTGTTATTTTAACTGCATGAAAAAAATTACACAGAGTGATGGGTCTGGTTTGGATTTTTTCAATGTCTCTACTGAAATACAACGATTGCTTGTAGTAGATCACTTTTGTTTGATACAAATCCTGCAATCCATGTGCAAGTTCTGCACATTAAATCCTTAGCTTGAAAGCTTTATTTTCTTGTTGGAAACAGAAGAATCCATACTGCAACCATCCATCCAAAATACCGAAGGATGTTCTGAAACTTTCATCTTTCTCTCTACTAATAGCGGCCAGAAAGTAGAACTGTTAATAAAATAAACATCCTTGCTCTGCTCTTTGGGAAGTGCTAATGTATTCTGTTGTTCCTTTTTTGGAAGCCATTCTATATCCTTAATTATTCTCTCTGCAAGAGAAGGCCAAAACTGCATACAGTTTTAAAGATGCAACAGTACTGTTGATTTCCACAATGAGAAGATAACTTGTTTTTCTGTTCCTTTCTCAGTAACTGCTAATGCTCACTTTTCTCACCAGATATCAGATTTATGTTTTTACAGCATTATATACTGTGACCTTAACGTCCTGTTCCTGTGTATTAGTGGCTGACTTATCACTGAGCAGGTAAAATTATTTTTTCCCCTGTGCATCACTTTACAACTATTCCTTCCAAGTTTCATCTGCCATTATCTCACTCAGTTGCAAGGTTTTTCTGCAGTTCTTCACAGTCAGTTCTTATCTTCGCCACCATGAATAACAGTGCATCCTGAAAGTTTGTCATCACACTCTTAACTCCTTTTTTCAAATAATTTAAAAGCATGCTGAACACCAGGCTCTCTAATAAATCCTGTGAGACTGATGAGTATCTCTCTTCAGAAATGACTTTTACACTAAACTTCTGTAGGGAAATGGTTGGTCACAGCATGAGCTGGTGATTGAGCACATGGTGGAGGGGCATGGCTGGTCTGGGGAATGCTGGTAGATCTCTTGCACCTGTGAGCGGAAGGGGTGGACCTGGGGCGAGGCTGCCCTAGGCTTAGATAAGGGCCAGCCAGACAAAGCAGAAAGCAGTCTGAGAAAGACAATCAGAGAGTTGAGAGATCAGGAGCTGAGCAAGCAGAAAATGACGTGGAGAGGAGCCCCTAGCTCCAGGTGAAACAAGTGGTGTAGTTGGATGAAGAAATGGCATAGTTGTGAGAGTTTGGGACGTTTTCTCTTACACCTTCAATATCTATCTTTTTAGTCAGTGATTTCATTCATGTGAAGACCTTCCTTCTTGTGACTGCTCAGCTTATTTGAAAGCCTTTTGAAAAAGATTCTGTAGAAGTCCTTTTGGAAATCCATGTATGCTATATTAACTTGATGTCTCTCATTCATATCATTACCGACTTACTATCGGCTGTGAATGTTCATAATGTATCTTTGATACATGCCTTGTCTTTATATAAGCTTTGTTGATTCTTCTTCAGTAGATCCTATTTAATGTGGTTTCGCTAATTCTGCTCTTTTATAGTTTCCAACAACTTATCTGGAGCAAATTTCAGAAATATTGTTTGGTAACTTGGGAGAAATGTTCTATTAACTTCCAAAATTAGTCTTGCCACCTTTCAGTCTCCTGCTGACAAGGTGTTTTCGCATGACATTGCATACCTTCATTTGGCTCATGGGCAGCCTTGGCTGCAGCAATCACAAAATGATAGAATTTGAGATCCTGAGGGCAGCCAAGAGGGTGCGCAGCAGACTCACTACCCTGGACTTCAAGAGAGCAGACTTTGACCTCTTCAGGGATCTGCTTGGCAGGGTGTCGTGGGATAAAGCCCTTGAGGGGAGAGGGGCCCAAGAAAGCTGGTTGGTATTCAAGGGTCATCTCCTCCAAGCTCAGGAGCAGTGCATCCCGAAAAAGAGGAAAGTGGGCAAGAATGCCAGGAGGCCTCTGTGGATGAATAAGGAGCTCCTGGGCTTTCTAGGGCACAAAAGGAAAGTCTATAGGGAGTGGAAACTGGAACGGGTTAGCTGGGAGGAATACAAAGAGGTGGCCCGAGCAGCCAGGGACCAGGTTAGGAAAGCTAAAGCCCAGGTAGAATTAAATCTAGCTAGGGACATAAAGGGGAACAAGAAGAATTTC
>WBMW01002611.1:150115-168007 GCA_013396635.1 Penelope pileata
TTAACTTATGGCAGGGGGGTTGGAACAAGATGATCTCTAAGGTCCCTTCCAACCTGAACCATTCTATGATTCTATGATTTCTAAATAAATCAGTTATTTCAGTTTTCATCCCTAACTGCAAACCATCTGAATCTGGTGTCTTGGTTGTTGTTCTTGTTGCCATAGACATTCCTGATGAAACATCAGTTTGATACAAGTCCTCTGATGCACTCCTTGTAGAAGTGCTATGGGTGCTTAATCTTCTGTGTTTCATCTCTTATAGTTACATAGAAAGCTTGACTTGAGGAAAAAAGCCAGCAGCAGCCCTTCCTCCCAGCTAACCCCCTTCTGTAAAAATCACATGATGTGATGTGGGATGGAATAGCTCTCTGATCAGTCTGGGTCAGCTGCCCTGGTCCTGTCTCCTCCCAGTTCCTGGCTCCTTATGCCTCCTAATTGCTTCACTGAGGAACAGAGTACGTCCTTGGCTGTGTTTAACACTGCTAGGTGTTATCAGTGTTTCTCTTCTCAGAACAAAGCGTAGCTTTGTACCAGACACTATGAGAGAAGTAACTTCTGTTAGAAACTAAGACAGGAGCTGACATTCGTATTGATTTCGGACAAACTCAGTAATATATGATGCTGAGCAGGAATTCCTTTATTACAGCACTGGGCGCACAGGGGATAGATCCGCCCAGTATGCACCCCAACCTGTTGTACTCTTCTGCTTTTATCTCCCAGAAACATACACATTCATCACATTCCTTGGGAATCTCATACATATTCCAATTAGCTCCCCAAGATGATTAACACAAGTTCCCTCCCACACGAGCATGGGCAGTGCCACCCGGAGAGTCTTCTCGGTGGTTGCGGGATGAAGGCTGATAGTCTTCCTCAATGTTGAACTTCTGACCCTTGTTTCCCTGAGCCTGTGCCCTTGGGTTGCTTTGCCTGTCCTTATCAGGGAGGCTTTGCCCAAGCTGATCGAGCAAAGCCTTTGTTAATATCCAACTCATCACAAATACATACACTGTCTCCGTTGCCAACATACATAGTGTAAGTAACTAAACCAAGGCCGAGGCCCTGTTTTAATATTCTTTCCTTTTTCTACCTTTAGTGAACTGTGGTTTACAAACATGAATAATCATAATCATTCAATTCAAAGAGTATTTTAATGAAAATAGTTTCATGGAGTTGCAATTTCATGGGATTTATCTGATGTGTAATAGAAATATTCACGAAAGTCATTGTCTTAACTAACACTCACCTTCTCACCACCATCCCTAATGATGTAATAAATTAATATCTCAGGCTTAAATATGGGTATGTATGCCTAACATTAAGTTCCTACTACAGAAAGTTGTTTGATCACTCCATGTTTCTAACTATGACTTCTTAGAAAGTTGTTGTACTTACTCATAAAACTAAAATAGTGCTTAGAACCAGCTGGAGAAGTTGTGCCCTTTACTGGATCATACAATTCTTCATCTAGCTGCATTTAATGGCATGTAACAAAAATTTGAGTTATCTCAGTTGGTAACCACATCCAGTGATGCAGAATATATTGATGCAATTATATGGAAAAAAGATGGTTTGAAATTAGACGAATTTTCTTGCAGTTATGAAAACAAAGTGATAATTAATTATCTGGATTAATATATAACTTGTTTTGTTGTTTTGAGTTTTCTTTTCCCCTCAAGAAATAAAATTTAGTATATGTTTTTTGGTAAACTTTACCAAGTGAAATTACCCAAAACATTTTACAAGTATATGGCTATGTGGCTATCATGTCCCCCCAAAATTTTGATGTTACCTTGTTTATTAATTTATCCAAAATGAGGTGTGAAGCCCATAGACTGTGACCAATTTGTCTGTAGTCATTTAATTTCCTTATATCTACAAGTACTTTAAATTCATAAACAGAACTTTAAAAGAAAACATAAACAGTGAATGTAACTTGCATTTTAAATTTCTACATATTCAGGTCACCTTTACCCATACAGAACTTTTTAGGTCGATATGTTTGTGATAGTGTTCAGTATCAGTCATGCCAGCAATTACTTGGATTGCCCAATTTTTCTTGGATTTCAAATTAGTTCGTATGAACAGTATTTGAGTTAATTCAAACCACACATGATAACCAGATCTGTACATAAACTTATCTTCATCCTACATGGTGGTGTATGGATTACGTCTGCGCAGTAACTTGCTTGGGTTTTGAGTTTTTGTTTTAATTCAGCATTTTGTGCTACTTATCAATCTTGTTTTGGTTCTTAAATATGAAATCATCATTCACCCTTGAAGCCAACTTCACAGCTGTTGAAAAGTACAAAGTTCATCTGCAACATACTAAAATTGATTTTATCATCTGATATTCACGAAGATTTTTTTAATTGCATATGAAGACAACATTCTCTCACAGGCTGAAATACGAAGAACAACAACAGCTCTCGGCGCACAAGTAGAAACATTAAGCAAAGATCACAATTGTTTCCATAAAATAAGGAAAGAAGGGGACAGACTCTTTACTAGAGTCTATTGTGACAGGACAAGGGGAAATGGTTTCAAACTAAAAGAGGGGAGATTCAGACTGGATGCAAGGAAAAAGTTTTTTACAGTAAGGGTGGTGAAGCACTGGAACAGGTTGCCCAGAGAGGTGGTGGATGCTCCATCCCTGCAGACATTCAAGGTCAGGCTGGGCCAGGCTCTAGCAACCTGATTGAGCTGTAGATGTTAATTGCAGGGGAGTGGGACTAGATGACTTTTCAAAGTCCTTTTCAACTCAAACAATTCTATGATTTTATGAAAACCTTGAAAGAAAATTCAGCTATCAACTGTCTTAGTGAAAAATGCAGTTTTATAACGTAACTGTAATGTAATGTTCAGAGGAATAAGGATCTTGTTCATCAAGGTTGGTATTTGATGATCAGTGTGGTCAAGGATGATGGTTGGATTGTTTTAGTGCAGGTAGCTACTCACAGTGGTGTGGGAAAACCTGAACTGTGTGCTCTGGCATGAGGGATGATTAGAGGGGAAGATGTTGTAGTTCAGAATAGAATAAGAAAAGAAACAGAGGACTTGTTGACCTGGATGCACAAGCACAGATCGTGTGGTTGTTGACTTGGGCTGGAATGCCACCCAGACTGTGAGGAGTGTGAGAACCCCAGGTCAGAACGGCCCCTGGCAGAGCACGTGAGTGTGGGTGCGTGAGAGTGCTGTGCAGAAGCGGAACAACAAGTGTCCCTGTGTTTTCACAGGTTAAAAATAGTAAAACTTGTTAAGGTATAAATGGAGTTTTGGATTGAATAAAGATGCAGCTGCTACAGCTGGCACAGCAACTATTGCTGCTGCTGCTGCTGCTATTTCTTCTCCAGAGTATCTCTCTGTCTTTTTCACTCCATCGCTGCACAGTGGCCTGTCATCAGAGGATGTGCCCTGGGTTTAACTCTCTTCCAGTATTCCAGGAATTGTTTAGAAAATTGAGGGGTGATGCAGGAGTACTAAGATTAACTGTACAAAGCACGAGAATAACAACAGTCCTAACATGAATAACCTTACACCTCTCAGCCACTTGAGAGAAGGACTAGTTCAAAGATATCTAAATCATTGTCCATGAGGACCAGAGGCATAATAAATCTGTATCGTACTGAATGTATTTACTGAAAGTAAGGAGTGTAGGAAAAAACTTCACAAAAGCTCTGATAACTTAGATAAATACTTGAATTTCCATCTTAGTAGCAAGTCCTACTATGTTCTAAAGATTTAATTTTTCTCATTTTTAATAGGCCCATATTCATACTAATATTAAACAGATCTAAGGCTTTTTCTGCTGTTTTGTGACTGGCAAATCTAGTCCTTAAATCATGAGAGTAGAAAGTAAATTGACTTGTATTTGTTGAATAGAAATCAGAGTTGTGTCTGAGGCTTTTCTGGTCTGCATCGTCCTTTATTGTTCTTTAAATATCTTGGACTTTTTAGCAAATTATGCATCAGTTCTTTTTCTTTCATATCAAATGGATTGAGTCTGTACCTCATGCAGCAGAATGTTGTGATCTCTAATACTGGTCATACGGCATTGCGCATAAATTTTCTTCATAACATATTTGAAAATACTTTGCAAAGAAATTGGTGAGCTCTTTTCAACTTTTCATTCCGTGCTTTGGAAGTTGTAAGAGTAAGTCTGACTGAATGTACTCTTAACCAGCAAAAGCTCTGCTCGGGGCTGTTATTTCCAAACCCCTGGAAGGTGAAGCAGTCAGGTTTCCATCCTTTTGCCCAAATTACACAATGTGAAGTTCAGACAATTTGTTAAAAACCTGAAAACAGCTGAAAAAAACCTGAGTACACCCACATCTTATGTCCTGGAAATATGAGCAATAGGTGCTGTAACCTCTGGAGAAGTCCAGGCAGGTGCCACCTGGGACCAGAATTGAGATGTGCAGCTGCTGGAATGTTAGTAGCGACTAGTGTAAGGCACCTATCAAATTCTAGTTAACTACATTTTAAATAGGTGCTTCAAGAGAGAGGTGAGAAAGGAAAGGGAAAGCTGGGGGACATCTGAAAACAGCGTCAACTCATAAATTATCTGAATGCTACAGGCTGTGCATCTAGTCTTTTTTTTTTGAGGAGAAAAAGACAGAAAGGAACATTCAGCAGGGTCTGTGAAGCATACTGGA
Organism: Penelope pileata; assembly: GCA_013396635.1. NCBI lineage: Eukaryota > Metazoa > Chordata > Aves > Galliformes > Cracidae > Penelope > Penelope pileata. Next base: position 154,771 of record WBMW01002611.1, read on the forward strand.
GAAATAGTGTGAAGCAGTATGGAGTCTATGAGACTTTAAACTATTTTCTAAATTACTTTCAACTGTAGGTTCATGTTGAAAGGCAGATTCTGCGAGGGGAGAGGGAACTGGAGACTGCAAGTTATGTATCTTCACAGACTTGAATGAGACTTAGATTGTGTTTCTCCTCTATTACCATCTAGCCTCATGTGCATTCTCAGTTGCATAGCCTGCTTGGTTATAAAAACTTTATGATTAAATGACTGAGCCTTACTGTGAAGGTTATTTTGTGTTTTTTGCGGCTGTTTGAGCACAGCAACAGCAAACAGCATGCCCCCTGCAGAGCCACTGAAGACTGGAGTATTATTTTAAATGCATAAGGATAGGTCCTGCAGTGGAGTTAAATTGCATAAAGAAAAGCCGTGTAAACTCTGATGCAGTGCACTAGAGCAACACGGGACAGCTCTGAATTATTCTTCCCTCTTCCAAAGGGAAGAAGATGGAAAACATGCCCAAATAGTAGTGCATTGATGTACCACTCTTTATCAGGATAAATATCTGGAGGAGTTCAGTAGGAGAAAGTGAAAACACTCATTTATTAAATGACTCAAGTTAGGTGATATACACAAACCCAGCTTCAGATCCCTGTTATTCCTGAGGAAATTTAATCCCACCATCTTCACCTTTTGTCATCACCAGCCTCGAAGTGCTGAGGAATGAGCCTTTCAGGTTCCACTCCTTGTGCTCCTCCACCAACAAGAGGGATGCAAGCTTGACATCTCACTTCCTACCTAAGCACTTATCTTTTGTGTCCTACTAGATAAATACAAAGACATCGAGAGAGGTTGTTGATATCTCTGTGAGGTAGGTCCAGCTGCATGTGACAAAGCAACATATCCATGAAAGCTGAAATAATTTGGAGAATGAAAGTCAGCTGAGAAGAACATGAGTGAGGTTCGAAAATTATGTATTCCATTACTGAGTAGACAAGTGGCTAAAAGCTCATGAGATTCCTTTGTGGATAACTTGGTATTAAGGAAGCACTCCTGATAAAGTGTGAAAAGAATAGAAATTAGGGCCGTAAGAAACAATTAAATTGTCAACTGGTACTGTGTCAAGTCAGAACTGGAGAGCACAAAGTTTTGTTCTCTCCTTCCCTGATCTTGGAGCCTCTGAGCTGGGAAAGCAGATGGAACCACTGAGGGGTTTTCTTGCTGTGATTCCAGTGGTGCTCATCCCACAAGTGACAACCACAAAGGCTCTGTGTGAAGACTTTCTTGACAAAGTTCTAATATTCTTTTTTCCAGGAAGAGCAAGGCTTTAAAGAGTGAAATTTGTTGATTTTTGTGAGTGTGACCATATCACCCATTGCCTTAAGCAGTTCTTTTTGCTTTTTTTGCTTACTGTCCTAGAGTTTCAACAAACAGCAGTCGTATCTCATCTCTCTTTGTGAGACTGAAGAAACCTAGTTTTTTCTTGTATCATAGGCACTTTGTTCTCCTGCTCGTCACTGTAGCCTTTCTTTGATCTTGTTACTACCTGCATTCATCTCATCAGCATCTGAGAAATTTTCTTCCAATAGCACTCAGCTATTGCTGTGACAAAAATCAAGGATGGGGAAACGAAAGTTGAAAGCTCTTGCTTCAAGCGCTTGCAACGTATGATTAATTTGGAGAGCTCTCCTTGTACTAGTTCTTTGTTATTCAGTTCTACAAAATTATTTAAGTACTGAACTAACTACAGCCATCTGTTGTAAAGAATCCAGTGCACAGGCGTACCATCTCTGAGCGTTTCTCTATGGTAAACTAGTGGTCAGTTTCCTTTACATTCCTGTATGGCCACCTGGGATTCTTTAAACAGTGACTGAAAGTAGCTGAGGCACAGCGTCAGAGGGGATGTTTGTCTTTAGTTTTTCATAATTGCTGTTCATTTTTCCTCTTTGGAGCTCTAGGAGAGCGGAAAAAGATGCCATCACCCCTTTGATTTACCTCATTTTCCAGAGCATTCAGTTTAACCAATTCACAGTAACTGCAACGTTTCCAGCACACATCTTAGTTTAGTGTTGGTTTTCTATTTTGGTTTTGTTCTTACCCATGAATGCTGCTAACCCACCATTTCTAATGTTCTTTAGAAACAAAATTGTACTGCTGTGTTCTAGCAAAGCACGCAGATTAACTTTGTAGATGTGGATGGTTAAAATTTTTCTTCTTTGAATGTTATTTAAATTCCTGCTCCCAAGTAAGACAAAAATCCATTTTTAATGTGTATCCTATCAGCAAGTTGTTCATTGATATACATACCTATTTTTTCATTATTTGGTCCTTCTGCAATATTTTTATAGATACTCTGCCATGTGCCCCTCAACAAAAATACCAGATTAAGCAATAATCCAAATGAATTATAGTTTGATTTAAATAGGTAACACTAACAAGGGAAAAGAAGAGACCAGTACTGGCAAAAGAGGAGGCAGAAGATGGAGGAGGAAGGAGTGGAGGGGTACTGCTGTTCAACCTGCTCTCAGAGCCAAAGTCACAAGGGTTGATGTGGCTGTGAGAAAATAGGAAATACCCTCTCTAGGAGATAAAAGAGAAAGAGGCAGGATGAATAAATTTCATTTCCAGTGAAGCAGGTGAACAATAATAAAAAGAATGCAGTTAATATCAGGGTCAATCTTTTTAATTGCTCTAGACGTTCTTTGTTGCATTAAGTCAGACATTAGGGAATCATGTTGGTTTTGTAATTCTACAGCTTTTTTTAATTAGTGCCATTGATTGGTTTATCTAAACTTTGTGTATTTTGTTGCGTTCCTTTTTTCATAACCATTATTTTTACACAAATGGTTGAATGAAAAAGACTTCCTGAGAATGAAAAAAAGTTGTAGAAATTGAGATATAAATAGGCCCAATATTTTAAAAATATGAAAATAAAAAGATATTTTGAAATATAAACAAAAGGCAGGCAGATGACATTAGGAAAAAAGTAATATATGCATTTTAAATCTGAATTTTTAGTGAGTTTGACAGTATTACTGTTTCACTGTGTCAGTAAATACGGAACATTGTTCTGTATCTTAGCTAGTTCTTGTTTGACCTACTACTGTCTCCCATCTTTTATCATATTTCTTAAAATAAACATGACATTGAGCATCGTAGTTAGTCTTTCGATCCTACCATTACAAGTTTAATTTTTTGTATTGAAACTGTAATTCATATAATCTGAGGATAAACAGAAAGTCTACCACTTTCCACGTACAGCTCAGATTCTCCCACAAATAAAGCAATTATAGGTACAGATTACAATTTGCAATTTAAAAATATGAAAAAGAGAAGGAAAAAAGGGGCAGTGATACTTTGCTGTTTCTGCTAACCACATAGCAAAAGTTGGGTTAAGTACAATCTCCACAACATATCCAAATGCACTGAAGTGAGAGAGTTCAGCCAAGAAAAAAAATAGTTACCCTGAGGGAGAACAGCACTGGATTAAAACCTAGATAAAGGGGAAAACGCAGAAACCTTAAGGCTAGTCATTTTATTTCCATCCATAAAATATAACCACAAAATGTTTGTTTTTACCGCAGCACAACAGATTTTTATCTTTTCTCCACCTGCAGTAGAAGAGAGAGGTTAAAAAAATAAGTCTTGCTTTTGTCCCTGAGAACTTTCATATAAGGATACAGATAATAGCTGCTTGTTTACATTGAGCATAAACCTTACATTGCACCTTCCTCTGACTTCTTAAAAATCTTTATATACTGAATTCTAGGTTTGACCTTAAATTTCAATGTCATATGCTAAGGGTAGGAAATGGAAGAAGTACAGAGAGAATGTAGAAGTAGCAGACATATAAAATTAATTTAATAGCAGAAAGATATATTGCATTGGGAAGGCTATGCTACAATTACATGATTTGCATAATTAAGTGCTGAAAAGTCAAGAACTATGAAATTCGACATTTCAGACATAATTCTCATTCTTTATTTTTCTGTAACTTTAACAGTACTTAACATCTTCAGTGAAAAAAATCAATGTTAAAAGTGCACAAGTTTTAATTAGTTTTTGCTGCATGAACACACGTAGACTGAACTATTGTCAGAGCAGCAAAGGAAGAAGCAAAAGAAAGGATTTGTGTACGAAGCACAAATAAATTACTGAGTTTTTAACGCAGGAAGGGTGGATGCACACCAGCCATGTCTGCTCATTGTGGTCTTTATGTTTAGAACATCTGATCCTCTAAGCATTTTTTTACAGCATTGTAGTGAGCTTATCCTACAGAGTAGCTTTATTATCCTGAAGGAACACAGTGCCCTTGGCCATCTTAATTTATTTTCCCTCAAATGTTCTGCAGGAGTTTAAAGGATCTTCCATGTCCGGCTTTGCTTTTAACTGAGCCGTGCATTTTTGAGCCTAAGAGCACTTGATATTAATTCAGAAAACAGTCGCTCAATGCACAATTCTCGAAGTAGAGACCCAGACACATTCCACCATGAATAGGGTCATTCTTTCTTCATGTGGTCACAGCAGTTTTGTTTTGTATTGTGAAGTGGAGCAGCTTACAGGGAAAAAAGATGAAAGTAGAGCTCTTCTACAGTGAAGCATAGTGCAGTAGTCGAAGCACTTTTCAGAAGAGAGGTACTGTAGATCTGACCCTGGAGGGAACAGAAGCCGGGTGCCATGACTCTGTAATGAACGTACGCATTAGCATGTTGTTGAGAACATGGCAGCAAGCAGGCAGAGGCTGAGAGTTCCTCATCCTCCTCTGGCAGCTGTGTTTTCAAAGAAAGTGGGCACTCCTCCTTCCAATATATTTTCTGAAGCCTTTCAGGCTTCAATAAATAAAACTAATGACTAGGGGATGCATTGTGGAACCCATTTGAGCCATCTCAAAATTCTGTACCTCACCTCTGCTACGAGAAGGGCACAGGAGCTCCTTCCCCAGAAGGGCAAACTGAAAATCCAGCAAGCACACTTTCAGATACAGCTATTCCTGCTTATCTTATCCTCCTGCTTATCTTAAGTATACTACTTAATAGTACAGAATGGCTGCCCATCAAGGAATTTTTTTATGTTGTTATGCTCTTGACTTGGCTTATGCTCTTTACTTGACTCTGAACAAATTGTCCTAGCCCAGGGTTCATCAGCAGGCCACATATTAATTTAATGCTACACAACATATTAGTGGAATTCACAAACACATTTATCTGTAATCCCTGTTTGACAAAATTCAAGGAATGGATTTTCAGTTTCAGGTAACAAACCAGATCTCCACTCAGTGACTTGTAACAAAAGTATTTCTTCAGCTCTGAATAGTCCAGTCTTTGCTAAACTGGCCATAGACCTTTCATGGCCGATGCTTGCTAATGCTTCGGTTGATTTGCAGTAGCTAAATATCTAAAAAGCACGATGAAAATCAAAACTACAGGCAGACTTGCAGACCCAAATCTTGTCCTTTTTTTTCAATTATATGAGCTGACCTTGGAAAGTGTATTATTTTCCCTGCAAATCTTGTCTCAGTTGAAAAAGAAGGTGTTTACAAAAAAAAAAATGGAAGCACAGAGGGCATTTTGTGGGACCCTTAATCATTGTAGACAGAATTCCTTCTGAAGTATTCTGTTGATTTTTTTTTTTTTTTAGATATTGAGCAATATATTTTGACAATAAAGATATTGTGCACAGAAATACATATTTATTTGCAAATTTAATGATATGTGAATTTCTTTTTTGGATTTTTTTTAACTACTAGGCAATTTTCTTTCTTGTCTTGGCTATAAAACCTCATAATGGGAAAAAAAAATGCAACATTAATAATACCACAACAAAGGGAATCATATTTATGACTAGAGGAGAATGCTGGCCAGCTTCCTGACAGGTAACATTTTACAGCATATGCTGACAAGTAAATCTTTATTTATAACTAGGATCATAGAACACCAGGAAGCTTGTCAATAAAGGGTCCTATAATGCTGTGAAAAAAAAATTCTTTATAAACAACATCTCGCAGACTGAATTTAACTGGATGATGCCTTGTTAATTTTTGGAATAGAAGGTGATATTGGCATGAATAAGATTTATTATGTTAGTCAAATGAAAGCACTTGTGCTGAATGCACAAGTTTAACCATCAGTACCTGCACAGCAAACCTAATTAAATGGTGTGTCACTGAAGATGATTTAAATGAAAAGATAATGAAGCAAATCATACGAAAGGTGTTTAAGAAAATTTATTCTGAAAGAATCGGAAAGGTTATTATGATTAGAGAAGTAGTCCTCCATGTTAACAATCTTTTTTAAGCTCTCATTAAAACCCAAAGCTTAAAAAAATGTCATGGAAACTCAACTTTTGCTTTTGGGTGAAAGGCAGGATTTCTGTTACCTTTTGCAGAAATGAATACACATTATTAAAAACAGATGCAAGCACTGAATTTTTAGGAACAGTTTCAGGTATACATAAAAATGTATGGCTTATGTCTCTTTCTTTAGTCAATGGCCTTCAACTTAGCAAACAATTGAATGTGGGCAGAACGTCTGGGTATGAACTTCATAGCTTAATACAATTCCTAGTTAAAACACTTATTTGCATAGGAACATTTATACATGTGGAACAGGGAAAATTAGGAAGTCAATGAGACTTCAGCATACATTCAGCTTTATGTGTTTAACTTGTTTGAGTTTTTTTGTTTGTTTCTGAATGGAGCAGGCCCATTGTACATGAAATTAGGACTGTCTTCTGTTGAGCTGTCATTTTATCATTGATGTCAGGAAAGGTTTTAATTAGTTATCTTATATCCAAATTAAAATAGTAAGAAAAACAGTTCATGAAAGTATTAGGTAGTAACATCACTGGGCTGTGAACATGAAAATGATATTCAGCATTTTACTAGGTGAGGTAATAAAGGTTTTCACTAGATACATAATAGTGGATATTTTCAATCTACGTGTGTAATTAATAGGTTCCACCAATGCTGCTTCATATGCATCATTAAGAATGAAGAGGAGGAATGGGGAGTCTCTCAGTTCCCTGTGAAAGTTACCCTTACCCATACAACTGTTGGTTATAAAACAGTGTCCCTTTTGTGCCAAAATAAATACAAGTAGGAAATCAGCAGAGCCTGGATTATATCCAGGCTCCCTAGGAACACGAGTGGATGAAGAAATGAACAACTTTTCTCTACAAACCAAGGGAGTCTGAGTTTAGACTTAAAGTCATAACTTAATCTATGGACTCTGATCGAGGACAGCCATGTATCCCTGAGTACACAGCCAGACTAGTGCTGAGGATTGGGTTAATATTTACTCATATTTCCACAGAATAGCTCATTTTCAGAGGGGTTTCAGATGAGGCCATTGCTTTTTCCTAATTCTTCTCCAGTTTTCTGTCTCCAGACCAGAAGCATTTGTATTCGTAGCTGTGAATTTTTGGAAGCAGTGTGATTACATTGCTAGTAACAACCTAACCAAGAGCTTGGTATAGCCATACACCATATCCCTCTGGAATTTCCTAGAATTTCAGTCAGCATTCACAGATATCATCTAGTACTAAGTTTCTGGAAAATTCTTCTGGATATCATGCCGCCTATGGAAAAATGTTTTGACGATGACACCATTGCCAGACCTTCTGCTTACTCTAATTTTCAGTGCTGTCATCTTTAATCTCTTTCTAGAGCCTTTCTTCTGCAAGGAGAACATCATTTCTCTCCCCTGTGGTGGTTCCCAATACAATTTAGGGCAACTATGTTGCAGAAGAAAATATAAAATAATCTGTGGTGCTGACTAGAAAACTGGCATTTTTATTGAGACACCTGTCAATACTTCATTCACAGCACTGACAAGCTGTGGAAGAAAAGGTCGTTAAGAATTTAAGAACCACACACACACTAAAAGATTGTAAACTGCTTCTGAGCAGAGAAAGACTTCTGTTTTTTAATTTTTCACCATGTTGTTTGTTCAATGAAAGAGGCATTTGGCAAGGATACAACTCACCAGGCTCTGCATTGCAGGTGCTTAATTGCCTAGGACAATCGCTTATCTGTGAAATAAGATGCTGAATGGCACTGGAGCTTCAGTCATTTTCTCCAAATGCAGAATAAAATTTACTAATAGGTCCAAAGGAAGATTTCTGCAGGAAGTTTTAAATGATCTTGTGATGAATATCCCATACTTGGATACCATGTAAACTCTTCTATTTTGCTATCGGAAAAGAGAAGGCTAACTGTCTGTTTGTTAGCTGTATGAAGCTCTAAGTGATAGACACAGTACTGAGCGATGAATTTTAGAACTAGGGATTGAAGTCACACCCCTCCGCTCTCGCGGTGGGTGTGTTTGGGATATTTCCAGTGTCTTCAGTCTGTAACTGAAACAGAACATCCTTACACCTTTTGGACTGGAGCTCATTTCCAAAGTTAACTATTTTCTTCCCAGGAAAGTTGTTGGGTAGATGTTTTCAAATACTGTTGCAAAGTTAGTCTCAGATACTGTTGCTCAGCAATGACAATGATAGCATGCTGCCTAAGAAGCATGATGTGCATGTTGTGTTACGAGGTAAAGCATAGTAATTTCAGTGATTAAAGCCTTCCATGTAAGTACATTAAACATAATGAGCTAGATTAAGGTAACAGCAAACAATTGTAGCATGCATAGTTGTGCATTATTGATTGACGCTTTCTGAAATACGTTGTTGGTTTTTTAAGAACTCTATCATGTTTACCCTTTCAGAGCTTTCCTAAAAGTAGCGAGACTGCACAGAGGTGTTTAATGAGATCACAGCCATGTGTGAAGTGTGACCTGTTAGTTGGCAGAATTAGATATTTACAGATGATCCCTGTAGGTGGCTTAGGTTTTAAAATAAGGTTTCATCTCCACAAATATTCTGAGATCTATCAGCAAAGAAAGCCAGGAGAGAGAAATTGCAGTGCATCTGGTTGAAATTTAATCAAGAAGTTAAACTTACTGCAACAAACATGGAAGCATAAGTTATAACAAAGTTATAGCGTTATATGTATCTACTGAAAATTAATAGGGTACAGGAAAACCTATATTCTAAACAATTTTGTGTTGAAATTTTTGACATATCTAACTCAATACATTAATATTTAGCTGATGATTAGTCTATCAGAAGTGCTATAAAATGATTATTTTCAAGCAGAACTTCAAATTGAATACTTAGTACATTTTTTCAACTCATTTTGTAGTCGCAGACAATAACACAAAAAATGAAAAAGTTCCTTGCCTGCAAAGCGTTTGAAGTCACTCTAGCTTCTAGCTCTGATCTTTGCAGAAATACTGATACTTTACATGAAAGATTCATTCTCTCTGATTGGGGTGAACACTGAAAATTTTAAAACTTGGCTTTATTCCAAATATTTTTGTTATATAAATAAATATTATGTTGTTATATTCCTTTGATCTGACTTTGAGATTCATGGTTAGAAACAAGTATTTGTAGAAAAAAAAAGCTACAAGATCTTTTCCTATGACCACAAAGGGTTGGACAAGGTGTTAATAAAAATTTGCAGTACAATTAGTGGCTCTAATTGTAGGATGAATCTGTTGAAGAACACAACTTTGCACACCATGGTTAAAGGGAAGATAAGCTGAATCCAAGTGGGGATGTGAATAACTTCGTAAGCTGAGTGACATAATTCCATCTGCTCAATTTGGGTGACTCCCAAGCTGAGGCAATGTTTCTCTTGGTTTTTACAGAAATAAAAAATAAAAAAGGACATTTTCAAGGACAAAAGTCGCTGGAACTGTTTGTCTTCATGCAGGCTGTCTGAGAGCTGGCAAATCCTGCAGCCCACATGCCCCAGACTGCAGGCTAACAGCCTCGTTTCAGGCCCCAACTCGGGAGGAAAGAGTGCCATCTGCTGAAGTGCGGAGTCCAGTTTTCTTCCTTGTTTGATCTCTTATGCTGAGCAAGACTAACTGCCCTCATAGGACTTGAACAGGAAAAGTCAAAGCACAACATTGCGTTGCTATAGGAAAATGAGTAGCTCACCCTGCACAAATATCAGCAGAAATGAACTGTGTGCTTTAGTATTGCTTCATTACTTCCTTTTTTACCTCTTCAAGCTTATTACTATACAGAAGTGTTATTTTATTTTTGTTTGTCTGTGTCTAGAAGAATGGCGTACAGAAAAATCTAATTGCCAGAACTTAATGTTCAAAGAGGATACAGAGGAGTCCTGAAAAACAACTTTATTCAAATAAAGGGAGAGTCTACTGGGGCATTTTCCCATAGGGTCTCTCAAATTGTTGAGGTACGCAGACTCCTTTTTATCCCTAAACCTCGATGCTATACTGGCCCCCCCCTTTTCCCATTGGCTGAGGTACTTGGGGTTACATTGTTCTCGGGTCACCTACCACACACTCATCCCCCCAATAGGTACCCCTCTTTGTTTTCTTTATTCATACATACATCATATTCTGGATTCAGAGTTTGTGGTTTTGCCCAATTTAAGTTATCTTTGAAACCTGCTTGATGAAGTCTCCTCTTTACCTTGTCAAGCCAGCAAAAGTTTGCAAGATAAGTTTGTTTAACAAGTTCCTTATGACCAAAACTCTCTCTTCTCAGCTTTTTCTTTGCCTTGTTTTGCAGGACCTTCTTAGATTATTGAGACTCTTCTGAATTTCAGTTTATTTTATTTTGCAAGGACACTTTTATTCTGCTTTTCCCTTCAAATGGGTTAGAACACTGTTAGAGAACATTTCAGATTGTTCTTAATATATAGCAGATAAAGAGAAAATAATGCATCCATGCATGAAAATCACTTCATGCTGAGAGATTTGGGAGTATCTTGTAAGTAGAGGAAGTCTTGCTTGCTCTCTTCATCTCTGTTGCTTTTCTCTTTCACTTACTTAAACTGCTCAGTATAACTTCACACTTTTTAGAGAAAGGGTATGTCTTTCCTTTTCCCTCAATGCTTAGATTAATACTGTGCTGTCAACATATTGCCTACCTCCCCAGGCTGGTCCAGCCATTCCAGCGACAGAGGAGACTTGCCTTTAGGGTTTTTTTCCAATGCTTTCAAAAGGCAGTCGATGCCATCTAATACTCCGAGAGAAGAGCTGTGTTACTATCTTGGTTACAAGTCCCACAGCATCTGGTACAGCTGCAAGTACAAACCAGTCTCACAGAAAGAGTATTATCTTCCCTCTAAAATTATTTCTGTACCTTCTAGCAAAAATGTTGTTTAATCAATAAATAACACAAAACAACACCAGAAGAAGGAAAGAATCAGCATCTTCGGTCATTTAGATTAATTTATAATCTCCACTTTTCCTAGCTTCAACTGGATTGACTTTCACTTTACGGAAAAAGCCTGATCGTATGATTTTGACACATTGTTCATGATTATAACTTTTATTTTTTTGCCTGACAATGTAGAAGTTTTATTGAAGAGCATTTATTATCAGTGGCACAGTTCTCGTTTATTCACATGGAAATGCTTTTCATCAAAAATCAACCTGCTTACATTTTTTGGTGCAACTTAGAGCATAAAATGTACAACGTGAACAAAAAGATGCCTCCTTAATAAAGAACAAGCAATTTGTAACCTGCCACCAGAAAATGAAAACGTACAGTTCTTCTTCCCCATCAATTTTAAGATTCTTTGGCTCTGCTATATTTGTCAGACAATGTATGGTTGGCATTTCTGTGCTGGAAAAAACATTTTTTCCACAATGAGTGTGTTGAACTGATGTGGCAGATGTCTGTCTCTCTGGTTAGGAAATGGGGCTGACTCATTTGGGGAGAGAAGTCCTAGGCCTCACCGGGTGAAATGCTTGGATGTCAGAGCTGGGGTGGTGGAAATCTCAGCTCTCAAACCCTTGGGTCGAGGCTTGGCAAAACTTGTACGAAAGCTGTTTAATTGCAGAGCAGGCTGGAGTAGCGTGAGGCATTGGCCGTGGTGAGCCGCGGCCTCGGGGTGATGCTGCCGGCGCCATTTTGTGGCAGCACTGCTCATGTGCTCAAGAGTCGTGCTGAGAGACTAAAAGTAGTCCCTTCAGCAGTGAGGATGATGGAAATGTGATCTTGATGTTTACAGACAATGCAGAAGTGGATGGGACACTGGTCCTGGTTTGAAAGAAATGTGACCTGAGGGAAAGACTGGCACGATCATGAGGGATGGATCCAGGAGGGCTGACAAGTCATTGTCCTTGCCTGGTCTGTGAGGAGAGCTGCGACAAGGCACCTTCCTGCCATTTTCTCTTTGAAAAAGTGATGCTTTTCCTGACTGGACCCTGTGCAAAATGTTGTTGGGAGATGGCAAATGAAAGGTGCTTGCTTGTGGAGATAGTGCTCCTAAGGGACAATCAGGAATGGGGGCAGGAGGTGTGGCCAACATGAGGACACCAATTTAAGGAGAAGCAGAGGATGACTTAATCAAAGCAATGAAACATGCCTTGGCACTGTTAGCATTGTTTTTGCTGGTGAAAAAATGGAGATACTGCTCCCATTTCATGTGTTATCGAAGGACAGGAGAGAGAGGAGATGGTGGAGATGACCATGGAGTAGGTTCATCCTGAACACTTTCCTACTAAGTGCTCATGCATGGAATTTAGTGAAGATAACAAGAAACACTTAGTGGCGTCTGTTGCCTCGTGGCACTGCTGCGAAGTTATTAATGTCTGGTTAATTTTACAATTTTGAGCATTAACAGCTGCTTAAGGTAAGGACAATCAGGAAATTAGTTGAGTCCTGTAGCTAGTCTATACAAAGACAGAAAGTGTTACTCCAGGAGAAAAGTACTTATCTGTAGAAACCTGAGAAACTCTGTCTCTGAGGTTTATTGTTGGTGAGATTCCTTTTGCTTTGTTTTAGTTTTCCTTTGAAACATTAGATGATATTGTCTTTTGTGTATTCCTGCTTTCTATAGGATTATGAATCATGAATAGCTCCCTTAGTAGTTGAATTTAAAATTAAAGAGTGTGAGCAACTGCTCTTGCACTGAGAATAGCAGCAACAGAAAACAATTTTATTCTTAACTGCAACATTTGTTCATTTAATTTTAATAGAGAACACAACTAAATTCCAAACCAGTCTTACTGTTGTTATGTAGAAGTAGTGGAATTTTGCAGTGTGGTCCAAATATGTAATATACTGTAGCAGAAATATTTACTGTGACTTAAGATCTGTTGTCCTTATTCAGAGAAACTAGTGGAAGAACATAAAAGTGAAACACGCTTTTAAGAAAAGTAAATAGCATAATTTTTTTTAATGGGATTTTCTCTTCTTGCTTTAGGCTTGTTGGAGATGTGAAAGTT
>WBMW01002612.1:0-40893 GCA_013396635.1 Penelope pileata
TTTTGCTAGCCTGAGAGAAAGGCACATATTTTTTCTATTTTTCAGCTCGTCTCATGACTGTGGAAAAATGTTTTGAAAAGTTAGGGATTTTTATTATTATTATTATTTTTTATATATATTTTGGAATATATTTTCATCACTGTCTGACAGAAATCCCAAATTGACAATTTTGAAAATTTTGACAATTAACTTTTCAATAATGAGATAAAATACATTTGTGAAATCCACAAAGAGATGAAGAAGCTGCATGATTCAGAATGTTTCATCTCCCCCAAAAATATCTTTCATATCCTTTACCTGCTTTCAGATGATCCACTGTCAGAGGCTTATAGGACCCATGAACTAACGCAGTTTTCTTCACTTTCATAACTAAGTTTTCAAGAAGGATATTCTACTGTATTTTTTTTTCACTTTTAGTAAAGATGGTGATATAACTTGGACACCTCTTGAAAATACCATGTCCTTCTTATACTGCTATCTCAGAAATTCAAGAAAATAAATCTTACTGCATATTTTCACAAGGCTGTTTGCAGGATTTCAGAGTCTAATTAATTGTGATTTCTACTCTAATGAGAAAATAAAGAAATTGCAGGGAGATCGAGTAGCAGCACGAGAGTAGAATTATCTCAAGAAATTCATCAGCATGTACATAACCAGTTTTTTGACAGATACTCTTTCTCCTATTTATACTACAGCTGAGAGAGAAATTAAGGTGGCTTTTTACATAACAGCAAAGCACAGAACACCAAGACCTATTCTACAGTTAGTTCTCTTAATGTCTCTGATCAAATTTGGAGACTAATAACTCTGCATATCTCCTATTCTGCATCTGGGTAAGTCAATGAATTCCAAAAGCTGCTAGGCCTGGAAAACTCTTCCTATGTGTTTGCTGCCCTATTCAGATGCAGGGAGAAGTCCAGCTGAGACTTTTATCCTGACTCATGCCCAGCTTATGCTTGCAATATGCTTTGTGCTCATGTGGTCCCATGCTATTTGAAAACACAAAACAACTTTGTTGAGTTTCTAATGTCCACTATTTCACCACTCCATGTGCTGTTAACCTGCCGTGCTGGGGGTGGCTTTTCTGGGGGTTGGACTTGGTGTTCCCTAGAGGTCACTTCCAATCCCTGCAATTCTGTGATTCTGTTTCACTCCAGAGTCATCAAACTCAATGTGGTCCATTGAGGTTAATTCATCCCCTTCCCTCCCCCCCCCAGCAACACTTTCATGCTGCTCCAAATACTGTCAAAGCACAGTTTTCGTTTATGCATGCCCACACACATTTCTATGCGTGTATACAAATACATGCACACAAGCATAGAGAATTAAAATACAGTTCCATCATGTTTGTCTTTTAAAATAATTTTAGCCACTGGCATTGCAAAATCAGCCTGGCCTATAACCAGGAGCCTGCACCTGCACAGATCTCGTTGCAGAATCCCTCCTGTAATTGTTAAGCAATTTGCCTGTTAAGCACCACTGGCAAGAGTTTGGTAGCTCTTACACTCAAAAAAGCATTTGTTTGGCTCATGTTACTAAGACACTGTTATTCTTCAGACTGTCTAGAAAGCTGCCTGTTGCGATACTGGCAAAGGGTTTTACTCTCCCCCTCCAAAGGATGAAATGCTGCTTTTGTTCCAAGGAGCACAACCAAAAAGAACCAAATCCTTCCTAAAACAACGTTCCTATCCTACATATTTCCCTATATTTGGAGACATAAGAAGGAACAGAGTTTGTTGCTCCCTGTTCCCACTCCTACTCCTCTATAGAGGAGCCAGTTCCGGTACGGAGATAAGGAGCAGTTCAGCCTTTTTTCCTTGGAGAGAGCAATTACTTTCTATTTCTCCACACCTTACTCTCTTGCCAGAATGTTTCAGCTAGTCTTTCACTAATGTTATTATATCCATCCTGGTCAGTACTGCTGGCTTGGGCAACAGCAGTGAAAGCACGCTGCAGTCCATGTCCAACACGTGACAGCAACCAGACTAAAGATGACCCATAGAGACTGTGGGATCACGTTTTGCTTCCAATAACTCTCTGAAACCCACATTGCTCTATCACCACTGCTAATGACCTCTTAGTGCATGCAATTTAATGCTGAGATGCAAAAAAATCTCACAAAAATATGCTGGCAAAGACATGGTCTGAATGAACACTGTAACGTCACTGCAAATAAAGGCTCTCAAGGAGGTCGGGGAAAAGCTGGTGGAACAGGTATAGAGGTGGGAGCTGAGAAATGTTTTCCATTTCATTCCCCCAGTTTCCAAGATTGCAGAACTGTTTATTTATAAAAATTTACCCCCAAAAAAAAAAAATTGCACTAAATTTTATTAATTCCATTGCTTACTTCACATAATGTCCAAGGCACTAAATTTTGATTGGTTGCTCCGCTCAAAAAGGAGCAACAAAAATTGAGTTTTTATGTTCTCAATTTCCTTCAATTTCCCTTTCTCAATTCCCCTTCTTTGGTTTTGGATAGAGCAGAGAAAAAGATCAAAAATAAGCAGATCTCTGGTGAAAAAAAAAAAAATATCTGTGACTGCTGGTGACAAGTGCAAAGTCATTTACGGTAAAATCACTAAATCTATGTGTCTAGAAAAACATCTCCTAAACTGAACCTGTTGCCCTCTGTAGTCAGTGGGAGAAAACAATTGGACAGAATTACCCTCTAGAGATGTCCATCTCAGACACCTTGGAGAAGACTAAAATTTGGAGATGCCCATCCCTAAAAGTCAACTGTTGGAGGATCCTGGAAAACTTTGGTTTATTTGCATTTATAATGGTAAAAGATGAATGAATGATACTGAAAGAGCTGGAGCTGAATGAGAGGGATCCTGCCTTTAATATCTCGTGGTCAACATAAAGAACGCACAGAAAGGCACTTTGACTGTGGAGTGCTGATTGCTATAGAAACCATAGCACCATTTCTGTGTCTTTTACCTTTATTCTAATGTGCTCCGTAAATTGGGAGTAAGCAAAATTCTGGGCCACCAGTCCTTCGCTTGATGAATTTCTAAGAAAGGACAAATTCTGAGGCCACTCCTTGCCTTTTATTAGAATCCCCCCCTCAGCCACCTGATGAAAAGCGTTTTAGCCATGTCATTAATTTGCAGGTACTTTAGTGAGGAGCTGATAAGCAGTTTTAACAAACTCCTGAAGATCAGTACTTGAAAAATGGGAACCATTGTTATTCCATGCCTTGCAGATTATGAACTGATATCTGTAGTCTCCATCCTTTGCTTGCACTTTCTAACTTGGAAATCTCTGCACATTCAGAGGAGCATTCACTTAAAAAGAAAATGGATTTCTTTGTCTAATTAGTCTAAGTGCTCTCTCCTAGCCTTTGTCCTTGTCTTTCTGGGATCTCATTTATGGTGCTATTTAAAAGGAGCCACATCTGTTACAGTGAGCTGTCTGTCAACTAAACATCTCGTATCAGGCACAATTTTCTCTCACCTTTTACTTATACTTTTCAATAACAAGATGATAGATGATAGATTTTAGTCAGCAGTTCTTTCAAACTGCTGAAAGGAAAGTTTGCCCTCCTCCCTATCCTCTTCCAGCTTGCAATATACACTTGATTTAGAGACACCATGAACACTGAACAGAAAATTAGGATGAGTTTGGCCTCCAAGTTTGCTTTTCTTTAGACCATTAAAAAATCAACTTGGTCTTTGCATGTTTTAATTGAAAAGAGTGTTAAACACTCAGTAGCAACAGACATATGCCTCACTGTAAATTTCACATTCACCCCTAGCTGTTGCAGCTGGTGTTGATTTAGTGTTACCCCGCTAACCCTGCTGGGTGTTTTTTTATTTGATTTACATTCCTTGTGACGGGTGGAGGTAACATTTCCAAGAGCATGAAAACAAAGTGACCTTACAGCTAAAACCTCACTCCAACAGGCAGCAGAGCAGTGTTTTCACCACCTAACCTTTAAAAGCAGAGCTCCACAAGTCACCCCGAGTAATGCTGCTGCAATGAGCTTGCTTTCATCTACCAGTCACAAACATCCAGGGCCAAACGTTATTGAACATGTTAGAAAGAGAAGTTAACCTTGGTCCTAGCTCAGGGAGTGCTGAAGCTGCTTGGGCCGTGCCTGCCACCAGGACTTCTATAGCTTTCAGTCTATGTGTTCTCACTGAAGTGCTTACATGAGGTGGCACTTTCTCCTGGCTCTTTGGGGTATTAAGGCTACAAAACCTTAAGGTGTTGGTTTTGCAGCACCCTGGTTTTAGCAGACCTTCGGATGCTCAGTCACAACACAAGTAGTGATTAATAGTAAATTATTAGTACTATTAATACTATTACTGATAGTAATAAAAACCTTTATTTGAAATGTCCATGTTCTGTTTGTAATGAATATACTCTTCGCAAACTTAGTATCATATACTGGAAATAACAATATTTCTTTAAAAATTCCATTTTCTATCAGTGTGTGATCAGTTACTTTCTTCTCTCCCATCTACAAACTCCGGGAGGTCTGAAGTCTAGGTCCTGATGTAACATTTTAGTCTCAGTTTAAATACAGACAATAACCTTTGCTACACAATTATATATTTATTTATATTATATATAAAACCAAAATTGGAATTCCTTACAAAAACCATAGGAGGAGAGACCAGAAGCAGGACTCAGTCTTTATGAAGACCATGGTGTGTGTCTGGCTGCACAAAATGGCTGTTACCAGAAGCAGGACCAACTTGCAGCCTTGCTGACTGCCTGTTTACGCTGTTTTGAACTGTTTCCATTTCAAACACAAAACTCTATTGACATAAATTGATACTTAACAGCTAATGGTTTGAAAGTTTTGGTTTAAATGAAAATTAAATCCTGACACATCACCTTAGCATACCTTTTAATGCCCCACTGCAGGTGGGGATGCTGAATGCAACATTGATCCGATCTGACCCAGCCACAGCACAGGTTTTTTGCTGCATTTTATCTTGCAGTATACATACCTTCTTCCAAATTGTTCTTCGACTTTACCAAGCTTAGCATGTGTAACTAGAGGGAAAAAAAATCTCTGTTTTTAAACCATGTTCTTTAATGAGCCTGCCCCAAATTAAAGCGGTCTCCATTATAACATCAAAAACCTTCCCACTTCTATAGATACAATGCATATCTGAGAAGCAAAGTTCATGCCAAAGGGCATTTTTTTTTTTAGCTTAGTTGCCAAATGCTGCATTAACTCACTAGCTGAAATGCTGATTCATCAGACCCTACTTATCAGAAATGCCTGTGTGTTCTCAAATAGAGATTGCTTTCTTTTCTGGGAGTTTAGATGCCTCTTCTGTGACAAGTTGCAAGCTTTATGGCCTCAATAGATTCCTCACCTTTATTTGATTATGGATTGCCACCACAGATTCAGACCTACCACCAACCCTTTCAAAACCTCTCACGGAGGTATGATATTTTGAATATGATCAAATTTCTTTGCTGTTTTTGTTACAAGAGATAGATTCTTTTTGGAAGCTGGACTACAGATGTTGCTATCTGCCCATCTTGTGGGGGTATTTCTGTTTTCAGGGGACTATAGCTCAGCAGAAACACATTCTTCCATTGAAATGATGCACAGTGCTACCAGCTCCCTGGATTTTCTGCTTTCACTGAAATCAGGATTTTAGCAGGAAGCTGGAAGTTAAGAGAAGGAAGAATTAAAACAAGAGCAAAAATAATGAGGGAAGGGCACTGTGATGTGGAAACTGAGGGAAACAGTATTGATTTGGTACTTCAGGGCAAAATTAATTGCTGGACAGAGGCAGATAATGTGGCATAGAGAGTCTAATGAAGGGCAAAATCATCTTGTTCAGTAAATGTAAGAGAGTTGACAACAGTGATTTTTTGTCAGATGCTTGCATTTGGTCAATGTAGTTTAAGGGGAAATGATGGATTTTTTTTTTTTTAACCTCAAAAATGCTACAAAATTTATTATCTGACTTATGAATCTTTAAGTCTGAGTCTGACTGAATCTCTTTGGGTTATCACTATTGTTAATGAATCCAAAACAAATAATTTAGATGACATTCACTGCTAGGCAGACAGCATATTGGGCAAAGAATATGACAAATTTCATAACACTAAAATAATTTTCTTTAATTTTTTTTTTCCCTTCTGATTCAGCCAGATCTGGCGATGAAGAGATTCCAACAGAATTTCACTTTTGGATTCAAAAATACTTGGTTTGGGCCTGAATTTGTTCTAATCCAGCTCCTGCTGCTGTTTACGATGTTATTAAATGATAGTGCTTTTTAAAACATTATAATTCCCCTTGCACTGGTATTTTATGGGCTGAAGTCCCATGATCCCTTATGCAGCTGTCAAAACCTCCAACTTTCCCAGGACAACTGTTACAGTTTATTTAAGTCTTGTCACTGCCAAAATCCTGGGCATTCTGAAAATCTGAGGGTAGCACAAAACAAACTGAAGCCGAGCGTCAGAAAAAAAAATGAATCGGGGAATATATTGCTCACTGTGTCAATATGAAAATGCATTAGATAATGAAACCTTTCTTTGAAAAGAAGGGGCTATCACCAGAATTTCTGTTTTTACTGCAAAACTCAGTACTGATGGGCTGCAAAAAGCAGACACTTTAATCCAGAACCAAGAGCTGCCTTCCCACTGCTGCACAGACGTAGCTTTTACCATATGACAGACATGCTCTTTCATAGCTTGATAAGGGTGACAGTCACTCAGTCGTATCCCACAGATGCCAAACCTTCACTCTCCCATTTAGTCCCTGCTGTCAAATACTTCTACAGGGCCATTTGCAAGGATGGGAGACTTACCAGCACCCTACCCTGAAGCACCCAGCCAAGACAAACACAGAGTAGGTGATGTGAGAAAGATCAGAGCAGGACAAAGATCATAACAAATGACTGCAGGCGCCTCTCTCCTTTTCTCCTTATGTGTTTGCAGGCACCTTGGTCCAGCCCAGAGGCAGCAGGGGCACTGCAGAGGTCAGGGCTGGACAGAAGCAATGGGATCGGCCAGGCCCCAGCTCATTGTTAAGCTTTTCTGATGCATCTCTCTTTGTAGGAATCTGAGTGGCCTGCTGGGCAGCAGAGCCTTTCTGATACAAACCTGAAGAAAACACACTGATCAGTCTTAAGGTAAATGCAGGGTTACAGATCTAGTTTTCAAAGTTTCCTTTCAATTTATTTAAAAAAATTAAATTGGCACTACCAAATTTAATGACAAGGCTACCCTGCTGAGTTGGAGCCCAGAAAGCTATTGTCTCCCTGGTCTATGTATCCTAGATTGTGCTAATGTTTCCTATAATGCGGCTAATAACCAACCATCAGCAATAAATGCCTTGTCATCTCATTGTCGCACACAGCAATAGCTGGAGCAGTGATACTGACAAATGAACCTGCATAATCACTTTAGATTTCTTTGTTACATTTCACAGTGTGAAGACTGCTTCTGCTCAGCACGTCACAAAAAAACAAACAAGAGCTATAGCTGTCTCTTCCATCAATCTTGGCTTATTTTTGTCAGCCCTGTGCCTGTACAGCCGCAATCCCACTGATGCTTGGCAGCGGATGGGGAAGCCGACGGCTTAGTGAAGAAGAGATGGATGGTGGACAGAGTGAGATGGGTGGACCTCTGGGCTTTCCCTTTGCCTTTGTAAACAGTTTTGCCTTGAGAGTGCGAATGGGCAGAGGGAAACTGAACTTTTTTGTACTTTCCAAGGCTGCTTCACATGGAAAAAGAGAAAAGTGGGAAGGGGGGGCCCTCATTAAAATCCAGTTGAGTCTGACATTTTCCCTTTTACCTTTTCAATCTTTTTATGGTTTCAAATCATTAACTATCAGCGTGAAGCTCAAAGGTAGTGCTAGCCATCTATGAAACAGTGACACATTTGACAATAATGCTTTTGAAGAGCTTGTCACATCCTCTTCCCAAATCAGTCTCATTAATGCTCAGACTGTCTCTCTTTTCTCCCTGCTTCTTTTCTCCTGATTTCTCTCTAATTAGCTTGAGTTTTTTTTTTTTTAATGTTCCCTCATTCCACGGTTTGAGCCTTAAAAAAAATGGAAAGAAAGAAAGAAAAAAGAAAAAAATGAAAGGAGGTGGATGTCATTTCCATGAACCCCAAGGCCAAGTTAATCAGCAGAATTAATGACTCTATTACCCATTAGACTTGGGGCTATGGTGCTTATATGGCAGCATCCAGCGCTCTCCGATCCCATGCTTTCTCGCTTTGCTGCGACAATTGTAAACTTTTGCTCTCTACTGCAAGCCAGCTCCCCAGTCCTGTCTGCAGCAGCTGCAGCAAGCCAGGAGGGCAGCCAGAACATGACCTCTGCAACAAGGAAAGAAGCAAAACTCACCCTTTGAAACAGAGAAGGTGGGAAAAATGAGGCGGTATTGATTTTTCTTCTTGCTCTCATACGTCTCCCAGCAGTGCCCCAGCTGCGGCAGTTCCTCACGTGGATGTTTTTGGGCATGACATGGAGAGGTGGTGGGCAGCTCTTGGTGCTTTACATCCAGCATGAGGCTCTGCAAAGCAAGATGCCCACAGGATTTCTCTCAGCCAAGGTGCTTTACCTTTCAGTTTTTGCAACCTGCCTGTGTGATGGGTGAAACATCACTTGCCCTTTTGCAGAACATCAATAGGAGCAGCAAGGCAGGCTCTACCACTAGGATCCACCAACAGGAAAGAGCAGTTCAACCTAGACAGAGGCTTCTCCCGGCGCCCCTGCCTTTGGAGGACACACCATGCCCATAGGAATGGCAGGGAAGGGATGGCACGGGCTGGGAGCCAGCAGCGACAGGCAGTAGTTCTCCCTCTTCATGGCAGCACAACCCTGGGAATAGGGAGTGGAGCAGGCAGCAGAAAGTGTTAGCTCACCTGCACCTCTCTTTGCTCTGAAGAAACCCTACTCTCATTGCAAAGTGTCCCCCAAGCCAGCTAAGTGGTGGTGACATTGGCAGAGCACATCTGCTGCTGTACAGGTGCAGGAGGGGCTGCAGACACACCAGAGACACTGTGGTCCCAGTGTCATTCTCTAAGGCTCAAGTCCCACCTCTGTTATCATCAGCATGAAGATTATGGCTGACATTGTAGGCTACTGTGTGCAGGCAGTCCAACAAAGAATTTTCTTATATTAATTTGGCAATGCAGCAAAAATGTTGGCCTCAAATTCTCCTGCAAAACAGGGAGAAAAGTTACTTTAGCTGTCACCAGGGGAGAATAATAATCAATGAAAAAATTAGGATAAAATCTATGAGCAAACACTGAGCGGCAGTCTAGCCAGTGATTAGCATTAGAACTTCTCCCACATGGAGATATTATTTTGCCACAATATTTTTCACGCACAGTTGTTTCAGATTCACTGGACCAATGTGATGGAGGAATTGCTCCCCTCACCCAAAACTAAACTGACCTGAGAGAAAATCCTTGATTTTATTGCCTTGCTTTGAGTATCTGTTCAGAATTCAGTGCTTCTTTAGATATAGCTTTAATATGCACTTCTCTAAAGTGCTTCCAACAGTAGATATAGCAGACCAGGGATAAATCTAGCCCAACACATTTAACCAGATGAAACAGACCTAAGGCACAGGGGACACCCTTGAGTTCCAACTCATCTGCCCCCCAAAATCCATAATAATAATATTTTTATTTTAGCACTCATACCTGAAGGCCTCTAGGTACTTTAAAAAAATGTATAGAGTAGTAAAAGCAATTTAGTCCCCAGTACTTGCATATTTTGATGCACGGTAGATTATTATTCCTTTACACACATATTGCTTTAGTCATCTACATTTTTATACCCTTCCTTTTACTGTATGACCAAGTTCTTAACTATATTTATGAACTGCTGTATTTTCCCTGTACACCTATGCACCTTGTTATTTATTCATGATCTCCCATTCTCTTGTAAGTTATTGTTTTCAATATATTTTTTTAAATCAATAACAAAGCTTAGGCTCCCACTTTTGTCCATTCAAACAGAAGAAGTGACTACGAGGAGCTGTGCAGTATTTGTTCAGTTGGTTTACGCATAGGAGTACAGACAGGATTTGGCCCAAGGAGGACTCACCCCAGCTCGGTGAGGAACCATTAACATTCATACCACGTCCTGCCTCGGCTGCTCACTAACTCAAGCAGGTGCAGATATCGGCCAGCTCCCCACTTGTGTTGGGAGGATGCATTTTCCGAGTACAGACATTTCCCTAACAATCAAAATTCCTCCTATTGCCCGGTTAGCCGAGGCTTTAATGCCATGCTGTACCATCCCCCAGAGCATCTTCCTTTGGGAAGTAGAGTCCTGACCAGTCTTGACTTCGGGAAGTCTTGACCAGTCCTTCCCAGAACCACTGCCCCTCTGACAGCACCAAGCCAAGTAGGTCCGTGTGCATCCATTCAGTGTAGTGGAAATTATCTGCCTTATGATCAAAAGAGCTGGATGTTTAAAAACATTGCACTTCTGAGCCCAATGTTTTTCCCTGTCTTGTTCCCTTGAAGAGCTTTCCCAAAGAAGAACACTGAGTATGGTTAATCTGAAATAGCTGCTCACAGATTAGCTAAAATGCATTAAATCTTAACGTACATATTCTCCTTCAGAATTAAGTTGGCCTTTATAAGCCTTATCTCACTTCACTTTAATTCTGAAGAAGAACATCTACACAGGGATTTAATGCAATTTAATCAATGCACTTTAAACTCAGACTGTTTAGCTAGTTTGAATTTGTTTTCTCCTGAATCCCTGTGTAGACAAATCCTTGATAAATGTGTCTGAGGGATGTTAGGATGGTAGGAATGTGTGGTGTTGTACCTGTTTTCCTGAGGAAAAGTGCAGGCTTCCTTCCCATTTTCACATGTGTATTTGCACTCAAGAGAGCCTGGTAAAGCATCTATGCTCCTTTGTAATTTTGACACGCAAATGCTCTTGAATGAAACTTGCTTCTGAAAATAGCCAGGATCCATTTTGTCATAACTGCACAACGGTGCCCAAAGGTGACCTATAAGAAATCTTTACGGTCCTACCAGGGCTGATAAAAGCAAAAATGCAAGATTTGGATGTCCAGATAGAAGGAGAGAGCTCTGCTATAAATTCCCTCCCAGAGCATCGAGCCATGGGGAGACAGACACTGTTTCTTATAACACCTTTTATTCATGGAGCTATTTTTATCAACAGAACCTTCTATAGGGTGGTTGCTATCTACCATCTACTCCAGTAAAGCAAAACCAGGTCTCTCCCTGGAGCTCCAGGAGACCAGTTAGTCCCACTTGGATGTCTGCATTTGGCAGTGCTGAAGTGCAGATCATTTAAGCTGCTTGAGAGGAACTACCCTAGTTTCCTCACTTTTCTGTCCCTGAAAGGAGGAGGAATGAGCTGAGAATACAAAACCTTACTGTCTGTCATTCTCTCCTTCCCCATTTATTCATCTAAGCCTTCAACCTCTCTATTAGGTATGTTTCTGTTCAGAAGTCACATATTTCACTCTGTTCATTTCCTAAGGGCAGCCAGAACATCACATGAAAGGAAATTTTCATTTCTCCACCATTCCTTTGGGGTTTGTATCATAATTCAGAAAAGCCTGGGCAGGTCTGTAACTTGCAGCATTTTGCAAGTTTACCTGCACATTTTCTTTTTCCAAAGTCACTTAAAATAAAATCCTCAACAACAGCAGGCACAATATGCATGAGAAAAACACTTTTTGTTGCTGGACTTCAGACAGAGCAAGACAGACCAGTGAGGGTCAAGATGATGCTTCACTGTTTGAGACATAGGCCTGTGTCACTGCCTTCTGACAACATAGCCACATGTTCTTAGACTGCACAGGGAAAGGAAAATGGCATTTCCTACATCGTACACATCCAGTCATTGTCGTCTGAAAGAGACTGGCTTGTCACAAGTGGCTCCACAAGTTTCACCAGAGCTCTCCATCATAGGTAAAAAGAGAGGGGCTCATTCTGGGTTTGATGCTGTTCTCTGTGTACCAGATCAATGCCTTTCCTTCTTCTGCCTCTCCATAAGAAATCAGGCACCAGTTCCTCAGTGTACACAGCCACACAATTTTACAGCATTTTCATTGTTTGCATATAATTTCATTGCTCCTCTTTGCCATCCTTCCCTTCCCTTAGGTTATCTGACTTTATACATGGGTTTGCACAGCACCATCCAAGCATCACTTCTCATGAGTCCCAGTCGCTCCTCCTGACATGCAGACATTAAATGATAGCATCTTGTTAGACTGGAAGCACCCTGGACATTAAGATAGAAACTGCTTTTTTCTCTCACACACATGCCCAAACATTAGGTAGTCATATAGAGCATAAGTAAGAGGCACTATTGAAGACATAGTTAGTGAATTGCCCTTTTACTTATATCTTGTTGCAGTAAGAATATCTGTCATTCTCTTAGTGGTTTGCTGCTTGTAGGGTGATTTTAATTAAAACGTAAAATGTCAAACATTAGTAAGAAGGAGGATAACCCTGTGGGGAGTGAGGATGAATCAAATTTATTAGTCACTGAGCAGCAGGCTGGTAGCCCTTCGCTTGGAGAAATTTTAAAATGCAGTTAATGTGAAATATAGAATCAGGCTAATCCCCTGTATTCTAACTAATCATTTAAAAAATAATATCACAAGTTTAGACCAATTCCAGAAATTAAAGGTAAATCCGCTACAGAGATTAAAACAGCCCTGTTGAAATCATTCTGCAGGATACAGCAAAGAGTAAGTCTCATTTATGGACTGTAAAGGAAAATCTCTCTCGTAGGGGTGTTTCTGCCTGTTACCAAGAAACAGCTGTGCTTTGCAACATATGCAGTGTGTAAAGGACGAGAAGAGCAACTGGCATTTTGTAGCAAGCAAGGAAATCAGCCCTCGGGATTATTTCTTAGGGCAAGAGCAGAATTTGCCCATCCACACTTCTCAGGAGCATTGAAGCTCCTTAGGCTGAAGCTGCAAAGGCCAGCATTACAGCGTTCTGTCTGTCTTCCTCATCACCCATAGACAGACAGCATCCTCACCATTTTGTAATGTTCTCTATTTACAACATTCTATTTACAACATTCAAGATAACCAACATTCACTTCCTCTTTTCTTTTGTTCTCAAGTTTCAAACTTACTAAGCTCAAAGCAAGAGTAGAACAACATCCTAGCTCTCCCGTATATATATTACCTTGTGACATGTTTCTCATATAAATTACTGAGAAGCTTATGAGGGTGTTGAAAGGCCTTTCCCTTATGCCTGCAGCTAAATACACAGGGTGTCACAGAGTTAACTATGCCTTGCACAAGATGGGCTCTCTGGGGGGCTCTCCCGAAGGATTTTCGTCTCTATGAATGGATGAGGAAATTTGCTATGATCCCCTCTATGCAAAGCAGAAGCAGCAGATCTTGGTTGGTAGTTGTGTCTCTGGGCTTCTTTCCAGCCCCTGCACACTGCTTAGTTACAGCACTGGGTGCAAGCATTGCTCTCTAGTCACTCATGGCCCACACACCTCATCACACGTGGCTGGTGTTGGGCTGGTCCGTGGCTGCACTGCCTCCATGGGAGGGCTAGACTGCCTACAGCAGTTGACTCCTGTCCTTGATAGGACATCAGCTTCTGTAAGAGAAATCAAGGCAGCCATCTCAACGGTGAAATGAAATAGGGGATAATTTTCACACCATCACTTCATAACGCAGTGTTAGTTTATTTTTTTAACTTATAACTGGCTATAAATTCTGGTAAAGATTTTGAAGAGATTTTAGCTAAAAGTCCTTAAAATTAAACTGTTTCATTCAACTTGAAATCTAGTTCTATATGGCAGAAAAGACAGGCAGCATTTGGGAGGGGGCGGGGGGAGGAAAAAGAATAGAGCAACAATATAGAGCTCACAAATTACAACCAAGTGGAGCTGTCAATAAGATCTTGCTCACCATATTGTCACAGAATTTTCCTTCTGTGTCACGTTGGTCATTACTGTAACACTACATGAGAAATCACTCCATCTGTTATAAAAGAAAAGAAAAGCAGCTGCTATCCTCCTGCAAAGATGGAATTAACAAACACCCAGTAACTGTATCTCTTTCAACTTTTGCAGTCACAGTTTTAGTCCCTCTTTATTTGTGCCACACAAGCCACCAAGCAGTTCTACTGCTGTAGTAATAAGGTCCTCAAAAAGCTCATTAACCAACACAAAAGATGCTACACAGGGAAGGAGCATTGCCTCTGATAGTTTCAATTTCTGCACTGATGATTTGGAGGGCTTTAGGGTTTCTTTGGTGGAGGGGGAGGAAAAGTTAATATTTCAGAGAGTGGGGGCAATAATCCAGTCATTGCAGTGGAATACAATAAATCTCCATAGCAATGCAATATGATTTTGCTAACCTAGCTTGGCAGTTGTACCAGGGGGGTTCCATTATGTCCAGCCACAGAAAATAAAAGCACTCGAATGTGTGAAGTGGAGGAACCTGGAGCAAGAGCAGAAGGCTGCCAGCAGACACTTGGGCTCAGGAGGAAGCCTGAGTTGAGGTTTTATGACTTGCCATTAACACTGAACAACATAGGGACCCCTGGGAATGGATTTCTTCAACATCACAGCTAGGTTGTATGTACCAAGGAGAGAGCTGTGTGAGATTGCACCGATGCACTGTTCTGTGCCTCCATTAAGCTGGAGGTAGCCTGTAGCTCCTGCAATTCAGAGGACGTCAAGTCAAGCTCAGGGAAAGTCCAAATGAACACCTAATGGAGACCAAATCCAAAATAGTCATGCTTCCACTACGAAGGCGGAGGTCATTAAATACTGCTTACCAAAAAGAGCAGCTAGCAAAAGCAGATATGATAACTAGTGCTATCAAGTATTAAAATAGCTATGGAAGACTGAAGGCTGGTTGAAGTGTGATCAGGCAGAAGTATACTAGGAATAGGAAGTTGCAGTTAGATGGAGTTCAGCTCTGGAGGTTCACATCCTGCCAATTGCCACTTTCATGCTTGTGGGTCCCTGCACTACTGGAGCCATGACCAGGCCCACAGCCCAGACATACCCTGCGGTCACGACCAGAAGCCATGGAGCCCCTGGAGGTCATTTGTAGGTGCATAACCATGCTCATATTATCCCTCCTGTGCTGTTCTCTAGACAACTGCTTTTGATCAGGAGTGGGGATAGGAGCCTCATTAGAGGCATGGTGAATAAAGCTGCTATTGTGCAGTTCTGCTTCTTCAGCAGTTTGGACATTTTTCCTGGAAGTTTGCTTCAACAAGCTTGTAGCAGCATCTACATTGGAAGAGAAAATACAAGAGGCAAATGCATTTCCAGCTTTTTGAACAGAAATCCTCTGAACTCAAAGAGGATTCAGTTTGGGAGCATTTCTGATCCATTTGCTATCGTGTAGGACTCTTCAGTTCACTTGGGGGTGATGTGCAGCTCTTTTGTAGCAGAAGGAAAGTGCCAATAAGCAGCATCCTTCCAACAATCTGTAACACGGTATTGCAGTTTTCTGGAAAGAATGAATGACTTTCATTATAAGTGCAGGAGCTGTATCTGTTCATCTGGTCTGTTAATTCATCCAAAGGCTTCACTATTATAAGTGGCTAAATGGCTGCTGTAGCTGGTAGGTTACCTCAAAATAATTACTAAAAATATTCCATTAATTGAATATTACTTACATTACAACAACTCAAATAAGGACCCAAGTGAGATGAAATTCCCATTTTCTAGTAAAATAATAAAAATCCAAATCCAAAGAGATTTTACAGAGTAGAGAAGCAATGAGTCAAAGAGAAAATGGGGCACAGAGATTTGAAGTGATGCTACAGGAGAATGGCAAAGCAAGGAATAGAATTACATCTTTCAAGTCCCATTAACACTTTCATAAACAGTGACTCCATGTTAGTATCAAGTTAAGATATGCAAATAAGTTGTTGTGTTGTAAAAGTGAAATAAATAAATAAATAAAATCAGTACCCACTGAAGCTGTTTAGGAATTTCTCAGAGAGATGGAATCTAATGTCACTGGAGAAGTAAGTTAGATTTTTCATAGTTTTTTCATCAGCTTCTAAGAGGAAACAAAAAAACAAGCAACCAGAAACACCTTTCCCGGGAAAGTTTCCTCCAATCCAGGGTGAAACTTCTGTGTAAGCCTACAGAAATCCCAAGGGGGCTAAAGCCCTCTCTGAATTGATTCAGAGCACAGCCTGGCCCCAAATTCCTCCCGCCTGGAAGCACCTCATCATGATGCTCATTTTCTCTGATACCTTTTCCAGAAATGAGTAAATTCAGCCAGGCTGATATGGCAGATTCAGTTTCCTGCCCTTGTTCTGAAGAGAACAAGCAGGAACTTTAAACAGGTGCTTCCCCACCAGAAGGTCTCCCCCATCAGATCTATTTGAGGGGCAATGGAATCTTAAAGTCTGCACTGAAGTTCGAACTCCTTTCTCTGCCACCTCTGCCAATCAAAACTATGTGACAGAGCCACTGGCTTAGCATACATTATGGGTTTAAAACACAACAAACAAGCTGCAAGGGCCTAGTGGCTTTCCACTCCTGTTGTTCTGACCAGGGACAGACCACAGGGTTTGGATCTGTGCAAGTATCTTTTACACCACAGAGTTTGCTGTTAGCATTTCTGTGGCTTTGGTTCAAGCCATTCCCTGTTTTGACAGAAAGGAAACTGTCATTTTGAGGCAACATGGCATGAAGGCATTCAGTACGCTGCCAGTCTGTCATAGTGCAGTATTTCAGCATAAAGGGCCAGCAAAACCACCGTACCACACGTAAACTTTTACATAGCCATATTTATTGTGAAAATGAAAAACTGTTTTGCCCAGTGTGCTTGGCACTGCTGCACAAGCTAGTCTATATAGTAAACTGGATTTTATCTCAGTCTGAAAGACTCTCAAAGTCCTTGAATACAAAAAGCTCCATTTAGGAAGAAATTGCAGTGTGTAAATATAATCCACAATCAAGGCTCTCGGAGTCACAAAATAGCATGACTATATCTCTGATTACTAATTTAATCAGGCACCACAAGCACTTAAGTGAAGAACCCAAACCAGACAAAGGGAGATCCTTGCTGCTGTTTTTAGCAGGCTGTATTTTGCAATAGAAGCGTGAGAAGAGATCCCAGTTTGTAAGTGATCCCATGTCTGAGGGACAATGTTTTTACTAAAGCAAAGTGAGATTACACCATCATGAATAGTAAGAATCTGCATAGACCCAATTCTGCACTGGTAAACCATGTACCCACTTTGTTACAAGGAAACAACAGCATTTGCACCATTCAGAAAAAAGCTAGAGCTAGCCCAGATGACTGATAAAAAGGTGTTTTTATTAGAAAGATTCACTATTATTTCTATCATGGAAAATAAGCAAATAAATAAAGCCAAACCAAAAAGTGGACATGCATGGGCTGCTGGTGAAACTCTCATCACTGTAAAACAACCATCCACAGAGAGATCTCATACATGACAACCAAAAATAATGCAACATTTACGCGCCTCTTCGTATGTTCATGACCAGTCCACTGCTGCTTACCAGAGTTATTTGTTAGCTTAATTTTCTAACAATATCTCAAAGTGATATAAAAATATCTATATGACACATACCTTCACCCTCTCACCCATCCTCCTCCCTTCTCAGCCCCAAGCAAGCAACGGGTGAAAAAAAATCACAAAGCCACATAAGGTGGATTGTCTATTTAGTGGATGTATTAATAGCTCAACCCATTTTCTGATGTAATTGCATTAATTGCTCCTGTCCCAACTGGCTTTCCAGGAGAAAAAGTAAGGTTCATTTAAATATTAAACACTGAAAGTGTTTGGGTTTTTGTTACGGTTTTGCACGCAGATGTGAAGCAGAGTGCTAAATATCAGAACTCTGCCTAGTCGGAGGCTGTTGTGTTAGCAGGAATCCTCACCTATTTGTACAAACTAGCGCGTACCAGATGGCTCCATGGGAGTC
Organism: Penelope pileata; assembly: GCA_013396635.1. Taxonomy (NCBI): domain Eukaryota; kingdom Metazoa; phylum Chordata; class Aves; order Galliformes; family Cracidae; genus Penelope; species Penelope pileata. The sequence goes on from WBMW01002612.1 coordinate 17,904, forward strand.
AGGAGGCTTGAAATGGAGCAATCATTCAGTCTACAGATGGAATATACAGTACAGTCCCAGTTAAGTAAGGGGCTCATTTATTCAGATAGATTCTGCATATATGGAGCGTGTCTCAGAGGACATGCTGGTTTCTATCTCCAGATTGCTAGCAAATTTCTAAGCTAGTGTCCATCCTCTGCCATGCTTCTGCTACCAGCTTCCAGCAAAAATCCACCTTACTTGAAAGGTGGAGTTTGCTCAAGCTGTGCTGAAACATTACATTGAACACATTTGCAGTTTAAAAATATAAATATTTCCAATGCTTTTCACTCTTCAGGCAAACATTTGAAGAGAATCTTCTAATTCAGTGTGCTGATCAGAGCAGAACTACATATATATATGTACTAGTTATAACTATTTATCGCAAGAAAATAGATTGATGACAATGCTAATTAAGACCTATGGCAGCAACACCCACTGTTACCGTGAAGAGTCCCAGAAGACAGTCAGCCATGCCTGCCTTTGATATCCACAGTAAATGAAGCGCAAGGACATGATGCATACTTTGGTGGAAAGAATTCTTCCCCTTGAACAGACATCCAGAAACATCCAAGTTAGAAATTTCTGACATGTGGTTGGAAACTTGTACGTAAAACAGGCAACAAATCACATGCATGGGAGGAAGATGATTCACATGTATATTCTACTTCCCTAACTGGGTTACTGCTTAACTCAGGCCCAAGTGACCAAATGAAGGGAAGGAGAGTGAGGTGGGCAGCGGCCAGCCACAGATACTCCCTGTTCATCCACAACTAGAGCAAGCAGCTGACTTTCAGGAAACATTCCACACAGAGGGAAAATATCTCCTCCCTTGATTTGTCTTCATTGGCAAAGTAATTTACAACATACAGATCCTTTCTCCCCACACCAAGCTTGAAAGTAGGTCCTGAGAGCATGGTCAAGCCATGATCCAATCCCAATAAAATCACTTCCCACTTTAGTCTACATGGGACACTGACCTGCTCCAACACACTCAGCACTCTTAGGTGCTTCCTGGAGAGACCAGCATCACCTCGCATTAGCATTTCCAGTGGTTCTGGCATCCTTCACAGAGGAGACAGGATGGCTTCAAGGCTGGAAGACCACCAGATGCTTCTTCCACACTCTCCACAGCCCATGCTGCTCCTGCATACGGGTGGACTGCACACTTGAACCTTTATTATTTACCATTGAATATAATCTTGGCCCGTGATACCCGACACAAGCAACAGAGCATGAGCTGAGGGCACAGTTTAGAAACATGAACATCACAGGAAAAGTACTGATTTATAACAAAAAGTCAGAAGATCAAGAAGAGGGAATTGTTAAGGGACTATCTTCCATTACTTTCCAAAGACAGGAGGAGCTCAGTTATACCCAGCAGCCTCTCCTAATCTAATTGTATTTGCTGGCTGTTTGCCTTTGAAGTACTTCTCCTCCAGTATGTCTTGGCAGTGTATTCTGACACATCCAAAAGGGAAAGTTTTACTACTTGTGCTTTTGGAGGGATCATTAGAAACACACCAAGTGAAGAGATGGAGCAGAAAAATGTTATCAAATCCTCTGGGGCTTTCTGTTTTGTTTTGTTTTGTTTTGTTTCTTCTCAGATCACAGAGAAGCCCATGCACTTTGTGGGCTCTGTTACAGAGACGCTGATTGCATGGACCACTGTTAATTCATCAGAGCTTTACTAGGCAACTTGTTTTAATTTGCCATGAATGCAAACAAATTCTACAGACATACCATATCAAATCTGTTCTCCTGAAAAGACACATTCATTGGTGAAACAAAGAGAAATGTAATGGGAATTAATAAACTAACATTTACTGCACTAATTAGCATCTCCTGGAGGGCTTGATTATGTGTTTACACCAGTTAGATACAGCTCAGTACGAGAAAATACCCACATTTCATACATCAAAAGACATTTCTTTCATATTTCCTCTTCCATGTTTATAGTAGTGAAATGTGAAGACAGGAGCATGAAGGAAGGTAGAATAATTCATTACCTTGTCTCCCACTGATTTGTACATTCAGCTTTTTTTGAATAAACACAAAGTCATAAATTAGCTTGTAGCAAAATAGAATTAATTGAATGTCTTAGTAGGATCATCAAACCAAGGTTTAAAGTCAATTTATCTGCCTGGGATATTGCTAGAGTAACTTCAGCTCATTAAGACAAGAGCTGTGGATGGGATGCACAAGGTAAAGGACACACAGATCAATCCAAGTTTTCACTATTTAGGGACAAAAAACTCTCAAATATATCATGCATGAACACTAACACACATAGATGCAGACATATTTATATTCAAAGAGAAAAAGTGTGAGCCATCAAACAACTCAAGAAAAGCATTTTATATTGTCCCGGTTTTAGCTGGTATAATTTTCTTCATAGAGTTTGTTCTGATGCTGTATTTTGGATTTAGGAGAAAAACAATGTTGATAATACATCACTATTTCAGTTGTTACTGAGCAGTCTTAACACTAAGCCAAGGATTTTTCAGCCTCTCACACTGATCAGTGAGGAGGCTGGGGGTGCACGGGAAGCTGAGAGGCAACAGAACCATGACAGCTGACTCAAGCTGGCCAAGGAGATATTTCATACCACACAACAATATGCAGACAAAAAACATGGGGGATTTGGCAACGAAGGTGGGGAGAGGACAGCACTGCTGCAGGAATTGCAGATCTCTCAGGAGAGAGAGCAAAAGGACTGTGTGGTACTCTGGGTAACTCTTTTGGGCTAGAACATAAAAATTACCAAGCATCCTTAACATAAGAGAAAAGAGCAAGAGAGAAACTCAAGCTCAATCTCACTCCTATCACCTTCAGGACCTGGGGATGCCGCTGATGGATGGGCAGCATAACAGTTCAAAAGCATTGCGGGTTTAGTTCTAATCTTCTGTGGTCAAGAGGGCCAGGAATGCCAAACATATAGAGAATGAGAGGCATAGGCATAAGAAATAATCAGAGAAAAATGGGAGGAACAGGCACAGCCACCAATCAAGGTACAACGAGTGACAAAGGAATGGCCATAGCTAAGAAAACAGAAAGGAAGGAGGTTGTGCTCACCATACATAGAACAAAAAGAGGACAAGATGATCAAGTTATTAACAGAATAAGATTCTACAGAGAAAGTTACTGTGACTTTGTGCAGCTTTTTCTATGGGGCTAGAGAGAGGAGCGGGATATAAGGAAGACGTATTGAATTGACGTAAAAATATAATTTCACTGTAAAACAACATTTGGTAAAAATTTAAAAGGCCAAAAGAAAAAGCCGTGGTATACATACATACTTATAACATGGCTGGGAGCAACCGGCAACAGATCAGCTGACACTACCACATCATCTCTGCACTCTCTGGGCCATCAGATCTCTCCATTATAGGAGAGCCAGGCCAGCTCCCAACCCAAAGCAAAGAAACCCAAGCACAGTAGAGAGAGTCCAAAGGGGGAACATTCAAGAAGGCCTTTATTGACTGCTAGGAGTCGCTGTGCTGATTGGCGTTGCCTGTCTTTACCGCCTCTGGGAATGTGTTGCCCCCTCTCTACTTCTGTTGAGCACAGAGAGCTGCACAGCCTGCAGGGCACTGAGTTACCCTTGACACACTGGAAAGACTCCTGCCACCATCTCATGCAGGGAAGGCCTGGCATGGGACGAGGATGGCGGTTGGAGCCCTGGCTGTACGAGGGCAGGTGGAGGGCAGTACCCAAGCCCAAGCCTTTCTCTCAAGCTAGCCTACCGCTTCCTCACGAGGGGGGCACAGGGGCAGGTGCTGATCTCTTCTCCCTGGCGACAGCGACAGGACCCAAGGGAATGGCATGGAGCTGCGTCAGGGGAAGGTCAGCCTGGGGATTGGGAAAAGGTTCATCACCAACAGGGTGGTCAGACACTGGAACAGGCTCCCCAGGCTCCCCAGGGCAGTGGTCATGGCACCACGCTGCCGGAGTTCAAGAAGCATCTGGACAACCCTCTCAGACAGGTGGCTCAATGTTTAGGTAGTCCCGTGCGCAGCCAGAGGTTGGACTCAATGATGCATGTGAGCCCCTTCCAACTCAACGCTGTTCTAGGATTCTATGAGCCTGGAGCTCTCCCATCATTGTGTATCAATTGAGGAAGGCAGGGAAAATAATGCCTCAAACAGATATATTAGCAAAAGAGCAAACAGATACATTACCACGTTCAAGCCTCTAGAGAACCCCAAGGAGCACAGGGAGGTGGATGGATCCAGCAGCGAACACCACGAGGCTCAGCACTGTCCACTGGGAAGAGAAGAGCATGGGGTACTGTACCCCCATGGAGCAGTGGATGTTGAGGAACCCATGGTGAGGGATCCACCAGAAGATGATGAAGAAGGGATTTAAGTGGGATCCACCTAGCACAGAGATCAGCTGGCACTATCCCAGCATCTCTGCACTCCCTGGGCCATCAGATTGCATCGATGGAGTTGCAGGAGAACCAGGCCAGCTCCCACCCAAAGCACAGACCCTGCAACCTCCATTATATTGAAGATGGCATTGGGTTACTGGCAGGAGGTAACGGAGGACCCTTGAGCCTCCAGGAACACTCTTGGCCCCATCTCATTATGGAAGGACCAGGCACGGGAGGAGGATGGCAGCTGGAGCCCTGGCCATACGAGGGTAGGTCAGAGTAGTGCCCATGCCCAAGGGGCAGCCTTTCTCTCAGGCTAGCAAAACGGCACGGGGCTGCCATCCCCAGGAAAGGGACCCTCATTCCTCTTCCCCATGAGGGCATCTCTCAAAGAACATACAGAGGGAGCACTGTGTGGCCCTCATGTGCCTGTATTCGAGAGAATAGTGAGGTGTCAATGGAGGTGTGTCCTGCAGAGAACACGAGTCCTGTCCATGACCGCTGTCCACTGGGGATAGAAGAGGATGGGGCTGCTGTACACTAATCCATCCTTGGATGTCCAAGAACTCACTGAGGTGAATCCACTGGAAGATGAAGAATAGGTGAAAGTGATATGCACCTTCCACAGAGATTGGCTGGCACTACCCTAGAATCTCTGCTCTCTCTGAGCCATCAGATTGTGGCAAGGAAATCATCCAGTGATCATCAAGTGATCCAGGCCATCTCTTGTCCCAAAGCGTTGACTCTGCAGTCTACATTACCTCAAAGATGACAAACCCTCTGCACATTACTCAGGCTCTCCTGTAAGGTATCCCTGCAACAAACTATCCTTATGTTGTTCATTTTCCTAATTTCAGCTTGTATAGACTTAATTTTCTTCATAGTGTCTGCTATAATGTTGCTTTTTTTTGGAGAAAAATAATATAGATAACATACCAATGTTTTAGGGTTTTTTGAGTGGTCTTAACACTAAGTCAACGCCTTTTCTGCCTCTCATACTGATCTGCTAGCACAGAGGCTGTGAGTGCAGAAGAAGCTAGGAGGGTACAGAACCAGGACAGCTAACTCAAAGTGTTCAAGGGGATATTTCCTACCATATGACATTGTGTGAAATGATAAAATTTGGTGGAGCTGCCCAGGGGAGACCTGCTTCCTGGGAATTGGCTGGGCTTTGGTCAGTGGGCGGTGATCAAGTGTATCATACATTGCTTTTTTTTTATGTTTATGTACATATATATGCATATATCTACACACACAGACACACTTTTTATTTCCATTGTTTTCCTTTCACTTTTTGTATTACTAATTTTTTTTAATCTCAACCCATGAGTTTCCTCTTTTTCTGATTCTCTCCCTCATCCCACTGGGAAAGGAGTGAGCGAATGGCTGTGTGGTGTGTAGCTGCCTGCTGAGTTAAACCACAACATGCATCCAAAGAATAGTATGAGGACTGCAAATGTTCTCTGAAGCTATCTAGTCATATAGGGAACACATACTGTCCCAAGCTTCCTAGGGCCCTTAAAGCATTTTATTTCCTAAGCTCATGAACAACATGGAAGCCACATTAGTAAGTACTGGATATCAAGAGACAGCTTGGTCACATGAGCACCTTTACCTAAAAAGTACTGTTCTGAGGCTAGAATTAGATGCAGGACAATTAGGATGCAGAAATCAGTATTGTGGTTTTGGGAGATGTTTTTGTAACAAATACAGTATTAATCTCTGGATACTTCATTACAGCTAGAATGATTCCTGTCAGGAGGGCTCTGGACAATGAATGCTCCAGCTCAGAAAGGCAGATGGAGTGCCACAGGAGGAGCTTGAAGCAGAGGACACAACCCACTCCTTCAGTCCTTTCCTTGTAGGCAGCAGGATTTCCTGAGCTGGTGTCACAGAGGGACAGGATGAAACAAATACCTCAAGCACAGACCACAGCATAAAGCTTGAGCGCTCTGTTCTTCCATGTTTCCTCCAGCAACACTTTTTTCTGGAACTAGTGAACAAAAAACAACAGGGCTCAAAGGCAGCTCACATCTGCACCTGGCTATAGAAAACCTCCAAGGTGACAAAAGATGAAGGACAGCCACCATGTGTTATCCAATGGGAGAAGGATAACACACATTGTGATTTTAATAACTTAAGTCCTGAGGAGGAAGACAGAATGCAGCACAGCATAATAAAAAGTCAATGATGGTTTCATAGGATGATACCAAAGGGCAAACTCATCTGAGCATATGAATAGTCAGCATGTTGAGACAGACAAGAAATAGATAGTATTTCGTATCTTCTGCGTCAAACAAATCTGTGGCACACAACTTGAGAGCTGTGAGCATCTCACTTTTGTCACTGCATATGCACCCCATGCTCTTTTTCCTGTTTACTGCTTACATTTCAAGGAGACTTCAGTCAGAACCAGCTGTGCTGGGAGCCACGACAGTGTACGTTGGCAGGAAGCAGTACCTCAGACCTCATAAAGAGAAGGAAAGAAGCTACAGCAATCATGAGAAATGGAATGATGAAGCCTCTCAGATAGGGTGATAGACTGTTTAAGTCACAACTTTAAAACATCCCAAATGGAGCAACTTGTCAGACTGTTCACATTCCTAAAGATACAGACAGCAGAGTGATAAACACAGCCATCTCCAAAAGCACCCCTATTCAGATCCTTGTGATCTGGGCCCTCAGACATTTTTGATAATGCACCTTTGAATAGTTTGCTGAGCAAATTTACGTTAGGAACTTCAGGATGAGAGAGACATTCATCAGTAATTAAAGCTTCAGTCACAGCCTGTAGATAAGGCACTTCCTCATTTGCCAGCAACATTCCAAGTGGTGTTAGTGGTGACCTTATCTTTCTCCAGAAGTAAAGAAGTTACCCCAGAAGTTTCCCAGCTTGTCAAACGTTTTTTGTTCAGCATTCTGGTTCTGACCACTGACAAAGATTGTTAGTCTGGTGGGTCTACCACATCATCAATATGAGGTCAATCAACCCACCTAAAGTCACAACCCATAGGACACAGCTCCTTGCATAGACAAGAAAAAGTTGTCCAAGGCTTGATCTCACTTAGGCGAAAGCAATGCCTGTTGGTGGGTTAAAATACATAACACAGGCAGCTGGTGCCCAGGTGGCTCCATGGGACATGCAGGCCTGACTTTTTCTAGGTTACTTTGCTGATTGTCATCAGAATTGGATTGTTTGCATGGCCAGATGTCCTTTTTGGATCTTGGACTGGCCAGAGACTCTGACTTCTTCTGCAGCAGGTGGGACTTCGGCCACTTCAAAATCTCTGAAATTTCTTCTGTAACTTCCAGAGATTTCCAAGTACAGTAAGCAAGGCACATGCTTTAGCCTGTGCCATGCTGAAGTGCTGTGAGCAGCTGGACACCTTAGCACAGGCACAAACATTTTTACTCTCTCTTCTGCATGGCCATCTACCCATTACCCTACAGCCAGCTGTACTCCCTTCCCAACATATTTATCTGTATGCTAGAGACAGTGCAGCAGCATCTTAGAAGGGATACAACTCAGCTGGGAATGGAGACGACAAATAGCTGGCAGCACCACTGCCTTCCTCTAGTGGTCCCAGCTTTCAGTTGCCTTCTCCCTTGCCAGCCGTCTGTCCTTCAGTGAGTCAGGCTGGCTGCTGACCATCTGATATGGAGAAGATGTCTGGCACTTCATGCTCTAAATAGACTCTCTCATGCAGCCTCTTATCTTTGCCAAACATCCCAGCACTAGGCTAGATAAGGGAGAGCCAGGGCTGAATTGTGTATGCGACTGTATTACCTAGAACTAATAAATATTTGGCCCTATATTCTACCAGTGTGGAGCCTAGCACCACTAGCTGTAATGAACCAGGGCCATTTCACATCAGTCTTCCTAAACAGGAACAAGCTCTTCATAATGTGTTTAATTGCAGATACAAGAGAACTTCACAATTTTTTTTTAAGGAAAGATCTATTTTCTCATTATCTTAATCAGACCCTTCCCAGACAAAATTCTACCTTCACTTTATGGAGGGCAACTTCAGACTAAAAAGTCTTGTAAAAGTCAACAATATAAGTAGAGTCAGGATTGTGCAGAAATCCAGCTCCCGAACTGTACTATCAGACTCCAAACTCTCCAGTGTTATATTGACTGATCCTCACACGTATCTCTGTGTCTCCACACTATTATCTATGTTTGCAGTTTCTCATTGTGTGGACACAAGTTGCTGCCTTCCTTTCCCGGAAAGCAGACATTTGCCTGTCTGCTACATCCTTCTCTCCTACAGAGGAGAAAGTCTCTGGCCCGTGATGTGTGGCAGTACATAGGCTCTGCACACTTCTTCAGTACCTACTTTTTGTTGCCATATATAACAAGGAGAAGAATTTAAAAATCCTGGAAATGTATCTGCTTGAAGAAAATAAACTTGCTTATTTTCTTGCAGTAGAAAAGACTGTGCTCTAGTTAATACAAAGATTGTTTATTTTTGGTGAATTTACATTCATTGGCAGCTGAATGTCTTTCCAGTTCCACTGCTTCCCTGCCCTCCCCTTCATGTGATCTGAAAGCAACTTTCGTTTGTTTCTCTCACTCACAGCAAAGCAGAGCTGCAATAACAGCAAATGGTCCTTGGAAATCACAGTCACATTAGGCTTCTGTTCAAATAGCTTTTAGGGCTGCGATAATATGAGGCATTCCTAATAACTGGTGACTCAGTCAGACCCTGCACAGAAGGCTTCCAAATGACAGTACACAATTTAGAATTTAATCTAAAAACAGCGGTGGTGATGAGATTCCAGCTGAGGACCTTCTGGTCTGAAGGCCGGTGCTGTACCGAATAGTCTAAAACAACTACTTCAGCTGACCAGGAAGGAGATGAATCCCTTCTCTTCTCCTGAACTTCACAACAATTTTCGGGGCAATGTTCGACCCATGAAGCAGAGTGTGTCTCCGCTGCCGCCTTGACTCTTGAGACTCACCATCCTGAACCACAGCACATTAAACTCGTGACGAGCGGCCAGTTGGGCAGCACTAATATGAAAGTTAGTTCCCGAATGCTGAATTTCGGCACACTTCAATTCACAGGCCACCCATATTGTGCTTTTGGACTGTCCTTGATCTGCTATAAATCTAGACTGAACGTTGGCCTGGAGAAAACAAAGAGTTCACTCTTTGGTCTCTTCCCCTCCCAGTGTGCTGTAGAAATTCTATAGAATCACAATGTTAGCATGACCTATGATTAACAACACTTCTTACATAAACAAAAGGTTTCTTTTTGAGAGAAGGAAGCCATGACCCCACTATGTCAAAAGAAGTGTATTTTGTTTCTTAAAATAAAGCCTTGAAACCATGCAGTCTTTGCATCCATTATGTGCAAAGAGAGGGAACTTCAGCACAGACCTGTCTTCTCAGGAAGAGTCGTGGTCCTTCAATGGCCACTAGAAAACAATGAATGGTGAGAGACAAGCACCATACTTGGAAAGGGAGAGAATGGATGAAGGTCTCCTGAGTACAGGTATACCCTCATGTAGTTCTACTTGACATTCCTCTGAGGTGCCCTGGCAACCTCCAGTAAGAATACCAGGGAACTTCACATGCAAGCAACAGGGAAAGGGCAACTCCAGGTGGAAAGGAGAATACATTGTGCTCAGATGGTTGAGTCCCTTTAAGTGCAAAAATCTCCACAGACACTAAGCTTTAAAAAACATTTAGTGGTGGGCCATGGGAATAAAAGACAGTTTTGGAAATTTTCACTTATTTATTTATTTTATTAGCAGCGGACTTCCAATGGGGTGCAATATTTGCTAACAGAGTAATTTGAGTTATCCACAGTTCAAAAATGCAAAGAGCTCTTTGCACAGATATCTCTATTTAAAATAGATTTGCTTTTGTTCATCAGTGTAAAGCACATGGTTAAGAAATGGCAAGATGCCAAAATGAAACTGCTCCTAATTTTCAGAGGAGGCCACTGGCTAATTACACAGACTGCAGGTGTGAAAAGAGAAGCTCAAAGTAATCAATAGTAGTAATTAATCTGCTAGACTGGAGCTAAAGAGCTAACAGCTGGACATCAGAAATGGACACATGCAACAAGATCAGCAATAATTACCTCTTTAAATATTGAATTTCCATAGCAACAATTAAGCATATAAATAAAGGCTTGAAATCAAGGCTCCAAGGCATGATTCTGAATTGCAAACACAACATTCTCCAAATCAACCCTTTTAATAAAATAGTAACAATATGCTTGGGCTGGGTTGACTGGTCTCTAGTGCTAGCAGCAGCTCAGCTTCTGCTGCCTCCAGATTTTTTGGCTCTTCCTCCTTGGCTGCTTCCAAACCTACAGGTTCTGATGTAACTGTCCTTTGTTCAACCAGCATCTAAAGAGACCAGGTGCAACATATGCCCACCTCACCCTCTCTCTCGTAAGGCTCTCTAACTTACAGCTTTTTGGCTTCACAACCCTCTGGAGATGGTCTCCCTTCAAAATGCTCTGCCGAAGAATCATTTGGATTAGGCTATCAGTACAATCTTGATCGGGCAGCATCAAAGCACTAGCTGGTGGGTGCCCTTCCCACAGGTTCTGCAGGGCTGTCCAATGAAACTAGCACCAAGTTCAGCTGGGAGAAGTTACTCAGAGCACCCTGCCACCATGGGAAGCGGTGCCACTGCCTCTCCTGGAAGCTCCCAGAGACCTCTCTCCTTTTGCTGCTCAGGATGGGTCAACAACATTGTGGAACCCTGACACTTTGTCAGTAGCACCTGCAGAAATGGTTACCTGATTTCCCTCTCGGCTTAATGGCACAGCTTCATTGTTCTGCCATAGAAGATAGAGATGCCAAGAAGCCCTCATTAAGCTCAAGCTGATCTCAGCAAACATCATTTTTTGGTATATGCTGGCTAAAACCCACCTTAGCTTACCTCAGCACAGGTATTAAGGCCATTTGCTCCCTTCTCCAGAGAATTCAGATGAGTGAAAGAGGCACAAACCAGCTTTTTATGTTCTTGCACGTCTGCAGGACCAGAACTGGCATTACGTATCCTGAACTCTGCAGGCTGCACTTGACCAGGTAGTAACCACAGACCACATGACTGCACAGTCTGAAGAATTTTAGCATCAAAATAACCATGGCCAGTCTGCCTCTAGCTCCACTCATAAGTTTAGCACACGAATGAAGTGCCTTCTCCTTTCCAAGAGTTAAAAGTCTTTCCAACATATTTGACATGCCACACAATCCCAGACCTCAGCGACAATGCAGAAAAAAATCCACTCATCTACTACAAGTACAGGTTATATGAAACAACATTAGAAACATTATCCCCTCTATATCTCCTTAAGTACAAGGAAAACTAAATCAGACAGAAATACAAAGAAAAAAAGAAGAAATTCTAAACAACATGCTTGATTTTCATTCCTACATTTCCCAACTTAAATATGGAGCTGGATGAAGGCATGGGGAACTATTTTTAGAATTATCTTAAATTTTCTGAATTTTAAAGATTTATTTCTCTGTCCATTAAGCATCATCTAAGAGTTTTCTGCTATCTAGGATATTTTTTTTCTTAAAAGAGATAGTAGTAAGGGACAAAACCTAGTAATGGCCCAAGTTAGATAACTCAGCTGAGAAGCAGAAACCCGTTGTTGCCATTGATTTCAATGAAAGTTTGCAAAGGTTCATACTAAATACTATTAAGGTAGGATGGGAAGCCATAATTTTTGTCTAGGAAAAAGGCAGCATTGCACAATCAACTTCATTCATTGATTCCCCCAATCATGCCAGCAATATTTTGGAATCTTCATGGTCTATAAATATTTCTGTACACTGTATTTCAAACTCATCTGTGATATTGATTTGTGCTATACCTTTCATGCCATGATATTTTATCAGTACAATGCTTTTGCAGCTTTGGTACTATGTTTTCTACCTTTCTAATGAGTGCACAGGGGTTCAACTCTCTGTGAAGAACCACTGCAAAATATTACCAATGCATCTAAACTGGGCTTATTTAAGAAAAAAAATACGAATAAAGCAGTGAGCTTGATTGAGTGACATATCTGATCTTATATCAGCCATATACCAACTAATAGATTAACCCAATCCCTAGCTCAAAACTGGTATGATGAGGCTCACCTGCTTCTTTCCCACATTGTCCTCTGTGGGAGAAACAGCCCAGCCCTCCACAGATGATGCACGTGCCACTGCCACTGAATAATTTGGAGAGAGGTAGAAACTTGTAGAAAGCTTCTTCTCAAGCTCTTCTCTGAGCAGCACTTGATCCTGTCTGTCCTGGTGCATTGGTGGTCAGGTGCTGAGGACTGACAGCCAGGAACCACAGAAATGTCTTGTCCTGGAGGAGAGGAACAAGATCAAGAGCAGAGTAGATGGCCAGAAAATGCAGCTACCCAACAGCAAACAACTAGCAAAAACCAGCAGTAGAGCCCTCCAGTGCCTCATAACTTACATCTTTCTCCCAAAAATATGGACATATATGGTGTGAAATGTTGCCATTCCAGTTTAAGAATCAAACCCAAGTTGCTCACAGGGAAGTCTGCACTGTGGGCCTGAAAAGCAGGGTTTGTTCTCAGCTTCACTGCAGCTCTCCTGTGAGACTTCAACTAAATCACTTGCACCTGCCTTGCTTTATCCATTCATCACTACGTTGGAAAGATGTGAAGAAATAATGTCTTGTTTTCTTTGCCTGAATCTCCTAGTTGGGTTATAATGCTTTCATAAGAGAGGAACTCTTTCTTACTGCAGTTTATCTAAGCAAATTAGATGAGCCTTTTCCCCCAGACTGGGCTGACCAGGCCAGAATCTCTGACAAGGCTCCTCTGTATCACTGTAACAGTCACTAGAACAGTGCTCACTAAGTCAGGCGCTCACATTGCTCAGAATCAGAGGATTCAGAAAACATGGTGTGTAGCTCCAGCCCATCCTCAGAGTCTTTTTCCCTTCATCTCTCATCCAGGTTACACCAGGAATCTCTAACTGTGGCTCAAGTAAACAGGAAGACAGAGAGCAAGAGGGGTCCTGAGGTCTCAAGGCACAACCATAATCATGGCATCTATTCACACTGCTCAGCTCTAGGCAGTAAATTCAGGCGCTGTCATGGAGGAGACCATCGTAGGAGCCTAGGATGACCATCCTGTCCATAAACCAAGAGAAGAGGACATTCTGAATTTGTGTGCAGAGGATCCATATTAAAATTCTGTTTGTGCTCTCCTAGCTGGTGCACCAAGCATCCCAAAATATGTATTACACATCATTCAGAGGTAGATAGTTTTTAAGTTAACATCAGCATTAGCATTAGCTTAAATAGAGTGTTGAATTGTAATTATTTTGATGGAGCAGCAACTATTAAAATACATCGTGAAAAACAGATTTTTAATATCAGTACTACTAGAAAACAAGCCAGGGACGGGAAATGGATCTTGCAGTTTCTTTCCTATATAACCATCTTTTGGGGAAGAAACCACAATAAACTGTTCAGGTCAGTGTCAGTTCATCAGAAAAAATGCCATGGCTGCCTTTCTCAGGATATTTTGAGTGCATCCACACTGGAAATACACAAGAATAAGAAGTCTCATGATATTTCTGCCAATTCATGTCTGGATTGCATTATCATTTGAGAAAGAGACAGAGCTCCTCCCAGAAGAGGTAGTCATTTCCATGAAGAGGCATGAAACAGAGCCAATGCTTAGAGCAGATTGACTGGGAAGCAAGCACAGAGCGTCCCCAGGCCCCTGCTCTCGCTGCAGAGCCCACAGGCCATGCTGCTGACTGGAGAGCTACAAGCCCTCTGCTCTTGCTAACAACCAGGTGTCTACTTTCAACACAAAGAGGAATTTAGGACCCTAACTTCAAAAACGCTTCCTTTTTAAGAAATGTTGAGCCCTGCCTGTTCACTTCTCTCTATGAAGGGTATTCACTAAGGCTCACATTGGCCTTGGCCCTTGCTATGGCCTTGAGAGAGATGCAGCAGCTCTCCCATTAAAAAAAGTTATCAGAAAAAAAATTTACTTCTGCTGCTCTAGATTGCACTTGAAAAGAGCTTCTGTCTCTCCCTCTTGACCAGAGCAGGAGCCTAGAGACATTAGCCTTGATGGCAAAAGTTAAGCTCTGCAAATACTTCTTGTGCAGTGTGAATGCTACCAGCCCATACAAGCTTGCACGCCACTCTGTAGAATCAAATTGCTCAATAGAATCAATTGTAGAATCATATACATATACACAATCTGCAGGGCTCTTTGCTTGTATGTGTGTACATGTGCAGTCACTAGTGCACAGCAAACTTTTCAATTGTTTAATTGTTTCATTATAAAACAACCTTTCAGAGAAATATATCCTTTGGGAAAAAAAAATAATAAAAAAAGTCAAGCTTAAACAGCCCTCTCCTCGTTTTCTCCTAGTCAGATTATGTTTTGTCACTAATTAGGTGACTCATTAATTCATTCCATGCTTTCCCCACATTTTTCACTTTCTCCCACAGCACAAGAGAGACAGTCGGTCCTCTGTCTTCGGATCCTGACAAGTGCACCCTCCAGCAAGGCTCACGTGCTCCCTGGGCTGGCAGCCATCATCTAAATCCTGAATCAGGTTGACTGGCTGCACGTAGTGTACTGAGACATGAAGTGCATGAGGAGCCATGGTGTTGGGTGCCAGTGAGCAAGGTTCATGCCTCATGGCAACAGACAGAGAAGCTGGCTGCATACACATCTCACATCTGTTTGCCTAGCAAATGCCAGCCGTATGGAACAACACTGACTACAGAAAGACCTGCCAGGTGTTTTTGAAGGCATCTCTGTCCCAAAGAAGCCACCAAAATGATTCTGCAAATCATTAAGTATTCTTTAGGTTTATTTCTTTGATAATTTGCCCTGGCCGTGCTTCAAGCCTCAGACAGGCTCTGAGTGCTTCCTTCCCTCCCACTATGGTCCCAACCCTCTGCAGACTCCGTTGCTTGTGACCAGACGTAACATGACTCACCCTCTACATGTACATTCCTTTCTCTCAGTCATCTCCAGAATAAATGCAGCAGAACATCCATAGGATCTGTGTATCTTGGGTGGAATAAGTGCTGAAGTTCATAATCCTGCATGCCATCATAAACCACTCGCATAATGACTTTGTGGCAGGGTTTTCATTTTATCAGACCAGCTAGGCAAAATGAAGTAACATTACACAGGCATCCATCTCCCTGGATCTATACGCACTGTCACCTCAGAGAGCTGCTTGCTGTTGAGTGAGTGTTAAGGTGAAAACGTGCATCAGCGTGACACATCACAGCCTCTAGATACTGAGAGAGACATTTCAATAAGGTCACATGTCTAGCGCCAGCAGACAGACAACTCCTTGCAACTCTTGGAAATGACCCAGTGCATAATACAGATCCAGTTCTGAGAGACTGACATGAAACGATTATACCCTGTATTAAAGCATGGCTCCCCAGCTAAATGCACCACTCCACCCACAAGGAATGACAATTGAACTACTTTCTATTCCCATATACCTTCAGCTGAAGTCACTGCATAGGAGTGTAGGTGTTTCAACCAAAAAACAGTTAGTCAAGTCCTTTTCAGAGTTAACACATGGGTGGAAAAATGCATGGGTAACTCACAAAGCACTTAGACTACGATACCTAGGGATTACAAACACAAGAAGGGAAGCATAGGAGTAGTCCTACGACTGTAGAAATATCTGGCCTACATAAACCAAAGTCCTCATTGCTGGCTCCATTGTCTTTCTTCCAAATGTTATTAAATCTTCTCAGTCTTGCGCTGAGAAACATTCTGAGGGGAGAACATTTCCTACTTTGGTCTTACAGAGCATCTAGTGCCATGGGATCCAAGTCCCTGTGCACTCAAAACACAAGTAAAGTCTTGAATATTAATTTGGATGCATGCTTTATTGATTTTATTCTCTTTCAGGGTGAAGAGAGGAACACCCATACTAAAACAAGATGACAGCTCTAAAGACATGAAGCTTTTGATTCTCCAGACTTGTAGACTCACCCCACCACGCTGCCTTGTCCAACCTCATTTCCATGCAGTAGGATGCAGTGCAAGGGCCAAACCTCTCTGTTCCACCACACATAGCTGCTCATGACCACTTTTCCCTCAGGTAAATATCTTCAGTACTTAGTAAATCTATATGTGTGCTAAGCTTGCCATATTGCTCACATAGGAAATCAAAACTCTTTATTTTTGCAACAGGCAAATTGTGAGCTGATTTATACAGATGTATTTATTCAGAGACCCGTAAGCAGCAAGTATCAAAAGCCTAAATTACTGCAACATCAGCCCATAAATGGTGCCAAATTATGCTACACAGAGAAGCAGGATCCAGGCCTGTCAGAATCAAATTTTTAAAGTTGAAGATTACTTTTAGTATCTGTTTTTCAGACATTTTTCTCCAGCACAATGGATTTTTTTCTGTGACCAAACATAAGTGTTCCTCAGCATGAAGTGGGAAAGCACATAGGGTCTGAGTGATCTAAAAAGCACCTCAATAAAATGATGTCAATAACTGATCCCTTGTTCCTCTATAAAATAAATATATATATATATCGGTGGGATGTAAGGAAGGGAAATATTCTAGCTTGCTTTGAAAGAGCTTTTAAAATCTAAATGTACTTGGCATGGAAAATGCAAGTCAAATCTTTCCTCAGTTCCAATATGAAAAAAAAAATTCTATTTAAGGTACTTACAAAGAAAGAACATAATAAATGAGGATCAACACATATACCCCACAAAAGGATACAGTTCTCCCTGCCTGCAACAGTCCAGTGACCAGACTATTCAGCCCTGTAGGAAAAAAAACAGTTTTTAATTCCTTCCACTTGATTAAGAGCCAGAAGCTAGGGTCTCTAACCATCAGGAAGAAGTTATAACCATCATGTAGGCTGCAGGGTACTTTGAGAGAAAAAAATTTCCTCATGTTTCTCCTATTGGAGCTGTTCTACTTCTCAATCAATATGTATAAATTCATTAAGAGAGAGAAAGACAGACTAATTAGTACACTTAGCTAAAAAGGCTGGGTACCTGGTCCCAGTCCCTGCTCTGGTGAATATCTCATTACTTTTACGAAGCCAGGAGCAAAAGAGAAGTTATGAATCAGAGAATCCTATAGCTCAGTGGGCAGAGAAGAGGTTTCATGTGCATTGTCACATTGGGCTTGAGTGCCCTGAGAACTGGACTCAGCAGTAAAAGATGATGTGATTCACAACGATCCATCTAACCTGGAAAACCTTCCTCCTCACTACTCCAGAACAACACCCATTTGTTTGGTCAGATGCTCCAGGAGTTTTAAAATGTAAACGATGAGTAGGTTTTGAGTGCCAGGTTTTTCCTCTCATCATCCCTTTCTCAGACTGACACATGCAAGCTTTACTATAAGCATTCATTTATTGCTTGCATTTAAATTTATACACTGCACATAAAAGATCAATACACATCCATGAAGACAACTTTTATATCAGTCAGATCAAAATTAATGAAACCAGTTGAGTAACTAGGTGGCTGTTCTACATGTTTTTATTCTAACATTATCCTACCACACACTATACTATTCTGGAAGTGTTTTAATGTATTTTGTATGTGTTGTGAAATGCTTTTGTGGTCTCTTGCCACTGCACCCTGGTGAAAAACGCCTCCTGGTTAGAAGTGTTTGAATAAATTACTAAATCTAGCACAAAGGAAGAAAGCAAGTACAGAAATTGGGGAGGAGGAGAAATCAGTGCAAGGAGAGAATATATTCTTAGACACAAACTCCCTTGTATAATACTTTGTTCAATAGACCGTGTTTTTGTTTAGCACTGAGGGAAGAGGCTTTTTGCAGATTAGAACATTTTGAGCATTTGATGGAAGGCAGGGAAAGTTTATAAATAAACAGAACCACAAAGGAACAATAGCCACCAACATCTGTAGTCACTTGTGAGTTATGTTTCCAAGTGTCAGCCTAAGAATACGAACTATTTCTGTGACAACCATCTAGTTCATCTCCCAGTCCAGGTCAGTGAAAGTAACAGCCCTTGCACTACCATTATTTGTCTTCAGGACTAACTCCATACATGACAATGACTGCTATTTATTTATTTATTTTTAAGAATGAACATGTTGTATTTCTAAAGAGCTTTTAAGTCATGGAGGGGAAAAAAAAATCATTTCCTCTAACCCTTCCTTTTCTCTCTATTGAAGGTATAAAACAGTGCTCCACCTGCTACCACTCACAGACCAATAACTTAAATTTTTGGCACTTATTTGTAGACTCAATAGATCCATCCACACCTGCTTTTCCCTTAATTAGTTGGCTATCCAAAGGCTGCAGACTGGCTGCTGCCAGCTTCCTGTACTAATAGGAAGATCATTTACGGCTAACGTAAAAGCTTAAAATAAATAAGTATATGAACCTCATGCAGAAACAGTAACGAGGGAAACTAACAACAACAACAACAACAAAAACTAAAGAGATTATGGTAAAGTTAACACATTGTTGGAAGAAGGTTGTTTGTTTGTCCTGGACTTTTTAATGTCAAGTCTGACAAATATTTAAAAATGTAAATGTCTGTCTGGGGATAAGCAAGCCATGCAGAGCCCTGATCCAGTACCATCATACTACTTTCATGTAGCTCTGGATCACCACTGTGGAGATGAAATCTTCAGCCTCCTCCCACTACCCATCTTATACAGAGAGCTATTGTGATGGTAGGAGTCAAACTATTATTAGATCAGCTATTAGCCAGAGGAAGGAAAATGCTTAAGAGAGATTTACTTTCCACAGTGCTATCAGCTCAGTTGCTGAAATAGTAGGCGTTTGAAGACTAAAATGACAGGAACATAGCAAGCACCTAAACATGCAAAGAACGTTTTTAGAAGACAGAAACACTGGAGTCTTATTTTTACAGGCTAGTAACACAGGAGCAGCATTGCAAAAGCAAAGCAAAACAAAACAAAAATGCTAAACATATTTACTGTGCTAGCCAGCACATATCCTTGCAAAAAATAAAAAAGTTAGTCTCTTAGCCACAGATACAAACCATGTCCAGGCAACACACTGTTGCAACTGCCTTCAACTCATTTCAAATGCTGGGTTTGGCTTCATACAAAGGTCTGTAAGTTGCTCAGAAAAAAGTGATTTTCTCCAGTGCTCTGCTGTTTTTATGTTCTTGCCTTAACACATGGCACAGCAGTCAGCACAAGGACATCCTAGCCATTTCATGTTCTCCAGACAGAGCTGTAATTACAAAGTCTGGTCTTACCACTAGTCACACCTTTCCAAGTTTTATTTTTAAGAAAGTAACTCCAATAAAGCACTCAAGTTTTACTGTTTCCAAGGCTGAAAGAAAAAATTGCCTTGTGGTATATGTAAGGACAGAAGGAAAGGAAAACTGTGTAATTAAATACCTAAGAATGAAATCGAACAAGTAGAATAGTGGGAATTAAGTACTCATCTGAGAGTTTGCTTTGACCCACTATTCTGCAGTCACACCTATTTCACCACTACTTTTCAATAACCTATTTTCTTCTGCTCCAAGAATCAGGCCTGTGATATCACATTAGATGAATTTCCAACATTGTTGTTCTATTCTTGGGAACTGGTATAATTATAGTGACTGATCTGGAGAGCAATAGTTCGAAAATGTTGCCTGAGGCGTACCAAAGTCCCGTGACTTATTAACAAGTCACTTATCTTCCAGAGCATTGGGGCTTTTTTTTAGCTGCTTCTTGAAATAGCTTTAACGTTTCATCACAACATTTCCCTAATGTTGTAGGGATGCTGAAAACTGAAGTTACAAAGTGACGTTTGGGTGCATTTGTTGTAGTGGAGGGCCAGCTTAGCTCTCAGGAAGCCTTTCCTGCTCTCAGGAGCACACTGCAGCCCTCTCCTGCTTGGGGACTGTCCAGGACAGCTGAAGTGCACCCAGGACAGTCCAGGCCCTTCTCACCTTAAGAAGCCTGAACTCCAGCAGGACTCGAGTTATGTGCTCAGACTCAAATCCTCAGCTCTTCAGCACATGCTAGGGTAGCACAGGTGTTACCACAAGCTTCAAACTGCTACAAACATCACAAAGGAAAGCACTGGAGACAGACCACAAGTTTGAATTCCCTTCCTCTTCTGCTGGCCTACAGATATTTCAAAACATGACAGTAACTTAAATTCCATTGGAAAAAAAAAAAAAGATTATTTTTAAATAAAAAAGAGCACAGTCACTTTTTCACAAAACATTCTATTACATCTTTATTGAAATACGTCTCAGGTAAAAAACTACATGCTAACTTCCACTGCCTAAGTCATCACTATTTTCAACAGCAAAATATTCCTATTACTATTTCTATTCCTATTGAACAAACCTAGAAAATTTACTGACAATATCTTTGCTATCAGAAAGCCTGGACTATCCAATAATATGTACCATTCTGGATAAGCAATCTACTAGAAATAAGAAAACCCAGCTGTACAACTGTCCCCTGACCTCAGCTCCCTTATAACACACATTGTAGATGCAAGGGAAGGGAGAGGCTTATGTACAATGCAGGATAGCATCCAAAGCCTTCCTTTCACTAACAGTAACAGTGCCATACACACCTGCTCAGCTATGCACCCTACTGAAGCACTTCAACTCAGCACTAAACCTGTTAAGTAAATATTATCTCATGCTTGGCTGCCATTAAATCCCCATTGCTAAATTTTTGTCCTCAAGTCTTAGTCAATGAGACTTGCTGCATCTCAGTGCTGAAGTGAAATTATCAAGTTCTCCCTGGGATATAGGCAGCATTTTTCTTCCTGCTTGCATTTAAACACCCAGGTATGTACATTCAGCATCTCCTCTCTCCCACCCCCAAAGTTTTCCATACTGTACTCCAAACTCTGCCAAACTCAAGCTAATCCTCCCACCATTCAATACTGCTCCAGCTAATACAGCGACTGCAGCTGGAGTGGAGGTGGATAATTCCCAGTGAGTGTTGCCAGCTCCAGGGGAGCAGAGTTAATGTTTTATTGGCATGTACCTTGATTCTGTATTTCCTGGATTTGAATTTTCTACTTGGAAAGGTCTCTGCAACAACTGGGTCATCTCAACTCTGCATTAATAGGGACTGTTTTTTTCTTGTAGCTCTCAGAGCTTCTTTGTGGTAAGGTAGCTGCAATTATCTTCAAAGACTTTATAGCATCTTGCATTGCGTATCTTTTCTAGAATCAAACAAATTTGTAAATCAAATTACAAATCCCAAACACTGACAACAGCCTAAGCTCATGCAGAAAGTTACAGATGTATAATATTAACAAACAAGCATATCTCTATCACATCACAGAATGAGAAGTCCCTTTAGGGGACGTAGGTGGGAGAGGGTGCTTCCTACGTGCTGGGAGAGCAAGACAGAGCCAAAAGCTTGCTGTGTTTTTTAGGCAAATGTTCAATTTCTAGGAGGAAGACTCAGATCACCTGAAGAAAGAGCAATGACAATGCAACAGATGGGCTTTCAACCTCCACCACCCCTAGGCACACAAGATGAGCACTGCTGACAAGGGCAGTCCAGCTGATGCAGTCCAGTGAGAGGAATCAGCAACCTCTCCCACAGAAACTGAACAGAATAAACACCTACTAGGCTGAGCTGACCACCTCCTCTGATCCTACATCCATCCAATGCACCCATGGGGTGACTTCTTCAAGCCAAATCTGAGCACTAGGAGTTTACTCCGGCAGTTTGTCACAGTTTCAAGGTGCTTCCTCAATCCTTGTATAAATGTAAATTTCCCCCCAAGACTGAAGAGAGGGTAAACCAGGGCCTGCAGTTTTCTGTTTCGTCTTTGTTCAGCTAGAAGCCACTACCCAGCAGGCCAGGCCAGAGAGGACCCATGATAGCTAGAGATGGGTGGAAGCGCCAGAGCCCCCCATTTCCCCTGTGACAGAAACTTCCCCTCATAATGGAAATGGCCCTATCGGAGGGCTCACCGTACGCCACGGCCACCATCAGCAGGTGCCTGCAAGGCAAGAGGAGGCACAGCCCCTTCTCCCAGACCACTGCTACTGCTCTTTTCATTGCTTTTCTGCAAATCCATGGGCCCTGATGGGATGCATCCGCCTGTGCTGAGGGAGCTGGCAGAGGAGAACGTTGAAGTGTTCTCTATCATCTTTGAAAGGTCTTGTAGAATAGGAGTGGTGCCTGAAGACTGGAGGATAGCCAATGTCACTCTGGTCTTCAAAAAGGGCAAGAAGGAGGATCCGGGAAATTATAGGCCAGTCAGCCTTATCTCCGTCTCTGGAAAGGTGATGGAACAGCTTGTTCTGGATGTCATCTCCAAGCAACTGGAAGAGAAGAAGGTTATCAGGAGTAGTCAGCATGGATTCACCAAGGGGAAATCATGCTCAGCCAACCTGGTAGCCTTCTGTGATGACATCACCGGCTGGGTAGAATGGGGGAGAGCAGTGGGTGTTGTCTATTGTGACTTCAGCAAGGCTTCTGATACACACAACATCCTGATAATGAAGCTGAGAAAGTGTGGCATAGATGAGTGGACAGCGAGGTGGGTTGAGAACTGGCTGACTGGCTGAGCTCAAAGGGCTGTGATCAGCAGCGCAGAGTCCGGATGGAGGCTGTAATGAGTGGTGTT
>WBMW01002612.1:41019-76926 GCA_013396635.1 Penelope pileata
CCTCCTGGAAGGAGTCCAGTGGAGGGCCACAAAGATGATAAGGGGCGTGGAGCATCTCCCGTATTAGGAGAGGCTGAGTGACCTGGGTCTGTTCAGCCTTGAGAAAAGAAGACTGAGAGGGGATCTGATCAATGTCTATAAATATCTAAAGTGCAGGAGGCAAAGGGACATGGGCAGCCTCTTTTCAGTGGTGTATGGTGATAGGACAAGGGGAAATGGCCACAAACTGGAGCATAGGAAGTTCCATACCAATACGTGTAAGAACTTCTTCTCAGTGAGGGTGACAGAGCACTGGCACAGGCTGCCCAGGGAGGTTGTGGAGTCTCCTTCCCTGGAGATATTCAAGACCTGTCTGGATGCCTACCTGTGTGACCTGCTGTAGGGAACCTGCTTTGGCAGGGGGGTTGGACTCCATGATCTCTAGAGATCCCTTCCAACCCCTACAATTCTGTGATTCTCCAGCCACAAAGCAAAGCCTTCCTGTGCTCTGTGCATGTGCTCCCTTTTCAATGCCTCAAGGAAAGGCTAACCTGACATGGCAGCAACTTGAGTCAGCCTGGGACGTTTGATCTCAATGATGGACAGTCTCACCAGCACCGTTATATGCAGAGCACACTCACACACATGTGAGCAGTCACCTGTGGGTGACTGCTTTTGGGTTGGCTCAAGAGCAATCCCAGGTTCAAGTCACCTATAGTATATATTACAGTTGAGACTCGGAGTAATGTTTTTATCATCACTTAAGAACATGACAGCCTCCACTAGACCAGAGACTAAATGATGTGGATGGAGTCGTTTATGCTGACCTTGAGCAGAGGTTGCTTATTCAGTAGCATGGGAAATGTCAAAACTGGCCAAGCAGCCATTTCTCCAGAATGACCCAGCTGCTTCAAGCCTGATGGCCACTGGGTGATATAATTCTTTTTCTTCTCACTCTCTCCCACCCTCCACCCCAACATCACTGAGGGGAAAAAGAAATCTTTTATCTATTAAATAAAACAACCAATAGATTTGACTCACTCTTTTGAATAAACAGGCTCGAGCAAAGACTGTTTCTTAGGAAAATTCTCCCACGTCCTCTATGTTCCATCCTATCCTATTGCAGTACAAGCTGGCTGGTGTTTGGCTTCTGCATTCCGCACAAAAGTTTTTAAGTATAGACCTCTTTTTATCTATTCCTACAGCTGCTTCTTGCAATTACATTAGCTATCTATTTATTTTCCTGCTTTGGGGAAAAAAAAAAAAAAAAGTCAAACCAAGCAACTCACTATTAGGACTCTTAAAGCATATATGCACTTTTCTATAAAGCGCTGCAAAGCTTCATTTCCTTCTTCTCTTAATAAGACTCATTTTAAAGGGCACCAAATTCCCAAGGAAATGGTTCCTTCTACTCTTGCAACACCAGAAAATGCATTTCAAACATAAACAAGCTAGCAGCAACCATATCTTTGTTTGGCAAATGGAGTAGTCTCATCACTTCATCCTGTTCATAGCAACACACAAAGGAGTACTCTGTAGCCAGGGGTAATAGCTGATCCCATAATCTGGCACTAACACTTAGAAAGATTAATTACCCTATTAAGATCTTAGACACTACTAAGAAAATCTTTGTATAAACCTTTTAACTCACAACAAATGCAGCATATTTGGTGCCATCAGTTTGTTGCACAATAAAGGTTCTCACCCTCCCACACTTGTTCAGTTTTGTCTCTGTCTCCCATACTATATAAACACATACACGTGCTCACACACAGAGCTTTTTTTGCTTTTTTTTTTTTGCTTTTTTTTCCCTGTTTTCCCAATACAAAGGAATAAAGTACGAGTGTGTTTGGAGCAGATAAAGTAAAAACTCCTTCTGTCCCCAAATTGGCTGCCTCAGAGATTAAGCAGCAAGAGCAGACACTCGCTGATTCAAAGGCTGCTGCTGTGTCAGAAACCAGAGGCACCTAAGCAGATTCAGGTTGTAATCCCCGCACAAATTATACACCTAAATATATGACGAGGGTTAAATTATTAAAGTGTGGTTATCAAAGACACCTTCTGAAATACATCGTTACTGATTAGCACCATCAGATGCCAATGCAAAATGGCTCATCACCTTGGCAGGGCCCCCCACATCCATGCTATCTTGCTCTCTCACCCTGTCCTTCTCCGCCACGTTGTCACCAGCAAGAAAAGCTACAACAGTGTGGACAGACGTAGATAAAGCGTGTGTGAGTCACCTGGCAATGTTTCAGATCCCAATTATTGCCCCAGTTCCCAGTGAGGCGGCTGTGTGCAATTGAAGTTCCACACGAGACAGAAAGGGGTGGTGGAGGCAAGAAGGAGGACGGGGACATAATGACCTACCTGTGCCCTGCTCCCTTTATTCATATCTGCGGCCGAGCACCAGGCTTTTGGTAAAGACTGGGGCTCCAGGTCAAAGATACAGCTAAACATTTCAATCTTCCTCTGGGGGAGCACTTCCCTAGAGAGCACTGTAAAGTCTGTGATGCTTCTGTTCCACAAAGGGGAGAGTGGGATCATCTCCTACCCTAGGTCCTAAACACAACAGGCATCAGCAGTAACTTTATGTTGCCAGAATATTGTCCATGCTGCAAAGATTACAACTGTTTCAATGCATCCCCTCTGAATGCTTGTTGCCTGAGCTTACTGTATTGATTTCAAATAATATCTGCAGAAGCTGACCATGGGACCAAACCAGCAATTCAAAAAACAACCAAAAAAAAAAAAAATTAATACCCTAAAACATTGTTTTCTCATGGCTCATCACAGCTTTTCTTGATAACTGCTGCGCCCAATTTTTCCCCGTTTCCATTCTTTCGCTGAGGATGATTCCATCTGTGCAGGCAGATGAGTGGCTGTCCTTACTGGCAGACCGGGAACATCTGACACAGCAACAGCCCTCCACCACATTTCCAGCACTTTCCCCACAAACACCCTCAATAGGATATCACAGAGCCTGTCTGAACAATTCCATTGCTCACATGCAGGCAGTCAATGGCATTATTTACACAAACCTACTTGGAGGATGACCCACTTCTTCCTCCCTGACATCTGGAAGGCTTTGTGCTACTCAGTGGCTAGGACAGAGCTCAGCAGCCCTAATATCTTCTGCTGCTGCATCCAGGTCCCTTTCAGTGCCTTCTGGCCCACATGGCTCCTGCCGCAGTGATTATCGAGACAGCAGTTGTGCTGTAATTAGGATCCTCCTGGGCCAGACAATCTGAACAAGCAGTGGAGGCCAGCTGCTCTGCTGCCAGCGAGATCTTTTTGGTGTACCCTCCTCGTGGGCACTCATCCCTTCCTGGAGCCCATCCTCTCTGCCCAGCCACCAGTGATGAAGGCTGCGGCTGGCTTCCCATGAAAAAGATCACTTCCTCCTCACCAAACACCGCAGCAGAAGTGGGCTGTCCCCAGGGAAGGCTGAGCCCAAAGCACTATCCAGCACCTCTCTGTCCCATCCCACCTACCCTAGTCCTCCTGCCCGGCTTCCACACCAAGCAGAAGCCAGGTTTTGCATACAGGGGATGTGCACACTTCTTTTAGCATCAAACGGGAAGAATCTTCAATACTGCTCCGCTCCATCCTTTTCCCTTCCTGATGACAACCCAGAGAGTTACAAGAGTGACTGCATCTGAGTCACACGTTAGGAAACTCTCATTGTGGTTTCATCTTTCTAGGTTTTCCAGGGTTAGAGTTCTGCACCATTCTGGCTTTCTTTCATTAAAGAACAAAATATGTAGACTTTTGCTTTCTCCTCCTACTAACAATGTGTAATGGTTTATTTGCCAAAAACAAAAACAAAAAAAAAAATGCATGTTCCTTTTCACTTTTGATTTATTACTGTCTCTTTGTATTTTCTCTGTTCAGACTTGAGCAACAAACAAACCATGATCACGTTCATTTTTGGTCAGTTTTGTTTGGTTGGTTTTTAATTATTAGGAATTATTTCCATGTTACAATTAATCGACTTTCTGTTTTCCTTTAACTATTCTTATTAAAAAAAAAAAATAAGTCTACTGTCACTCCTTAAGAACATCCTCTCAGGAGCAAAAGATACCCAAGAGATGGCAACACTCCCTTCCTCCAGTGCTATACACCGTGTATGACCATGGCCAACATACAGAACAGAGATCTGCCCTTGGTTTTCTTGCAGGGCCAGTAGCTCATTCTGACATGCCTGCTTCCTCCCTTGCACGCTAGGTAGAGGAGACAAGTCCCCTCAGCAGACTGAGCAAAGCTTCTCTAGTTACCCAGTGCCATTCTAGTGAGGAAAGGTGAGCTTGTCTGGCTTTGTAACACCGAGTACAGAGCAGACTGGTGAATATCTACCGGGGTTGATCAAATAGTTTCTGAAAGTGTGGAAGTTTTTCTCTAGTATTGCCAATGGGAGCCAGTTTAATTTAAAATTGTATTCCTAGTCCTAGGTTGAAAATGTCATCAACTTTCTCTTAAATAAATTTCAAAATCCCTGTGCAGAAACAGAAAGAAAAAATGTGCTCCATAAGTTAAATTTTCCATTACAGTTTACTTTCATTACAGTATATTTTTCCTCTTTGTTAAATTTTCATCTTCTGTTGTATGTGTTAAAAAAAAAAAAAATTACACACACAAAGATTTATTTGGGGTGGTTTGATTCATTTAGCCTCACCAAATTGGCCACATCAGAGATTGTGAAGCTAGAGGAGATAAGCTGATAGGTATGTTGAAGGAGAGTACATGTGCGTTATCTCCCCAAACATTCCCCCTCAGTTCAGAAGCACGCAGGCATACGGCACGCAGCGCGTGCCTTCGCCAGACAGTATGCATTCAGTTCCCTCTGCCCTCCACCCCTCGGTTCAGTTACCATAGGGATGGGACACGACTTCTTAGCCACCAGACCGCAATTTCACTTCCCGCAGAAATGATCCAGGAGAACCTGCCAGAACTCTCCGGTGGCCCTGGAGGCTCCAGCAGCCCGCCTTGGGTCCCCCCCCATCAGCAGGGCAGCGCAGCTCTTGCAAGGATGCACGCAAACTGCATTAAAGGAAAATAAGCCACCTACCGCATTTTTTTTTTTTTTTTAACCAATGCCTCATTAAAAACAACACTAGAAGAATATTTACTGTCTTGCCTGGAGCGGAGGGACGGACAGACAGACGGGAGGCAGGAAGTTACAATTCCGTGTAGTTTCCCTCCCTCTAGCGATGGAAACTGAGATTGCGGGTCCCTTCTCGCGTGATGAAGATGAGAGAAGGCTTCAGAAGATGAGAGGAGGCTGCGGGGAAATCCTGCATTGCACTGTCGGGGAGAGCTGGATTTAGGGCAGCTTCCACAGCCCAGGGCAGGAGGTGTGTGCTGGGACTGGCACGTCCCAGACTGGGGGACTGGGAGCTTTTCACCCGAGAAAGAATCCCCTCTGCCAAAAGTTTGGGGCAGAATTTTCAGCTTTGACCCAAGAGGAGCATAAGCACATTTCTTTACTTAGAAGAGAACAAAACAGGATGATATACACAAATTACTCCTTTTCATTGCATTTTGTCCAAGTTGAGTGATTGCAGGGCTCATAGAAAAGCATGTGTCTTTGCAACACCGCTTGGCAAGGCTTTTCAAATATTTACAAAATGTATTTGGTATCCCCTGCTAATAATAGCCCAATAGGTCCCCAGATAGAGCGCTACAGACTGAGGCACTCTTGTTCTGGCTGTTATTCCACAGCCTTGCTTCACAATGCTGAAAGGCTTCTCAGTTCTGAGAGACAGGGAAACAGATTGCAGAGGTTCCAGAAGCTGTTATTTTAGGAAACGCTGCTTCAGAGGTGGAACTGCACACTTTCTCCAACTGAAGTTGTGTGAGGTCTCTGATCCTTACTCACTTTTGTTCAGCTTGCCTGCTGAAACCAAGAAACAAAACCCCTTAGAAGCAAACAAGCCAGCTGGAAAGCTGTCTTGGGCTTGCCCCTCTGTAGAGGAAAATATTTCAGCTTTGACCACACCACATTTCTGACACCAGATGCCAAAACTGAAAACCACAGTTTCAAAATAACGTGGACAAAACTAGAGCCTCACCTGTTGCCACAGGTCGATCCTAGACAAACTGGAGCTACTCAAACTGGAGGAAAGCACATTTATTTCTTATGGTCTGGGCTGACAAGGGAGCCAGGCAGACTTTGGCTGTTTCCCAGTAAGGATCTGTAGGGGAGGGATATCCCATTTCCAATACCCTGTCTTTGGTCCCTGTCACACATACGCCAAACCCCAAGGAGTATGAATTCCCCTCACAGAGGCACCAACACGGAGAACCAACAAAATCCAAACTGCTGCTCTGACGAGGTGGTCAGCCCCATTTTCACTCCTTGTATCCATCCCTTAAAGTTAGAAACGGATGAGGCCCGCCTCAGCTGCAGGGCCCTCTTGGCATAACGAAGCAGTTCCAGCCTGCAAATGAGATCCAGGTCTCAGGCTGCGTGTTCCCCCTCTTAAAGCATTGCTCAAGTCCCACTCAATCTCAGTTTGACTCCACCATGCAATTAACTGCTGTCCTAAGTGGAAACACTCTGCTGAACTGGGCTCAGAAACACAGTTTTCCTGAAGTACGTAGTAGGAGCACCAAACCAAAGAGAGCAGCTGCCCTTAGGCATGGCACTGAAGGCAGCACCAGCAAAAATGACCACTCTGGTGCAGGGCAGTGGTGAGCAGGTTGGCCCCAGCAGGAGTGGGCAGGAGAAGGTTTCTCCGGTGTATGGAGGCAGGAGGGAAGGAGGGAGGAAACAGCAGGAGTCACCACCTGCATTTTGGTGTCAGAAGTGTGAGCAGCAGCACTCTGCAGTGGTGAGGGCACATCTTGAGATCCAGAACATCTGGAAGGGGCCATCCTAAAGGAGTCTCATCTCCAAAAGCACCACAGCAGGCATGCGAAGGACACAAATATACTCCACGTGTAAGTCTTTCACAAGTAGGCAATGCAGCCCAAGCAAGAAAAATCTGATGCACATGGACACACACGTGCCTCCTCTCATGGCTCTCATCCCAGGCTGCAAACCAGTACCCCTTTAGCAGCCCTGAAAACAAAATGTTGTTTCATTACTTAGAGTGCCCCACATAGCACAGGCTTCAGGAACTGCCCATAAACCCTTCGCAATGTATTTGCTATCCCCTGCACTGCTGTGCTGCCCTGGGCTGAGGCCAGGCTCCTGTTGGAACAGAGATGTGTCAGCTGGAAAGCCTCTGAAGCGAGGCCTTCAGTAGCTGTAGGTATGCACCTTTTCTCAGAGGACAGAGAGGGGCACATAGGGAAGGGGGGATTCTTCCAAACGAGCCAAAAAACTCCCTTTAACAGCCAAAAGATGTGTTAACATTGGCACCATGAAGAAGTGAGGACGAGTCTGCCAGTTAAGGGGAAAGGAGCATGACTGCAGTGGGATTTCTAGGAGTAACTTCACTGAACCTCTCCCTCAAGACTTGATTTGAAGAAGAGCAAACACAGAGATGAAGCTAGGCACGTACAGGTGTCTCAAGGGTGTATTCAAGCTTGCATCAACAGAGGCTTTGCAGGGAGGCTCAAGGTTCACACACGGTACGTGGAGGCAGCTCTGGCCATCAGCACTAAAGTGCTCGTGTCAACTGAGCTGAATCTTGCCGAGTTGGATTCACAAGCAGTGATCTGCCATAAGCCCTGTTCCACCACACACCACAATGACAATGCTTTGGGCTGGTGGCCACCCATCCTGATGGGCAAGTCCCTTTGCTGAACCTTTTTCATCCAGACCGTCAAACTTAACCTCAGCCTCCAGCTTTGACTCCTGAAAGCCACTGGGAGCCCAAAGGACCCCCATGACAAATTATCAGTGACAAACCAATGGCCCATGGATAGATGACACATCCAAATGCAAATTGCACCACCTCTGAACTATGCAAACTGAGTCTCTAAGGACATCCTGAGGGTATCACCGTAAAGCAAATCTGCCTGGAACCCCTCCAGGCCATGGCTAGTTAGGTGCTGGACCCAAAATTATTTGACCCCTCTCATCTGAATCAGTGGCAGCCTGAGCAGCATGGGACCACACACTTTTCTCTAAAAAAAAAGGAAAAAACTTCAGAAGAATGCACGAAAAGCCACACGCTCCGTTTCAGCTCTTCTGAAGGCAGCAAACATACATGTTACTGTGAGAGTAAATGCGTGGGGAAGATGAGCTGCAAAATATACACGAATGCATGAGGGGATTTCTATATATTTACTTCACAACGGTGTAAAGCATCACCCAACAGTGTTATCACAGGAGCGTTCGACAAACCAAAGAGCTGCTCCTGGTTACTAGATATAGCAATTTTCTACGCAGATACTGTGATTTGTCCTTCAGAAAACTTCACAGCCTTGTCATGAATCTCTATGATTTACAGTACCTGCTGCTAGCTGGAGCTCACAGATGGAGCGCCAGTACTCCAGACTGACAATACGCAGCCAGTAACGCTGAGTGGGGATGTGTCACCTCTATAAAGGTTGAAAATAGGACAAAAATATCAGAGAACAGAATAAACTTGAGGGAGACGCTATTTTAGTCTTCTAATCTGAATATTCAGGCTTAATTTGGTATTTTGCATCAGGCCAATTAGACACCCACAAAATGACACAAGCCTGGTTTGCCATCGACGAGCGTTTTGGGTTTGTAATTCTTCTGTCAGTACTCTTAGTCACTTGTTATTTCACGGTCAGTTTACGTATATCTTTCCAGGGAGCAGGGAGGGAGCGGACATCTTAAGAAGAATATAACTGAAACACCATCAAGAGATCCTCTTCCCACTGACTTACCCAAAAATGCTTTACTAGGTTTCCTCAGAATTTCAAGTTATGTACCAAAATTTAACAATTACCTTTGTATTCTAGGTAAATGGGAGAGGGGAAAGGGGATAGGAACCCACACAAACTTTTCTGTCTGTGAGAAATAAGGATGCTTATTTTTGTTTTTTAAATCAGTATCAGATCATTTAGGAAAAGGAAAAAGCTAATTTTGGAATTAACTACATTTAGCTCTTCAGCAGAGGGTGCTCAGAAAGGAACAGGCAACTGGGTATCAGCACAAGCCTCTGCCATAGCTGTGCTGTGAGCCAATGCTTCTCTGGAAGGGACTGCATTCCTGTCTGTCATGAGTAAATCACTTTAAAAGTGATAAGAAACATTTCTAAAGCAATGATGAAAAATGTCAAAACATTTTAAGCAGTAAAAGTAACAAAAGATTCATTTTTAATTTTCCTTCTCTGCCCAGCCAGAACTATTGTCATCAATGATGCCTGAAACTTTGCATAAGAAATTTTTTTCCATCTTTTATTCCTCTTCTAAATTAAAAAAAAAAAAAAAATTACAATAATCCTATGAATCCTGGAAACGCAGCCCAATGTAGCAATCAAAGCAACTTCCAGCAGGCTTGCTGACACGCTGGGAGAGATGGCCACTATGGGCATTACAAAGCAGTGGTAGGTCCTCAGTAGCCTCTTATGGCTGTTATAGACTTGAGAGAAGGATTCACAAGATGATCTGTGTGTGTATGTATAGAATCATAGAACTGCAGAATCATTCAAGTTGGAAAAGACCACTAAGATCATCAAGTCCAACCACAACCCATCACCACCATGCCCACTGACCATGTCCCTCAGTGCCACATCCACACGGTTCTTGAGCACCTCCGGGGACGGTAACTCCACCACTTCCCTGGGCAGCCTGTTCCAATGCACTACCACTCTCTCAGAGAAGAAATTTTTCCTGATATCCAACTTGAACCTACCCTGGCAAAACTTAAGGCCATTCCCTCTCGTCGTTACCTGGGACTCGCTGTTACCTGGGAGCAGAGCCCGACCCCCACCTCACCACAGCCTCCTTTCAGGGACTTGCAGAGAGCGATAAGGCCTCTCCTGAGCCTCCTGTTCTCCAGACGGAACAATCCCAGTTCCTTCTGCTGCTATTCATAAGACTTGTGCTCCAGACCCTTCACAGCTTCGTTGCCTTTCTCTGGACACGCTCCAGGTCCTCGATATCTTTCTTGTAGCGAGGGGCCTGGCCCTCCAGCCGGCTGCAGGCAGATCTATAGCCCTGCAGCTTGCTAAATGCAGATCTCGGGCCCACAGCTTGTCACGAGCAGGCCCTGACACCTCAGCCGGCCACCAGGAGGCCCGAGCTGAGCACACAGCTCTCCCCTGAGCCCAGCACAGGGTGCAGAGCTGGGGGTGCCGCTAGGACAGGACAGCCAGCCAGCCCACCCTGCCGGGCCTTCCGCAGCCTCTCAGCGAGAGGGCTGGGGCCGTCCCCCTTAGCACATGCCGCACGGAATGCTGGGTGGCTCGCCCTCACCTAAAAGCAACCGGAATGCAGTGACTATATATATGACTGCTGTAGCGCAGCCAATGGTTCCGGTGAAGCCCATGGCAAGGTCACACAGTTCGTGCACTGAGCACCTTCCCACCTGTTGGAGGCCTCTGCTTGTAGGGCTGGGGGGCGTCTGGTGCCCACTTCCATGGCCCGCATTGGGCCTCTGCCACCAGATTCTGTTTTTCTCCATCGTTGCACCAATGCTTCACCACGCTGCAAATGCACGTGAGGACCTCTTGTCCTGTCTTTGGTTACCTGCAAGAAGACACCTTACTACAGTCTCCTTTCACCTCCTTGGAGACACCGATGAGGAGGTCTCCCCTGAGCCTCCTCTTCTCCACACTAAACAATCCCACTTCCCTCAGCCGCTCCACACAGTGCTCTTGCTCCACACCGCTCACCTCCTTCCTTGCCCTCCTTTGTCTAAGCTCCAGGGCCTCAATTTCTTTCTCGTAGTGAGGGGCCCAGAACTGAACACAGCACTTGAAGTGCAGCCTCACCAGTGCTGAGTGCAGGGGGATCGTCGCCTCCCTGATCCTGCTGGCTACACTATTTCTGACACAGGCCAGGATGCCCGTGGCCTTTCTGGCCACCAGGGCACGCTGTATGTACAGCCGCTCTACACGTTGCAGCTCACAGAAGTGGCTAGAACAACCTCCAGCCCCACCTCAGTGTGGCCCTAACCACAGGTGAGTTTTAACATTAACAGCCTGAGCCCTGGGAAGAGCATCCTTGTCTGAGGTGGTTCAAATCATACAGAGAAGCCCACTCTAAGCCTGACAGGACATGATCTGCAGATAGAAAACTAGGAGCTTGGTCTCTGTCACAGCATGCATGTCATTGTGTGCTTGCACACACACAGCAACCATTGAGCAACTGCAGGTTCCGAGAAATGATTTAAAAGCATAACAAATGGTCAGCATAGACAAACTTCTATCTTGATCAGGAGATACTTAATATTACCTTTAGGAGGAGAGGGTTCAGGCCATGGAGGGTTCAGCTAGAGAATTACCTTGGAAAAACTCTGCAACCTCCAGAGAACTCAGAGGAGCACGATTTTCCTAGGAGAAAGGCTTTTTTTTTGTGACCTTTTACCAAAACATAAAAAACAAAAGTAAGTAGTGTCATCATTTTCTATTATCTCTCTCACTTCTCATTTACCTTCATATACTGGTAACTCCTATCTAATTAATAATAATTAAAAAAAAAATAGGCAGCCTTGGAACTAGTATCACATGTTTTTCAGTAGTCTAACAGATCAGTCAGCCACGGGACTTGTCGTTCCTGTGACTCCCATCAGGAGCCTTCATGCCCTGAAAGGCCGTCATTGTGCTTCTGTGGCAGCGGGTGCAGAACTCCAGTGTCAGATGAACCCGAGAGGACTGGTGGCTGGAGGGGAAAGGGGAAGGGAAGGGTGACCCTCCTAAATAACTTTCACAAAGTGACTCATCCTTTCACTGACAGCGTTAACATCCCTGCTCCTGCCAGCTGGGCAGCTGCTCTGGCCCTCTGAGCAGTAAGGGAATGTTTTGTTCCAGGCATGGGAAAAGGGGGGTGTGGGGGGGAAACAACCCTTCTGTGTGCATGTGTAATTGCCGTATGATTTCAGCTATTTTGACCTAATAAGAGTGGCTGCATTACTCACCAGGCTTGGTACAAACAGATGGATTTGCAAGAATTTTAAATACTGAAAGAGAAAAGAAGAGAGATGAGAGACACTACGGACCCCAGGGCAAAAGGGCATCCCTGCTGCCAGAGGACACCAGGGCTGGGGCCCCACGACACGCAGCGTCCCAGAGCACACAGCAGGCCTGCAGCATCATCCTGGGTTTTCATGTAATGGTGGCTTTCTGCCTTGATGCACTAAGGTTGCCAGAAGATCTCATCCTTCCTCTAAACAGCCAGACTCTGCTACTCCATTTATGCTGGAAAAGTCTCTCATGCAAAGGAAAAGCACAGGTGACATTGTATAAAGTTTTCTTTAAAAATCTCAGCATTTCCAGCACATTATAGGATCCTAGCCTTCAGGTCTTCATCATAAAGCTGCCGTTCGAGTCAGCAAGGCTTGTTTGGGGCCCAGGTTGCCCATTTTTGTTCAGGGAGCATGTTTGGTGCCTAGCTGATACAGAAAAGTCATGGCAAGGCATCAGAGCAGCTTTGCTTTCCTGTCCTCCCGATTGGCCAAATTTCAGCCTGATGTCCACAAGGTTGAGCCCACCAACATTAGGAAAGGAGATTCATCACATCTGGAGCACCATTTCCACAGCCAATATTTATTTTTCCAAACTGGAGCCTGCAAGCTTTGCCATCACACATGGAAACACAGGCAGTTCTCTACTAAAAATATTTCTTTCCCTCCGCACTTTCCTCCTCTCTGTAGCATGTCCCACTTTCTCTCCAAAAGCTGCCTTTTTGCAGAGATCTCTGCTGACTTTGATGCTAAGAGGGAGAAGACATCTCTCCCATGCACACATCTAGCTACTGCAACCACTCCCAAAACGTGTTGTTCATTCAAGAGTCCCATCTAAGTCCCCAGGAAAACTCCCGCTAGCTTCCACCTCTGAGAATCAATTCCCACGTTTCTCCTCTGAAGCCACTTTTTGTGTCCTTTTATGTCCATATTCACTCTTTCTTTCCTCATCTTTTGCGCAGATTGTGCAAGCAACATATCATCCCATGTACCTGCACCACAGCATTTACGAAACCATAGGCCCTCCTGTACAGGGCTGCAGGGAAGTATAGAAGAGGATTCAGCTAAAACACACAAGAGGCACGGGGACTACAACATCTTGTGTGGGAGGATTCCATTTCCAAAAACACGGGAGTTGGGAGCACTAACATCGGCCCTGAACTTCTAACCCAAACCCCATTCATTGCACAGGGAAAGGGAGGAGGAAAGGCTTCTTGCACTAAACTACAGGTCTGAACTTCAGTGTTGCTGTACCCACACACTGGAAACTTGTAAGGACTTGCCCAATCACGTACGTTTTCATTTTGAAATAAGAAGAACAAATTTGGGAGCATAAAGGTTTTAAATTGTTGATTGGAAGATTTGCATGTAGACAGAGTATTGTTTTCTTCTCCTGGCTCCCTGGGTAGCAAAACAGAAAAATTATATGTAATTAAAATGGAAACAGTATCAATTAGCTGTGATTCTCTGAGCTGTGGAAAGAGTAAACCAATGAGGAAAGACTGTTCTTATCCTCTGGCAGCCTCTTCACATCAAGATTATTCTGAAGATATCTTAAATCCACTTAAGCATGAACTATGCAAACAAAATTTAAAAGAAATCAGTGCAGGTGGAGGGTTATTTGCTAGCCAGTGTAATGCTTAATCACACATATCCTCAGAAATTAACTTGATTGCTAGTACTTGAGCTCATTTCATTAATGTTACATCCTTGTCCTCATTGAATTATGCCCCTAAAGTTTAAAGTCTAACCTAGATAGGGTCAGGCTTATCTTCTACCTCTATAGAAAGTGTCCTTCATGTCATAGTTTTTTACATACTTCTAAAAGAAAGACAGACACAACAACAGCAAAATTTAACAAGTTACTGTATCCAATCATGCACAAAATCTGGAGAATAAAAACAGCAAGGAAGATAGAGATAACAAGGACTTTGCCTGCAAGTCTCAATAAGCAGAAAATATTCTGTTTCACAATAATAATTCTGAAATAAAGGAGTGGTTATTCCTTCTAAAGAAAACTTTTGGTTTTAATAGACTTATTTTCTCCTATGAGATATTGCGAAGTGAGAAATTACGTCATTCAAATCTATTAAGTCATTGTAAAAACAGCTTGCTTGTCATTATTTAAGAATAGTCTATTACAGAGTACACAGATCAGCAAGTATGACATCTTTGTTTTATATTAAAGTTTTGTGTGAGGACAGACTTGGACCTGAACCTGATGTAGACAGATACTTTTGATATTTCTCTTTCATGAGAGGAGCTGTCTACATGCTGAAAGTGAGGGAGATAATCCAATACTTTGTGGTTCAGAGCCTACGTTATGACTCCAGAAGCCAGCCCTTCACCCCAACACCACCAGTACATCATTCTTTCACCTTCTTCGTGCATACTTTTCATCTCAGAACCAAAGGGGCTGATGCAGAAATACATAAAGAACTCTTATGACAAATAATAAAAGAAAAATCTTCAGGTGTATTGAGTCA
Organism: Penelope pileata; assembly: GCA_013396635.1. Taxonomy (NCBI): domain Eukaryota; kingdom Metazoa; phylum Chordata; class Aves; order Galliformes; family Cracidae; genus Penelope; species Penelope pileata. The sequence continues at coordinate 55,537 of WBMW01002612.1, forward strand.
CCATTTAGAGAATTCAAATGTTGCAAGAGTCACAAGAATCACTAGTGTCCAAAAATAGTGTATCTCAAGTCAGCCAAGTCAGTAGACTAACAACTTCAGGTATGCTTTTTCACTCAAAGTTTCAAAACACAACTTATCGTAGCCATGAACTTTTACTGGCTTTTCCACATGCAGACATTTCGTAGCACCACGGGACTTGTGAAACAAAGCCAACTTCTTCCTATCATAGGGATGGTCTGTTTCCTTTTCCTGGTCGTTTTGGCTCGGTAGCTTAACACACCTCACAAACCTATTTCTGGTGAACAAATGAATGGCAACTTGTTTTCTCTAAACCTCAGGACCAGTCTGCTGCTGCCAGGCTGGGGATTTTTGGTGGCATCAAGAACAGAACAGCTTCAGAGCAGAGAGGAAAAGCAACTCCACATGGCCAAGGGCAGCCTGGAGGAGCCTCAGCTCTACACCAAGGTCAGCCCAACACTGCACATCCTACCCGTCCTCTACCATGGCCTGGCCCTGCTGGCCTCCCTCCAGGCACTGCCGCCATACCACCTGTCAGCCCACTTGCAAACTATTTGCTGAGTATTTATTTGCAAATAATTCTTTTAGTGCTGACACATTTTATAAGTTGCCTGCAGATAATTAACAAATAGGGAAAAATACAATTGCATAGTAGAATAATTCATTGCTAATTATTCTCTCAGGTCTAAGAATGCTGCTGACCTTCTCAATACATTTCTTTTAGTTAAATGAGTACAAACAGATGCTGACCTTCATAAGAACAGCACCAACGTATTTCCTGAGGAAACACAAGTGAGAGCGTGAAGGCATGACCAAACATATCCCAGCCAGTCACACGTTAGTCATCAAGAACATTTGCTGAAGTGCTTGCTGAGTTCCGATGCTCCACATTTTGGAGGGGGTAAAAGGTGTGTCACACCTCTGAAAATTCAAGTACAATGGTCTTGGAGTTGAGCAACAGAAAAACCCAAGGATGTAAAATGAGTGGGTGTTTCAGATTGTTTCAGCCATTGTCTGCACAAGTTATTTGTCAAGACAGCTTCTGGACCACAGTTACTCATCATTTGCATCAAGTTTTAAACCAGGGACAGTAAGCACTGCGGGTTTGTAACGTGACACCACACATCACAATTTAATGAGGTCTCTAGGGCTACGTGCAACACAGCCGCATTCCCCCTGCACGTACAAACACACTCACACAGTGAATCAGAACCAAGAGCATCTTGCAAAGCACTCCAGGGTTTTATTTAAAGGAAGAGCTGTGATTTGTCAAAGACACTACAGCTCCCCTGGAAGGAACAAGATAGTAATTTCTGAGTATTTCTGCTTGTGGAGACTTAGAGATCCTTGTCAGGAGTGGAAAATGGAATCACTCTGTTTTTTAATCCTGAACAGCTAGTCATTTTAAAAGCGAGGTTTCTATAAAATCATTTTTCTTGACCTGAAAGGGTATACACATGCACCCTCTGGCAGACGTGAACAGCAGTTAAGTCAGTATAGATGCTCCATTCAAGGCCCCCCGAACAGAGATGCCAGCGCTACATAAAGACGGGTATTCATAGCATCCTCTCAGAGCAATTTTGGCCATCCAACTTGGACATCTTTCACAGCAACTGAACTCCAAAACCCAAGTTTCCTCTGCAGTCCCTGAAGCACGAGAGAGCAACCAAGCACAGCTCTTACTGCCTCCACCAGCTGGGCTCGGTGAGACCACTGGTCCCCATCGAGCTCTTCTGGAGGAACAAGTTGGTGACCTCCATGTGACGGACCACACACAAGTAAACCAGTCTGAAGGCTTCAAGGTGGGTTTCAGTTCCCAGCTAACAGCATTACAAGCTTTAGGTGACCTTGGAAGCACAATACAGAATAAAACAGCCAAAGTGTCATGTAACTCTTTTACCTCTGTACGTCAGTGAAGAAAGAGTTGCAGTGATAAACGTTAGCTTTTAATTTTTAAGGACGAGCTGACCAAAATCTCTTGGCACTACTCCAGTTCTTGGTCTCTTTACAAGACTTAACAAACCTGTACGCACTACTCTTTTGTACCCTCTCATAGGTGCACCCTCAGGGAAAAGGGTTCAAAATTCAAAAGCTGAAAAAACTCTCCGTGGGCTCCTCGTGTGTGGTATTTCCATAACCTACAGCAGCTGCCCCTTCTTCCCCAGTACAGGCCAACCAGCACAGGTACCTGTAGCACATTGTTTTGAAAGATAGCACCCAACTCTACAAAGTGGTCTTCACCACTTTACCCTACATATCAATTTGACTCTGAGCAGTATGTAATCAGCCACATCTACAGGGTGTTAATCCCCCACCTGAGCTCTGCTACTGAGGACAGAAAATAAAAATAATCAAAAAAGCTAAACGTCCTCCCAGTGAAGCTCTTCTCTGTTGAGCTACTCCTCTACTTGCGCTATTTAAATACCCGGGGCACTCTCTCATCAAGACTAAAATCACACAACTGGCAGGGACCAGACATCAATTTTTCCACAGGAAGTGTTATGGAAGAGGTGTCTGTGTTTTCCAGGCACTGGTACCTACAAAAAGTGATCAGATTATCCCTCAGTCTGTTTCTGATATGCTGAATGCTCTAATATCCTTGCAGCTTACCTTCTTGCTGGCCCTTCCTTGAACTTTTTTGGTTTGCATACCAGCATTGATTCTGCTAATGGTTCAGAAATGGCATATCATCTTTTCAATATGAGCTTCACCACTGCAGGTAAAAAAAAAAAAAGGGAATATTAAGACAGGAAGTTAATTTCCATGAATGCATAATTTTTACATGACTACTTGCCAGTTTTTACAACTGTACTCAGATTATTAGACTGTATTTGTCTGAATTGACACATCTAGTTTGAGCAGGAGGTAGACAAAACTGCAAAGACAAAGAAAAGCCCAGATCACCTGGGCAGCCCAAACAAGCACGGCACAACGTACTTTGATTGCCAGTTGCTGAGATTGCATTGAATTGAACCACAGGAGGAAAGACTTGCTTGGAGGTGCTAAAACAAAATCACTGTGTCTTATACTTCCACAAGTAAAACACTTTAACACTCAAAATGAAAATTATGAAAATAGAGAACAGAGACACAGAAAACAGTCTGCTAGTGAAAAAAAAATTTTTTTTGAAATTAGTATTTCCTTTACTCATGATTTTCTGCAGAAGAGCAAAGAAAGCTATCTACTACTCTCTCTTGCTAATCCTATAGCAAACAATAATAAAAAAAACCTTAAAAACAAGCACTTACCTAGGAATTTTCCGAAAAAACTTTCTGCTTTCCCTAGTCATTGAGCCCAAAGCCATCCTACTTCACACGGCTGGCAAGACTGAGGCTCCCATCACAAATACCTGTCTTGCTCACTAAAGACATCTGTGATCCTAAAATCATTAATTTACGAACTGAAAGAACGGCAGCGGGGAGGGAGTGGTGGAATAAATATCCCTCCGCCGCTCTTTTCTCTGTGCTTTCATCTTAGCACTAAGAGGCGTGTGCACTTGGTGTGCTTTATCTTTTGATGCTATTTACTTTTATTTTACTTTAAAACCGTATTTTTCTTCGTTACCTTCAGTATTCTGTTTGCACATTCCATATTGTTTACAAAGCCAGCTCTAGAGGCCTTGGGAAAGAAGGCCAGATTTCACTTTTTTCTTTCCATAAATACTTTCTGTCATCCCTGGGGAAACCAAATTCAACTTTTCCAATAACAGCAGAAAGAACATGAGGGGAAGGAGTTTTGAGGAAGCTGGGACTAATAAGTGAGGTTTGGGACTGCAGAATAGGAAACAAGATACATGACTGTGGTTGGAGACAAGGTCCTGGGCACCCTGCTCTGGCTGTCTCTGCTTGAGCAAGGGGGTTGGACCAGGCGGCCCCAGAGGTCCCTGCCAGCTCTTTTGTTATTCTGAGCTGCAGATGGAGAGCTGAGAATAACTGAAGGTTTTGGGGCTGCAGTAAGATCCAGGGACCTTGAACACAGTCTGAACTCTGCTCCTGCAGCAGTGATGGTTTGCTGAGCAAGGGAGGAGGACAGGTACCACCCAGTGCGGAAGTGCTGCTGGGGAGAGGCCATGCAACAACGATGCTGGATTCTGCTCTCTCTATTAATAGGGCAGCAGCTTCCTGTGCCTGCGAGACTCAGAGATGCTTTGAAGTAAAATCGGCTTTTCCGGAGACTGATCAAAATAGAAATCCAAGCTGCCTAAATCTGCAATGGAAATCTCAATCAACATCGAGTTTTTAAATAAAATTTGGACTCTATTCTGGCTCAAAATGAATTGACTAAAGAAATCAGAAATATAAATAAGTCTTTTGGTCAACTGCTCTACAGCACCCCCAGTAGAACTTTGAATTATTTCAAGATGAGTATTAACTCTGAGAGATCCCAGCCTCTCGGTTGTTTCAAGACTACACCAAGGATACCAGCAATCAGGGCAGCAAGCAGCCCACAGAAAATTAAGAATCACAAGAAATTTGTAGAGGTACAGACTCTGTTTTCCAGCTCTGGACGTTTCCGATTGACAGAATCGGCCTCCCAGAGAGTTACGTTCAATCGACCAGAAAAGCGCGATGGATTCATTGATAACGCAGAGCGCGCAGCGCTGCCTTTGGGAAGGGAAGAAGCCATCTCGAGAGACAAGCGAGGCAATTGTTTGCTTTCTCTCGTGTGCCCTGCGGTAACCCTCGTGCTCTGAAATACTCATATTGGTTATTTCGAAGTTGGGTGCAGAGCTGTGCTTTCCCATGGCTGCCACTAATGACTTGCAGCTGTTGCTAATCTGTGCCTCTGATTTCCTTTGATTACTATGTGTATTGATGCCTGTGGTAAATAGGCATCTGCCAGGTGCCAGCACAATCAGGGGGAAAATATAAAAAGTTCCCTGTTTCAAATTCAATGTGACATTGTGCTAGTTGAGAGGCAGCCGTTTAACTATTTAAGGGGAACAGTTTCCTGGGCTCCGTGCTGGCCTCCTGGCTGTGGAGGAGGCTCTTGTGTGTTTTGGTGAAGGCAATCCCCCCAGTCCCTCTCGCAAGACCCAGCTGTAGGAAATAGTGATGGGGACAAGCTGGCAGCTATGGAGAGCGTCCCAGCCATGTACCAGACCATGAGAGATGCTGCTTGAGCACAATGAGAGCACGGGCTCTCCACGACATTCCACACTCCAGACACGGCATCACACTGCCGCTCTCTCTGGTCCCAGGTGAGGACTGGGACTGGTTGCATCCCACTGCCAGGAGCATGCATTTCTCTTTACAAGGCTTTCCTCCTGCTTTGTATTGCATCGCAAAGCATTACGGCACCTCTGCTTGTGGTCCTGGGGTGAAAAGAGTGGAGCGGCAGCTTCCCACAGCCCACTAGGGAAATATCTGTCTTGCGGGAAGCCAAAGCTAATATTAGATTTTCCAGAAGGAAGCACAAGGGTCTTAAGAAAAGTATAGGTCCCTGGAAGAGTTTCTTCCATAGAACACTGTACTGTAACCTGCTACTAGCTCTGGCTGCTGCATGCTTTGCCTCAGCTGCTCCAGGCAATTTCTCTGGGCATTTCTCATCCTCCCCTGTACAACAGCCAGCTGAAGATGCCACACAGCTGCTCCTTGCCTCCATCCATCATCCTCCTTCCTGGTAGCAGGTAATTATTTCCAGCTGTTAATTATCCAAGACCATCACACCTGACCCATATTGTTTGCCTTTCATTTGCACCTCATGGGCTGATTATAAAATACCTAAAGCTAAACCTCAGTACATGCCAGCTCTATGCTACTTCCAGAGAAAGGAGTAAGCTGCCTGCCCAAAAGCCTGCTTTTGTCGTTCATTTCCTCAGTTTCTGGACCTTTATATTGGACCTTTTATATTTATATGCAGGATTATATTTAAGAGTCAGCAGTGAGTGGAGGGAGAACATGTGCAGCAGAGCAGAGGACTCAGGCCCCTTACTCATAGCACTGGAGGAGGACCCCAGACATCCAAATTTCCTGCAAGTGAGGTGTTTTGGTTTAAGATCAGTTTAATTACAATTAATAGTGATGGTGTTGATCACAGAATAGCCAGAGTTGGAAGGAACCCGCAAGGATCATCAAGTCCGGATCCTGGCTGTACACAGCACCATCCAAATTTCAAACCCTACGTCTGAGAGGATTGCCCAAACGCTTCTTGAACTCTGGCAGCTTGGGGCTTGCAACCACTGCCCTGCAGAGCCAGTTCCAGTGCCCAACCACCCTCTGATGACAAACCTTTTCCTAATATCCAGGCTGAACCTCTAGAGCACCTCCACATTGGACACCCTCAAGGAGATGAGAGTTGAATAAAAACCCTGAGCTGAATACTGAGTTTCAAGACCTCCACCAAGGAAGACATTGTGTCCTTCTCCTTTTAATTAACACTGAAACTCTGTTCTTTCTCTGGGCTGCAAAGCAAGTCCCTCCACACTCCCACCTGGGGGAAAATTGTGGACATTTTCTAAGAGCAGCAGAGTGAGGCTCATGGCACTTCCCAATTAGCATGTTTCAGCTCACTTCAGAAAGTCACATACCCTTGCTCATATGTAGCTGGGGACACAAAGGGGCAGGAAAGTTTTAGATTTCACCACTGAGGCTCCCAAAGATTTTGCCAAGTACTTAGTAAGTTATTCAGAAGGAAAACAAGAACTCAGCTGGGCTGCTCCTTTGTGTCAGTCCTGCTCCGAGCTGCAGCACCTGAGCTGGCAGCTGTACCTCTCTGTAATGGCACGGGGGAGAAGGGACAGTCACGCTGCCATCCCTGCTGGCGTATCCTGTTTCTGCAAGCTCACATGCTATAACTAGCCTAAGCTAGTCAGCGCTGTGTTTTTCAGGGGAAAGAAAAACATCTGAACTTTGGCATCAAAAACCAACTGGAAACTGTCCATTGCCTAGAACGTAACTGAGCCCTTCTGCTCAGGTTTCATTACAGCAAGGTTTCCCAAGAGAAAATGCTCAGAAGACTGAGAGCAAGCAGCTTTCTACCATCTCAGAGACTCGGTGTCTGCAGCACTGAAATACACACAGCACCCATCCTGCTCAAAAGATATCTGCAGCCCAATGCTGCCTTTGCAGGGAGAACGTTGCTGCTCCCACCTCCCCACAAGCCACAGGTACCACGGGACCCAGAGCTGGCAATCAGTCTGCCCAAGCACCCTTTCCCATGCAGAAGCAGGGAGAACAGAGGACGCACAGGACCCAAGAAGGGTGGCTCCCCACATGAGAAAAGTAGGGAGCGGATCAACTTGCAGAGTCTGCTCCTGCTTTCCTACAGGAGTTTGCACGGTTTCGCCCTGTTCCCCCAAATATTTCCTTGCCCTCCAAGCACACTGTAGTGCAGGCAGTGATGGCAATGGCTCCTTCCAAGGTTGTCCCACGCCATTATTTCATGGTGCCGACGAGTGCCTCGCAGCGGATGGATGCGCTGCTCAGCTTGCCACTCTAATCTCTTCCCACCATGCCTAGGAACGGTTATAAAGATAAAAGAGAGGCTGGAAACTGTTGTATCAAAGCAGATCTGTGGTATCCAGATTTTGTGCAGTTCTATTGTATTCTCTTGTGCTGGCTCTCTATTTTTAAAATCTAAGCTAGGAAAAATAAATTACTGTTGACCCAAGTGTGAAAAAGTTTTCTTTCATACTGGCATCTTAGTTTTATCTGATAATGAGACTCAAGTAATTTCCTTGAGTTTCAGCTGTAGCAAGTAATGAAGCAGTGAAATCTTTCTTCACTGATTAACAGTATTAGGCTTCCAGGGGACACAGCCATTGCCACTGAAGCAATTCCCCAGTCTCAGCAAACATTAGAAATTCACAGGTAATACTAACCTCGTTGGTGTCCTCTCCTCAGCTTCTGTCTCACTCAGTATTTCAGGTAAGCAGCACTGCAGCATAACAACTTCCTGTATCATTAAACTGATTTAAAACTCACGGGATCTTGGGGGGCAAAAAAAAAGTTTGAGATTTGTGTTTTTCTTTTCTGGAGTTTCAAATCCCGGGGGGTCACAATTTCAAGATTTTCTTCATGTCTAGGAAAGGAGGCTTACTTATTCTCACTTGATATTTTCTAGCTGTCTCCTTGCATTACCAAGAGAGAAATATCTCATCTGAAGTAATGCAATGAGAGTCTATTACCTTCAAGGGGCTCCTGATCAGCCTGGTAGGCTTCTGGTGAAACAGCCAGCACTAGTTTCATCCATATAAAAGCATATCTGCTTACAAGGCTGAAGCTGCATACAGGCTGTGTAATGAATCCACACCATTTCTAATTATATGAACTCCACATCCTCTCCTACAAGTTTTCAGATGTATTAACACATCAAAGCGAGCAATGAGTGAACTGTAAAAGGTTTGGCTGCAGGTTTGTCTAAGAACTCCGAGACCCATCGCTTGTGTTTCACAGCAGATATCCACCTGCAAAGTGGCCCACTGACTCCGCAGTGACACCCTGGGTTTCTCTTTGCAGCCAGGAGACCACAGACTGTCACATGCAGAAGCGGTCGTATTTTGAAAAGTAGAAGTGTTGTGACTGAGACCAGTTATGACAATAACCGATAGCTGTGTTGCAGAAAGAAAAATCTGAAGTTATTGTAGAGAAGCTTTTTGGAGAATAGCTAGTAATTTTGGTTCACAATTGGATATAAGTGCCTGGTTTCTGATGAATACCTGTTCTCTAGCAACAAGATACCCCCCTCCAAGTTTCAGAGGCTAGGCATCAAAAAACAAAAAGGCATCCCAAAATTTACTGAGCACTTGGCCGCAGGGCGTCATAAACACGTTCTTTTTCATTCCTGAGATAATTTTGCAGGATTACAAAGCTGCGGACAAAACTTCCAGAAGGTTTTGTTTCCTTTCCAAATGTTGCATGCATCATTCTTGCCGATGCTCAGTGAGCTGCTGCTCACGGTGTCTGTGCAGCCTCCAGTGACGGATTATGATGCTAAAGCTGAAGTCTGCAACAACCACTTGCCTGCCTCCAACTGAAGTCAGTTACACACACTCATGCATAAGCCTACTATGTGGGTATTAATTAAATAAGCTTTCAAAAATAGTTTAAGCAAATTAGTTCCTGACACATCGCACATCTTGAGCTTTCCATTTGTGGCCTTTCATTCGTAAGCGATCATCCACAGAGTGAAAAGAAGCACACTTCACTCTAATTAGGGAGGAGCTAATTATCCTCCATCAATTAGATCCTACAACACTTATCTGTAAACAGTTGCTGGAAAGGTACATAGCAGATTAGTGACTGAAGACCTAATTAATAAGGAATAATGAGATCCTTCCTGCATGAGATTGAGGAGGTGTGCTCTTACTCGTTGAAAAAGCCCAGTGATAAGAGCCATAAGGCTGACCACAATTGTGGCAGCAGCCATTTAATACACAGCGCCTTCCAAATTTTTACATCTGATCCGCGGCATGTGCTTTCCTGACTTGGCTGTGTGGCAATGCTACATCACTCCCTGTGCTGCCGATGTGGTTGTGCTCTCCTGGTGCGTATACCAGGAGTGCAAAACCTCCCCAAGGACAGCAACTGTGATTGCTCCAAGGTGAGCAGGAGGCAGGGGCTTTGTTCTGGGTCTTCCCTGCCACTGATGCAGTGCGTTTCTTCCTGCTCTGCCTCAGGACAAGCAGGCATCAGCTGACCTTCGTTGCATTTTGCAAAATTTTCCACGTACAGAAAATCCATCAGTTCTATGTTTCCTCCACTTCTCTGGGCTGAAGAGACCTCTGCCTCTTGGACCATGTTTTCTGAGCATTACCTTGCCTTCTGAGCCCTGCTGTATTGCCATCCTTTCCCTCTGTGCACCTTAAATGGTGGTTTCCAGTACTGCACTATTTACTCCAAAGGGGACTCAGCACTGCCAAACAAAGAGAAATGCTTCTCTCTCATGTGCTACCAGAGAGAAAAGTGCCCTTTTTTTATGACAGTAACCTTGTTACCAACTGCCTGAGGCCAGAGCAGAGCAAGCGCCATGCTACCTGAGGTCATATCTTTCTTTACAGGAACACAATTTGCTGATGCACCAGTAAATTAATATCATTACTGGATACATAGATTGAGAAGAAACATCTGAAGAAGTCCATTAAGACTCCAGCAGCATGGCACAGAAACATAAGCCCCTCGTTTCTGGATACAGATAGTTACAGACCTGAGAAGCAGTCATTTCTCCTGGACCATGATTTGCCAGCTGCTGACAAAATAGTCTCCAGAGCATTATTCAGGCCAACATGCGTCACACTCATGGCTTTCCCCTTACCTGTTTGGATGACTGTTCCATAAGGGAAGAGAATTATCATTAGGCTGGTTTAGCATGATTTGCTTGTGACAAAGTCGTGTTGGTTGGGTTGTTAATAACCTCTAAAATCCTGTTGGTACTTTTACATGAAGGAGAGTTAACTTGTTTGGGTATCTTTGCAGGCCTTGAAGTTAGGCAAATGGTGAAATATTTCCAAGCAATACTTTCTCCAGTATTTATTTATTTATTTAACACAGGAACCATCCTGTTTTATCTTCAGACCTCTAGGATCTCTGAGAACAGTGAATTTATCAGTTCTTATGCCTCATCTGCTATATGCACTTCTTTTCATTAAGTTAAAGATGTTTGTTTTCCTCAGTGTATTTATAGAAAAGTGACATTTTCAATTTCTTCCTAATTGGTTTTACATGTTAATGTTTTCTGATTGCACCCCAGCACGCCTGTGCTGCTTTGTTGTAGTCACTGTCAGTTATGAGACCCTGTTCCTACCTATCACATAATTCCCTTTGATTTCTAGGTTTTGGCTCCTAGTGCAGTTGGATTCTGATCTCGTGCTCAGGTTCCTCTTTCTTTCACATCAGGATAGCTTACCATTCCTCTTTGTTCACGGCAGTTTCAGTAACTGACAGTTCATTTATCTTTAGGATTATCTTCCCAGAAGACACACATTTACTTGTTTCCCAGGCTCGTTGATGTCTGCTTTTTGAAGTTCATTACCCTTTTTCTGCTTCTTTCACTCCTTTATTTTCTCAGAACAGTGATTCTGTTGTTTCATGGTTGCTTTCACTCAAATTACCTTCTACTTCTGGTTTATCTCCATCCATTCCTCCTGTGCAGACTCAAATCTGCAAGCAGACACTGCTCAGAGATTTTCAGTACCATAAGCCCTGTGCTTGGATTAATATGGAAGATGGATAGAAGTGCATGGAAGTGATGCTCTGGTCAGGGAGTAGCGTAGTGTAGTGTCGTGTGTCAGGGAGACACACTAAAGTGTCTCTCCCAGAAGCATGTTACCCTCCACCCAATAGAGGACACACATGCCAAGTTGTGGTAAAAACAGACCCTGGATTCCTTTTAAAATTCTCAATTCTATCAGTAGTGAGCTAAAAATATCAGGAAACGTATACTATATAGCAATAAGTTATCTCTACATAACAATAAGTTCAGCAGTAATCCTGTGAATGTCCTACGCAATTTGTTCCAGCCTACCTCAAAGAAGGATCTGGCTCTGAAGCCCTTGAGAAGTTAAGAAATATTCCTGAGGAATCACTGGCAGAGGTTGTACAGAAGCAAAATGCAACAACAGCAGAAAAACAGCTCAGAACTCCAAATCCCAGCAAGTACCCTGTTAGAAACCAGCCATCCTGTTGGCTCCAGAACCTCCACGAATGATCACAAAGGGACAGAGGAACAAACTCTTCCCAAGGGGCCTCACCCCAGGTTGTCTCAGGCTTTGCACCAAGCAGAGGCACAAGCACAAAGACAAGCTCTGGTAGGGAGGGGAGCTGCAGTGGAAGGGCTGGGCAGGGTCCCTGCACTGCTCCATCAGAATGCTCCCGCACATGCAGTAATTACACATAATAAACATCGTTCCCAGGGTGTGCAACTCTGCATGCCCAGGAACAGACTGAACAGGGGGAACGATCATAACTTAGTGCACAAAAAACCCACAGATATACTGACATTTCAGTGTGGCTTTTGAGGAAAGAATGTATGAAAAAGCACTGATCATTTTCTGGAAACATTGAAAAGACTGATTTTAGAAAGCTGCAGAGGAAATTGTGAGAAAATTTGTTGCTTCTGTACATAGCAATCTGTTCCTTCTGCTCAGCATGAGCAAAGCCTCAGCTGGAGTACTGTCTCCAGTTTTGGGTATCACACTTCAAGGAAGATAAGGACTAACAGGAAAGTATTTAGCAAGACGCCACATGAACAATCGGAGGTCTAGAAGGAACTGCTTTGAGAGACATCATGTTAAATAATGCCAATTTATTCAGAGGAAAGGAAACAGAAGAAATGAAAGGACTTTTTGAGAATGAAAAGATTTTTGCCTAAGAAAATCTGGTGCTCATCCTGAAGAAAAGGAACAGATGTCCTGCAACACTACTTTACAGAGAAAAAAAGGCAAGTGAAACAACAGGGATGGGATTAGCCTGATGAAGCACAGGTGTCTACACTGTAGGCTTCTTCAGCTGAAGAAGTCAGCATCAGTACAGTCAGGGAAGGTTAGGGGGAGACTCATTTTGTCCTGAAGATGTGACTACAGATGAATTGAGCACAGCTGAACACAGAGACTAGGTAGCCACTGACCACCACGGCAGCCACAACCACTAAGTCAGAAGAGCAAGCCAAGGGTATAATGACCCGTATTTGCCACCTTCAGCACACCAAGCACCGCCCAGCCTCACTGCAACTGAGCAGCAACCCCCATGCCAGCAGCAGCAGCAAAATGTATGATTGGGTTGAGACAAAGCTTGTGAAGTGCTTGAGGTGCAGTTAGAGAATTGGGGGAGGTAGCTGTGAGTGCTGGTCAGAGCACGTGGTGGCACGGCCAGGGAGAGATGGGGAACACCTGTGTGAACACAGAGTCCCTTTCAATGCAGTTATTTTTGGAATACGGCCTCAGGCTGCAATGCTCCTAGACAGGCTGTGCCTCATCTGGTCCCTGATGAGTGGAAAAAAATGGAAGTTTTTCCTGTTGGTCTCCTGAGGAAACATATGTGAAAGGAAAGGAGATGCAATGTTATAACATGGCCTAAGTACATAGGAAGCCCTGGCAGCAGGGAGTCACAATGAACAGCCCACCACTGCTGCTGGCAACTGTGCAAAGGTTGTCACGATTGCTCACATCAGCCCTTGCACACTGTAGAAAGTGCTGGCGAGAAAATGGCAGGAGGCACGCCCAGAAGGGAGAACAAGGGAAGTCTGGTTTCACAGAGAAGGTTTCATTCCAGCCAGCAGAGACCAGCATGGCAGCAGTGTCTGGTGTGGCAGTGAGATGGCAGAAGACACACGGGACTTCTTGGGACCCTCATTCAGCTGTGTGACAACCGAAGGTATAATGAGACTCAGAGTACTTTCAGACCATAAAGTTTCCATGGAAGTTAAGGTGCAGTTGAAAGCAGTATTTCTCAAGCATCTTAGTAAGAAATTTAAAAAGTTAAAGTTAATTGACAATGAGTATTTATATACTTCATCTGAATACACGTAATATTTAGCTTTAATAAAAATAAGTAAAATATGATTTCAATGAGAATAGGTTTAAAAGTGTTGTTATTAACTCTGCAAAATGAGGAGCCTTGGAATATGAACATTTTCTGCAGGCATTTTCTAATCAACTGACCCTGATCTGCCTGCTCAGGTAGATCCCACAGGCATCAAACTAAAAACTCTGAAAAAGCCACTCTGAGAAGGACTGAGATAGCTCACAATAAACTGATATTCCCATCGTCTCCAATGAATTTGAGCCAAATCCCTGTTACAGCCCAGATCTGTGATGATTTCGGTTATCTCTGCCTTTTCCAAGCTTTGTGCTCAGAGCACACCTGAATGGCACCATGGCCAAAAGAAGAAATGCCACCCTGGACCCAGACCCAGACTCAGCATACGCATGCACCACGTGTGCTCACAGGTACCCACCACTTCTACCAGCACACCGGCCACTGCACACAAGTGGCTGTAGATACTGGTGGAGGTTCTTCATGCCACACAAATGCTCCAGCGAGGAATAAATCCATCACAATGCCAACAGCCTGCGCGATCGAGCCTATTTTCTTTTCACATGTACCCACCACTAGAGGTCATAGAATATCTCCAACTCCAGAGAAGGTTGCCCTCGGTTAAACCCTGGTTGCTGAGCACAACAAAAAAGTTATATCCTTCTAAATCAAGCTCTCTGCTTGAGGAGTTCCAACCCAAATGACTGATAAGAGGTGACTGGCAGAAACTTTAAGCTTGTGATTTTTCCTTTCTTAGCATCCAACATATAGCCTGGGGCTTTAGGTCTTATACACAAAGATGTTCCCCTCAGCTATCTAGCTTAAGTTTTCTCATCCAGCTTATCTACTGGCATCTTTTCAAGACAAAGGCATGCTATTTTTTTTTAATATATCCATTTAATTCAAGCAATTCCAGCGGATTATAGTTTACCTGTGTACTTGTATGTGCATGCTCGAACACTGAAGGACAGGCAGAGTCTTCTGTCTGTTGTGCAAGTGAAGCAAAGCATTTTCTCAGATGTTTTGGACTGGTTTTACAGGGAGTTTCAAAGTCTGTGTTGGTCCTGACACAGCTGGCTGGGAAGTTGATCTGCATGTTTGTCATGCACTTAGTTCTTCGCATAAGGAAAGACTGTGCATGCAAGTTCATACATAAATGATCATTCTTTTTTTCTTTTCCTCCAGCCCTTCTCTGCCTCAAACATTGCTTCAGTGGAGTCAGCTTTTGGGGAGATCCTTAAAGCCAGTTGGTCATTTTTATGTCCTCAGACATATAAATGGAGACAGAATGCAAGGCTCTCTGCCAGGACCTGCTCCCTAGCCCCTATTTTAGGGAAAGGTAAGAAATAACACAGAACATCTTGGGAAATGTAAAACATCCAAATGCTTTGCTAGTTGTGAGATAGGTATTGCAAAAATTGGGGTTTAAGATCATCACCATCTGAGGCTTGTGGACCGTTGGCTACTAAGTTTGGGGCAGGTGCTACTGCTCTTGCTATGCCCTAAACCCAGTTACTTATGGCTTAGGTACACCACAATTTTAGGCATTGATCTCATCTTGATTTGGTGACTCCTGGTTGTGGAGAAATCACCATGCTCCCCAGCTGTATGACTGTGCCAGGGTGGGAAAGCCATTCACCCTGTGGAAGTGTGCTGCTTATTGGTGAGAGCCCGCTAACACCGACAGCTCTGCTTTGTGTGTGTCTTTGTACCATCTGAAAGTACCATCTGCAAAGCTCCGGGAGCTTCTTGACTTTGCCTCCTGCTGATTTTGCACCTCCCCAGCGTTCAAAACATGCTGCAAGCTTATGGCAAAGACAGACTCACCTTCAGAGAGAAGTATTATCCCACTACCTTCTCATTAAGCTGTCTGTCCCAAAGCCGTTGCTCCATCCCATACAGGCGGAGCATCAGCTCCCCTAGGTCACACACAGTCACTAGCGTGGAACAGACCTCCAGACTCCAATGAAGAGGTCTGTCATTGCTGTTTCCCAGGTAACAGTCTTTAAAAGACTGTAGATGGATAAACAGACAGCCACCACCTTTTTAAGACCACTGCACCTTTGTTCTCTTTCTAACACGAGATCATTAAGCTTGTTTTAAAAATACACAGGTTGGAGGGCAGTGGTTTGAGCGTTATTTTCCTGTTTGGCTACACATGCTGCCCTTGGTGCCAGCAGTTTACATCCTATCAAGGATTTAAGCTCTGCTGGGATTATGGAGAGGTTTTCATGACGGCTAAAAGCAGGGGTCACTCCAAGTAATTACGGCGGCCGCCCCCAAGGACACAAGCAGCTAACATGATTTATCACCATTGGCATCACAGCTCCCTGAGGTGCCAGGGAGCAAGAAAGACTGAAGCAATGCTAATGGGATACCTGCAGTATTTCTAGGCCTCCAGCTCTCAGCAGCAATAGTCCTCATCGCAGAATTCCCCAGGAAGATTCAGGCTGGGGGGAAGGAACAAAGAAAGGGGGCATTAAGAAAGTCATTTGGTAATACACCATTTCCATCACTGCTCTCACAGGCCACAGTTTGAAGGCAGAGGGGAGAGGCCTGCTGGTGCTAGCAGGATGCAAAGACATTTGTTCTTGGCAAGGGTATTTAGAGAGAGAGGAGAAAGGTTTGCACACCCAGAACACACTCTGGAATGAACAGGCCACAGCTGCGTCACAAGTGAAGAAGCTCCAGAAAACTTTCCCAAACTGTTTTTAAGGTAAAGACATTCTCTGCGTTATTACTTCAGAAGTAGGAAATAGACTCCCAAGTTTTACGGTGAAATCTTGGCCTAATCACAACCCATAGATTTTTCTGTAAAAATCCTCACAAATTTCCACCTGAAAGTTTGGAAAGAGTGCAACTTGAGGAACGAAGATGAACTGCAATCCTATAAGCTTCCTATAGTCAGAAGGGCCAAGAAATCCCTGATCACAATGACATACACCCAAACAATTGATCAACGCCCCATTTGTTAACATTGTTAGGTCTTCTCTACACTTACACGTAGGGAGAAAAATAATCTTATGGGTTATGGCCTGTCATTATTAGATCCACTTCGAGTGCTGCAAAGTTTCAGAATAAAAAGGCCTTTTTCTTTTTTAATGGGATCACTGCAGTTTACACAGTTTTTATCATGTGCTTCTCACCACATGTGTTTGGACATTGCAAGGACACCTATAGAGGAAAGCAGCAAACAAAGCCCACTCTGACCCGGAGCAGCAATGCTACAGAGGGAAAAAGCAGCTCTAATTTTGTCTCAGCTTTGGGAATAACCTTGTTCTGTGACAAATACGCTTCATGACTAATTAACCACTGAAATCTTTCTTAGAATGCCAAAGCTTCCCACAGCTATTTTTCAGAAGACAGAGAAAACAAAGGCGATGATATTTCAGGATTTTTTCCCCGCTATTTAACCTTGCAAATTTAGCAGCTCTGTTTAGAGTTCGTCCTTTTTATTGACGTTTTTAGTTACCCCTGCAAGTCACTAGATGGCAGCAAGAACCTACACTTCAAAGCCCGACGGGCGGCCGCCGACCTGGGGGTCTCCAGACCTCCAGACTTCCACCTCCCAGTGGTGGAAGGCACGCACCCAGTTGGCGGTGGTGGGGAGGACTCTGCTGGAACAGCCTCCAGCCCATCCCAGATCAGTCCCTCCTGCAGGAAATACCTCCTCCAAGCGTTTTTGCTCCATCAGCCCATGGTTTCTTTAGCAGCTGGGGTTCTTAGCGGCTTACAGGAACAGCAGGGGTCACACACACACGGTGTAAGAGGGCAGAGCACCCTGCCCTGTGCTGTCTGCAAACTTTCCCCAGCCCGGACCCTTCCTAAGGCCTTCAGCCTCCCCTCTGCCCCAGCCACAAACCTCTTTCTCCATCTCTTCCCTTTCAGCCAGGCTGCTTTCTCCCAGCCACAGGCACTGTTTCTCGAGGCTTCCCCCAATCACTCCCTTCTCCATCAGCTCAGAGGCCTCTATTTCCTCTACCAGCTTTCTTTATTATTTTTCTTATTAGTTTTAGTAACTTTCCCTTTCCCCACATGTACCTACACTGATTTGCGTACCGAGCTGCCTCCTGCTCTCCAGTGGCTCATGCTGAGCTCCATCCTGACCTGTGTACAGGGAGGGATGCCCACCTGATCAACTCTGCCGGACAGTGGGATGCCGAAGTGGAGAGCATAAATGGGGAACCAATTTGTTTTGTTTCATTCTGTTTTCTGTATTTGCTTACATGCCGCAGATGTCTTTTGTCACCCAGTGAGTGGGCCATGCATTATGCAGCATTTCCTCATGCAATATCCCATGACAGATCTCTTCCCAGGAGGGTGACCGCAGCACAGTGAGCCCTCCTGTGCATCCCTCTGTTGCTGACATATTCAGTGCATCCTATCCAGGGGCAGAAGTAGCAATGGGGACTAGGGTGTTTAAAATTTATAACAGCAGGCTAAACAAAACCTCCTGTAGCACAAGTGTGAGGGGCAATGAGGCTGCTCACAGGTTTGCTTTCCCCAGCCCTGTTCTCTGCATACATGGCATCCAGCTGTGCTGCCCACACCAAACCTTGCGCCCTCCATGAGCCTCTCAAACAGATGACAATTCATTGGCCACCTGGAGATCATCTGGGACCCTTCAAGCTCCATGAGAAAAGCTGCGGCAGTTTTTCTGCTGTACAGTATCATCTGTCTTAGGATCATAGAAAAGAGCAGGAACAGGCATGCGTGTGGCACCGAGTTACACCTTGCAAGCACAGAGCAGCTACGTGGAAGGGGAAAGACAGGTGGCTGTGTAAATGAATAGAAATTTGGATGAGACATGGCCAGGTTGTGAGAATATTGAAAATGATAGGGACGGGGAAGCAAATAATTTTGTCAATGCATAGGGGAGAAGTGCATGCACGTGTAGAAGAACATGCATGTGAGGTGCCACACGCAGAGCACTGGTGCCTCCTCCATACATGCAAATGGCTCAGAGCCAGGCTCCCATGGGCAAGGAGACTGGCTTTGCACCCCTGGGATTTTTAAAGAGTCGGTCAGTTCTTTTCTCACTTTTACCATTTTTGATACTCTTGGGTCAAATTACCCTACTGCATGGCAAAAACTGAAAATACACTACATTTTTTCCTGTAAATGAAGGTATCTTATGTGACTGCATGCCTTCAGAGCTGAGACTACAGAAAAACTAATCATTATCTACTCTAACACTTAAACATTTACAGACTTAGCCATACTAAAACATAAATCCTACTCCTGGCAGCCTGCCCACTCTTGTATTGCCACGCTGATGCCTGCACCCAGCCCATGGCCAAGCACAACTCCAGCCCAGGTCCTGCACCCCCTGCATGCTGCAGAGGTATCTAGCACAGCTTCGTTGGCAGCCTGAGGCAGGTATGAGCCCTTCTGCTTAAACCACTGCAGAACAATCTCTCATTTGCCTAGAAGTGGCAGGCTGAACTTGCTTGCCCCAGTTTTACTGCATGTACATGTGCCATCAGCAGTCCCAGATACTGGCTTGGTAAAATCAGTCTGTTTCAGTCCTACACAACCATAGGACTTTTGTTCCAGTGTAAACCACTGCCATTCAAGGTTACCGCTACCCATCATCCCGTCCATTTCCAAATCCTTCTCCAAATCTCAGGACGTTTTGTGTTCTTGATCCCTTTTAACACCAAGCTGCCTTTATGAGAGCTCTCCCACATCACCAAGCCTCTACCAGCACTGCTCATCAACACCTGGAAAGCCATGTTCCCCACAGCGTGAGTTCCAGGTGCTCTGCCAGGCCCACCCCACCCCCTTGCTGTCACCCTCCCACCAGGCAGAGGGCTGGTCTGAGCTCCAGGAAAGCTGAGCATCCTTTTCCTTACCTGCCTTGGCTCAGCCTACAGCACAGGGCCTGAAACCTGCCAGCACTGACCTCACATCCATCCTGCCCTCGGCCATGGACAGTGAACAGAAACGCACAAGTGCTGTTCCCTGTCCCATATCTGTAAAACTCACCTCCCAAATCCCTCACCAACAGGAGGAAAGGCTGAAACACTTAGAGGTCATTTAGCCAGACCCATTCTTTGTACCTTAAAGCTGCGCAGCCATGTGCTGCCCCAGCTCCCCTCTCCCTCCTTTGTTTACACTTCCAGCTCCTTTTCATCATTGCAATAGGTTTTGAGGGACTGATGGGGAAAAACATGATGTAGTTAAATGGAAATGGGCAGTCCTTTCATGCAGTCTGCATGTGCTTCTCTCTCCTCACTAGGGTGGCTTTCTCCCTGGTAAAACTTCTCCTCCAAAATGTGCCCTGGTGGTTTTGGTGGTTCACGCAGCCCCAGCCAGCCTGCTGTTCATAGCTGTCGCCTGGCATTATCAGATGATGTTATTCAGGGAGCTTCAGGGTCCGTGATTTCACTCATATGACCTTTTGCTAACATTTAATCCAACCTGGCCCAGCACAGCCATGCTGATGTTTGCATTGTGATGGCTGGCAATGAGCAACTTTCAGCCACACCACGCTTTCCTGTCCGATCCGATGGCAGCCCTCAGGAGATGCAGGAGGGAGTCACCAGCATTTACAGACCCTTCACAGCCCCTGTCAACATGAATGTTATTCACACTTTTAGAAAGAAAAGGTTAACTTCAGTTTTTTGGTGCCTTCTCAGAGATAAATTTGTAATGTCTTTGTAAAAGTGCTGGCTGCCTCCATCAGCTCTGCTCAGCAGCTGCTGGAAGCTCAGCCCGCAGCCCTCACCACAATGGCCTCTCCTCCAGTTACAGGACATAGGTGAGGATTTGGTCTAACACAGCTCTTGGCTGAAATCCCCAGGCCAGGACTCTGCCCTGCATAGAAGGCAGCTGCCTGGCAGGGGGAATAACACCAGCAGTTTCCCAGCATGATCCTTGCCCTGGGCTGTGCCTGCAGAAAAGGGGAAAGGAGCAGAGGAAAGTCCCCAAATAGCCCCTGAGTGCACAAGGGACAGCAAGGTTATTTCCAACCTTGTAAAGGCTCTGTTTCTGCAAGCAACAGGGAAAGTGCCCATGCAGAGATGCCTGAAATATTTCAGAGACTTCCTTTAACTTCAGTGAAAAAGAATGAACCCTGCTTTGCTCTCACAGAACTTCACACATCAGCCATCTATGGCAAAACCCTTGTTATCTCCATTAATGTGAAGTTGCCTCACCCCAGCAACCCGAACCGTGCTTGAACACGTCAGGTGGTAAGGCATTTGGAGAATGCAACCTGCTTGTAACCAGCTGAATTTGCTGCCAGGGCCACACTGCCCTGCCCTGCCCCTGCATGCTTCAAATCCCCTTGCAGCCCCTGCACACTCGCTATGGACAGTCTCCAGAGGTGACCAAGTGCATGACCACAGTGGCACTCCATTGCTTTGGATGGGTGTCCTGCTTTCTGGGGAAGGGACTTGGCTCCAGCTGATGGCTTAGCTTCACCCTCCCGCAAGGCTATGTGCAAGCCTTTTTTGGGAGTGGAGGAAGTAAACAGGGAGGGACAAGGACATTAACATGGCTTCCCAAAATCCCTCAAGGAATCACAAGTGATGATCAAGCCCAGAGTCTACAAATGTTGCTTATCAGAAGGTGTTAAGTGTCCAGGACTCCTCTCTACAGGGTCAGCTTAGGTAAAGTGCATCCACCTGAAGCCGTGACACAGGCTTTAAATTTCCCCTGAAGATGCTGGAGAAGGGAGAAAAGGTTAGACACTGATATATAAGGTATCAGAGCAGAGGTTTTCGCCCAGCCCTCATGCTGGATCCACAGGGCAAGAGAGAAAGGCCTGCCCAGCATGATCCCTGGAGGCTTCCTGTGGTGGCTGGGAGCAACGGGCCCACCTGCCCCTCTCGGGGGTGGCTGCACCTAGCTCGTGCCTGTGCTCATCCTGCTTGGTGACAAACTGGGGGGGGGG
>WBMW01002612.1:77200-90090 GCA_013396635.1 Penelope pileata
TTTTTTTGGCTTTTATGAATCAGAGAATTACAATAAACTGCTTTTTAATTCCCGGTCCCTGCTTTATCTGTCCACCCATGTAATCCTTCCTAGAAGCCAAATAACTCTCATTGCACAGCATTTCGGATGATTCCATCACTTCTGGGAAGCAGAGGTGATGGAGCACCACTTCCACTAATACTGATGGGGGTTGAGACAGACTTGCAGACTCATTAGACATACCAGTCAAATCTCTGACATTGTTTCTCTCTTGTTCCCCTTCTCCCTTCCCACACTCACTACATCCTCGGCACAAATTCAGTGGTGAGCTATTGCTGATCCTGTGCTGTTGCTGCTCTCACCACGCTCATGAAGGGGCAACAGGGGTGTGTTTGCATCTGCAGCAAGAACCCTGCACAAAAAGCCCCTTGAACAAAGCACCACAGTGCCCTGACCCCAGAGCTTCTTAACAAAATGGCAGCCATCCTCTTCCTTGAGAGAAGCAATGCCCTCTGCAGCCCAGCACCTCATCATCACTGTGCTTCCCTAGACCTTCAATGGTTGCTCTGCTTTTTAGTCTGGCACATGCTGAAACATAATCATTTCTGGGAAGAAACCGATCATCCTGCCTGGATGCTTTCCTGTGTGACCAGCCTCCAGGGAACCTGCTTTAGCAGGGTGGTTGGACCAGATATCTCCAGAGGTCCCTTCCAACCCCTACAATTCTGTGATCTCAGGTGTTTTGGAGTCGTGTGCATATAAATAAATAGATAGATAATACAGTATCATTTATGTAATTGTCATTATCTGTGATTGCATAATGATAGCTTGTGAATAATGGGTTTTATAATAATACCTCAGTGCCAAAGCTAAGTAGACCTGACTGCCACCGGTGCTGACACTTCACATGTGACATAAGCTTAGTAAAAATTAGGTATACACTGATAAAAAAAACCCTGAGTGTCAGCTGCCTTCCCAGAGGAGGAGGAGTGGGATGTCAAAGCACTGAGATGGTGAAGCCACCATTGGCCTTCAGTTGACTTTGACTGGAAAGCTGGGTCTGGCCACACATCAGAGGTGTCCAAAATACACCAGCATGGGACCAGGAGGAGAAACATGGTGCCTGTGAAGGGAAGGGGCACCACCAGCCCCCGGCCTCGGGTGGCATCAGCCATAGCAGAGGCTGCTGGAGGGAGGAGAGTGCTCAGGCTCAGTGCCCACCACCACAGAGGGCTCTTCTGCAGAGTTACTGCCCACACACGGGCACAGGCCTGTCCCTCTCTGTACCGGCCACACTGGGAAGCACACAAACATGCCATACGAAGCACAGCCACAGACCCAGGCCTGAGGCTATCCAAGCCCAGGCCTGTTAGGAAGAGTGACCAAAGTGCTTGGAGGGATCACGGGCCGCCGGAAGCTTAGAATTAGGATTTTGCTTTTAATTAGCTGACACATGCTCATTTCTTGCTGAATTACCCCCTGTTGTTTACATACATGCTCTCTCTCTTTGACTTATTTTTTATTGATCCCATATGCTTCCGCTCTGGCAGCAGAACTGAGTCATCTTGTCAAAATTAACTTTAAAAACATATTCTTAAATATTACTTCCATCACGTTTTTCCCCACGCATGCATTTGCCTTTCCCTCCCTCGAAAGATGTTATTTCTTCCTCTCCTGGCAGCCAAGTTCATGTCTTCCCTGCAACACCCATCCTTCCAGGGGTTCCTGGGTGCTCTGGAGGGGCTCAGGGGGCCTCGATGCACCAGAAGCTGCTGGGAAGCAACAGAGCCCTGAAGACCGGAGAGCAGCCAGTGCAGGCTGCCCCTCAGGCACCAGGCCTCCCTCCTCTCCATCCCTCACACAGAAATGTGAAACACCATCCACATGCTCTTTTGTGTCCTCATCCGCGGCCTAGGGCACTGGGGATAAAGCATGATGGGCTGGTATTGCAAATTTGGATGTCTCCTACAGCTGGTGTTGCACCAGTCCTAGTCCCACCAGGGCTCAGTGCTCCCGTGTCCTCCTCTCGATGTCAGAGGACACAGCAACACACACAGCTCAGTGCCAGAGAAGCACTGCGGTCTGCACAAGGGAGATGATGGCCGTGAAGACGTCACTGATTCGCTTCAGTCCAAAAGAAAGGATTATTTGTGGGATACTGCCCTTCTTCATGGTCAGAATTAGAGAGGGAGTTGTAGTTATCACATGGACTTTAATCGAGATACCTTCAGCCAACAGGCAAGCGGAGAATTTTTTTATCCAAAAGTTACCTGTGGTACAGACTGAAGCCCCAGATTAAAGAAAACGCATGCACGGACTCCTGCTGTTTGTTTAGGCATTTCAAAGCTGATTCCAAAAATAACTTTGTCACAGAAAACTATTGCCATAGAAAACCATCTGCTGGAGGAGAGAAGGACATTTTTCTACAGCTGCTCCAAGCCCTTAGCAGAAGCTTCTGGCAGCCAAGTACCCCAGACCACACATCAGAGAGACATGGGGTGATGGTGGGCCACCACACCAACATCACCTCTGCTGCCCTTCCCTACCCAGCTGAGAGGAGACTCAGGTCCCGCTGTGGCCCAAAGCATTCCTATCTTCACTTTAAGGCAATGCTCCCAGGGAGACTATGCAAAGAACACCCTTCAAATGGGAAAAGGTATATTAAAAACCAAATAATTACCAAAAGACATTCAGCTGAGCTTGTCTCAAGGTCCTGAGATACCTCCTCCCATATGTAGAGCTTCCCCTGGGCACCTTCACAGGATGCTCCCCACAGCTCTTCTTCCAGGAGTCCACCTGCAGGCCCCAACAATGGGCCCAGCCAAGCAGTGGGATGCTCAGGCACACTCCCATGGTCAAAGCCAATGCTCCCAGAACAGCTTCCCACCAGCTGCTGCTGCTGCTTCTTCCAGGACAGCCTGCAGCAGGACCTCCAGTGACAGGCAGCAGCACAGGCCGCTACAGGCACAGCCACTCACCTGAGTTTAAATTCCGTCTGTTAGCCAAGACACAGAAAATTTAATAGTTCACTAACTACCAATCCTTAACGCTTTCTCAAAGTCTGATATTTTGACATTGATGAAGCTCTTGGTAAGGCAAGATTGCGCCTACTAAAGCTAACAGGACATCAGCGTCGGGAATGATTTTTTTCTTTCTTTATTGAATACATGATAGTACTAAACAAGTAAAAAAAACAAGCAATTTTCAACCTGAAGACAACCTGAAGTTCTCCTGCTTGGAAGTTTCACTATTACCTTTCTGGGAAAACCTTCTGCAGCCTCATTTTGAGAAGCTATGGTCGTGGCAATCTTCCAGTTTTGGATAAAACCTGGGCACATTTTTGGGCAGGTGTAAGCAATGAGCAGTTCCTCAGAAGCTCCATCACCCAGTAGCTATTCCAGTATCCCCACTTGACATTAAAGCACAGCTTCTCTAATTGCAAGCCTGCTAAAGTTCAATTCAGGGAAAAGAATGACAAGATAGAATTTTGTTGTTGAATATTACAGCACAGACTTTCTGTCTTGTCTGCTGGACACCTGTGAGACTCGGTGTGTCTCCCCACCGCAGAAAGCACCCAGGCCACAGCTGGCTGTAGCACCACTGAGACAAAGGAAATGGGAACAGACACTTGGGGTGTTCTCTGTTTAATGGCGAAGCAGACACCTCCAAAGGATCTGTCACCTCATGGGTCACCTCACAGGGGCAGACAGCTCAACGTAGAGCTGAGCTTGGTCACCTCACAGTCCAGCCACTGAAGGACTGAGTAGCCTTGGAGGCCCTCTTGGAGGCCATCGACAGCTGCAGAGGAAGAAATATCCCCATGACAATTGTGAGTCATGCAAAGAAGCACAGCAGAACTATTGTACAGTGGGCAGGTGTCATACCAAAGCAAAACATCAACCTGCTCATTGGGAGACTAGAGAGTAATTTACAAGGATAACGTGGGTGATGTCTGTCACACCAGAGGGACGAATCAAGCTGAAGGCAGTGCTTAAGTCAGCACTCACTCCCAAGAAGAAGGGGATGCGGGTACAGGTAGCAGATAGCTGCTATATACTGTCAAGAATACAAATGACATACTTTGTACACTCAAAAAATAGAAGTTTAAAATTCAGGGATTTAGTCATAAATAACCCTGAGATAAACCTTTGTTTGTTGAAGAATGCTAGCCAGGTACAAGAACTGGAGGGGAATTGCACATTGAAGCCAGGATCAAATCAAATTTGGAGCCATTAACATTTTTAATCTTTTTTCAAAGCTGGTCAGAAGATGTTTGGGTTGACAGGAGTAATGGTGAGTGCCAGTTCCCTGTGCACATTAAGAAAGTGAACTGAATGTGGTAATTAGTTCACACTTCTATGGAATAACAAGTGTGTGTGGAAGAAGGTGAGGCCACACAGAGGCCTCTCCAATTTCTGCTCAGCCGAAAATTGCTCACACTTGTTTGATCTGGAATTTTAACAATTGGAGAGCAATTCAGAAATGTTGAGTTTTTCTTGGAAACCATCTTTTGCCCAAGGTTGCCAGGTGAGGAGCCAACAGCTCACTTGTCTACCAGGTGGGGATCCGGGCAGCTTGCCCACCGTCGGCAGCTGGCAGGCTGGCAGGGCACCAGGCACGTGGGCTGCCAACAGCTGGTTTCCACCCCAAGTTTGATGGAATTGACACATTCCCACCACAGTGCTGGTTCCTCTATCATCAGCAAGATCCTGACAGAAAACTGCTGTGCTGGCAGTATTCAGTCTGCTGCAAGGTGTCAGGTATGTCACTGTACGGACTGACGTGTTGGCACTGCATTGTTGCACATGCACAGAACACAACTAGAGCACTGCCTGCAAAAATAAGTCAATAAAAACGAGTGCGTTTAAACAGAGTAATAGTGGCACTAAATTTACTGAGCAAACTGGTGGGAAAAAATGTATGAGTGTGACTGAAACTTTGAGCAGTATGTGACAATGGTGACATGGTCACAAAGGCAACGTGTGAAAACAGCCTCCTCCATCGCTCCCTTCAACCCTCATCCCAAAAATGAAGGCCAAAACTCTCAAGATCTTAAGATAATCTACTGAGGTGAAAAGCTCCACAGATGGCATGCTGGGTTTTCAAGGATGCGCCACTCAGCTAGAAAATCCTACCTCCGGATGCTGAGTAATTGTAGCTAGGGTAGAAATATCTAATAGTAAGCATCACCTTAATATTTGATCCTCAAGAACATAGCTGTGATTGTCCCTTATAAATAGGGCAGGACATGGGTGTGTGAGAAATCTGAAGAGTGTGTTTATTTGGAATTACACGGCTGTGTAATGCTTCATTAAGTCCTTTGGCAACACAGACAACGAGACCCAGTTCTGCCACATGGACAGGCAGGGCTGAGGGAGGAAAAGGGGCTTGGAGGGAGGAAAGGCGGCTTGGAAGCAGTAGACTTTTCCTGCTGAAGCCTCCCGTGGGTCCCTCACCCACAGGCTGGTATGCCCCAGGTCCCCACCAGTGTGTGAGGGGCTATGTTTACAGGGATCCTGCACCCCAAATGCAGAGGGAAAACAGCAGCAGCACGCAGGAGCTAAGCCAGAGCTCATCCCACTCCCTGTAAATGGATTTGCACAACTCTCAGAGGTTGTTAAGGAACCCAGGGGAGGTACTGCTTGCAGTTCAATTTCATTTATTTTTCAGAAAGCAGATAAGAGTCAAGATTCCAATTCCAACAATTCTACCCTCTTTTGTCCTGTAGATTTCCAGTAAGCACCCCAGATATGCTTGAATTGTTCCCATACTTTTTTAACCAAATGTTCATCTTTAAAGACAGTTAATAGAGAATTACAACAAAATGCAAAAGACGTATTTTCATTATTTTTTAATGTTGCACATATTGCATTTTCTAACATTAGAAGAAAAAAAAAGTAAACCTCGAAGACAGAAAATAAATATATACTTTTATGAATGTATGCAGAGAGAGTGCAAAAAATTGCATCTGTAAAATGTTTAAACGCTTGATCATACAACCAAAATTTTACAAAAGCACTTGTTTCTTTATACGTCAGTTTTCTTATAAACACAGAAATATTTTAACAAATCTTACAAAGATCAAACCTTTTTGCCCTTCACCAGGGTAAAAGTGGTGAAGAAAGGGTACTACCTGGAGGAAAGGAAGAAACCCAGATAAATAAAACGTAACCCTAACCAAGTACCAGGGAAACGACACCTAGATGCTGACGAGATTTCACCCTTGCGCAGCACAGCGCAGGGGACGAGTCCCTCCGAACAGCAGGGGCTGGTCCTCTGGAGAGGAATTTGGTTCCTCCTGTTGTAACAAAACCATCCCTTTCCACGCATCTGTCCAGCTCAGCAATGAAATGCCTTGGGGCCTGCTCCTGCCAAACCAAGGCTTTATTTCCACCAGCAAGAGCAAGAAGGTAATTGCCCAGCTGAGCCCAGCACTGCCACCCACAGCGAGCCTGTCTCTGCCCTGGGACAGGACTGCTGCCAGTTCAGGTTGCGCTCAGGACCGTGCCTTGGTGCCAGGCTTAGACACCTCAAATCACACTTTTAAAAAAATGTATGCGTTTTTTTTTAGAAATATGCAGCACTGTGGCAGGTGACACTTGGTGCCCATGATGCTAGTATCAGCAGGGTTTGCAGCAGTTCTGCTTTTCTTCCTAGACACTAGGCAAAATGAATGCCTACACCAGACCAGCTCCAAATAACTCATCTGGTTTCTCTGAAACAGAAACAGGCAAGTAGCAGAGACTGGAAAACTGAAAGAACAGAGGTTTGCTGTGGAACTTGGGGAGTTCTGGGATTGGTAGGTAGTTATGGGCCAGCTAGAGAAGGTGGCCCTGATGACACTCCAGGAGACGCATGCACATGGTGACACAGCCTGGCACCACAGCTGCAGTGCAGCACTGGCTCAGCACCACACATCTCCAGCCAGTGGCCCCACAGCCAGCGGCACTCCTTCAGCCACCTGGACAAGTTGCTCGTGCACCACATTTGCTGCATGTGCCCCACCAAGCTCCGCAAGGCCCAGGCACCTTCCTGAAATGTAACACTCACTGCACACGTGTTGCAGCATCACACATTCAACCTGTCTGGGATCTCCTGGCATACAGCCACCAGAAGCTGCTGCTTCTGCTTGGACATCCAGAAGGCACAGACAAATGACAGAAGTCCTTAATTTTCAGCTAGGAAAAGAGAAACCTTCTTGGGCAGAAGGGGAATGAGAAGGGAAAAGAATGTCCTCTAAAAAGCTAGAGGACTTTGTCAACCACCATCATCTTGCATAGCCTAAACTGTGATGGTCAATAAATCTGCTAGGAAATTGCTTTCCCTAACAATAGGTATTGGCTTGATTCAAAGAACTAACTTGAGGGATCATACAATGCTCTAAGTAAAAAATAGTACAAAACATTTACTGTGGATTGCAACAAACCATTGGAATTTACCTTGCCAGGAACACAGCAACCTTCTCCGCAGGAAGCAGAAGAGGAAAGATTTCCAATCTGAATGCAACTAAAATAAATGCATCGTATGCTAAAAGGCAACTATACTTCAAAATTGGTATTTTATAATTACAAAATATAAATTATAAATGCACTACATAAACTATAGATTTTAAAAATGCATTGGTTCTGAATAACTGAGCGTAGTGACAAAACAGACCTTCAGGCTTGTTGTTCTGCAAAGCCATTATGCTCTCACCACATTACTTAACTAACAGGAGGACAAATGAAAATTAGACTGAAGATTTTCTGGCAGACTGCAGAAGAACAAATTCTCGTTATTCCAGGAAAGGTAAAATTTCACATTTTTACTGCAAACCACAAAAATTAGGGCCTGATCCTACATACTTACAAGTGAGGGGGATGTCTTACAACTGTTCTATAGCTAGCACACTGTTAAACTGTTCTACTGTATTTTTAAAATTATATTCTTGTACAAGTTTACCCTTTGAAAGCTTCTAGGGGGAGGGGTGTTGAATCTCTAAAATACGAAGATCTACAAGAGAATCTTTTTTGATCTATATAATGAAAACATGTACGTAGGTTGTAATTTTTTCCCTGCATATTTCCTAAAAGTCTGCTCAACGGCAGAACCATCTCTTATGTGAAGCTCAAACGCTGTGGGGCTCTCACAAAGCAGTCCTTAGTTAGGTATTCCAAGACAACCCCTGAAGTCGGAATGATTTCTTCTAAACAAGCCAAGTTTGAAATTTCTATCTTTGGTCATTATCCCAGCATCAAGTTTCTTAATAAGAGCTGTGAGAAAAATGCTAGAAGGCTTTTATCCTCATATAAAGAAATCTAGCAATTTCACTCGAAGATTCTTTGGCCTGAGATACGGGATGAAAAATATGATTTTAAAGGGAATTCGTTTGAGAAAGAAAAAAGTGACTGGGAAAAGGAGATTACAGTGCAAAATAGATTTAAAATTTTTAAAGTGGCAGGCACTGCAACACAACCACCTGCTGCGGTGCCACAGAACAGAGCAGCTAAAGGTTGATTTCCTTGTCCCTTTGTGGAAACGGAGTTGATTTCTGTCCACGTGCATACCTTCAAGCAAATGTGAAGATAGTATCCAGTTTCTCTTAGTTTATTCAAGTACAAATTATATACATTTTAAACGTATCTTTGGACTTATATTTTATGCTACGTTGCTGGACAGACAACAGTACCTAGCATTTAGCATCATGAAAGCACTGCAGAAACATCAATTACTGTGACCCCTCACGCCCTTCTTTGAGGTAAGTTACCCCACGCAACACTGAAAAATAACCCATTTCTGAACGGCTGCATTGATCGTCTCCCATAGCTCTACAATAAACACTGCAGAGAAGCATTTACCCTATAGCATGAAAAGCATTTACTTCCAGTGACGGAGCCAGGGCAGGGTGCACATATGACATAGATCCCAGCTCCTGCATAGCACCCAGCCCTGAGCTCTCTGCCCTGGGTGCTACCGGCACACCAGCCATCTGCCAGAGGGAAAAAGGATGGAAGGTAAGGGTGGGGAGCGGGAAGGCTGGCACCACACCACGCAGGTGGAGCTCAAGAGGGTGGATTTACAGCTACATTGATTTAGAAGAGCCAAAAGCAGCCAGAGTCCCTTTTTTTTTCCCCTTCCCTAATTTGTTAGTACTATTTGTCATGCTTGCAATAAGTTTCTTATAACGTGACAATCATTTCTCTTCTAAAGTTTTTTGTTTGTTTAAAAAAAAAAAAGAAGAAGAAGAAGAAGAAAGAAAGAAAAGAAACACTGTAAAAAGGTTCTCGCTAAAATAGTTCTTTGGAAACCCTGTGAGCATGACCAGTTGGTTGCCTACTAGAAAACGAGGCAACAGGGCTCTACTGTTCTCAGCACTGCAGCACAGACACAGCTCTGCTTGGCAGAGTTAGTGCATCCTTACAAGCTAGCCAGGTCACCGTCTACTTAAACGCTCAGGTATTCCCATGCAACGAAAAGCCAGGACACACGGTGCACTGGGCAAAGCCTTTCGAATAAAATAACCCTCCTAAGACTTCTAGCTTAAGCTCTGAAGTATTTCTAGAGCTTCCTTCTTTGTCAATTTGTGGCATCTACACAGTCAAAGGAAGATGTACTTGTAGTTGTTGCTTCTTTATCCAGATTTGGTGCAAAGACCCCCAGCTAAAGCCTGGCCCACTGCCATCCTTCTGCTTACAGGCTCCTTAAATGCCCGGATTGGCATTCTGGCTCTCAGGTTGCCCTAACACCTGGATACTGAATTTCTACCACTTTTGGTATCCCCACCAAACACCTAAACTGGCACAAGCAACAAAAACTGCACACAGAAAAGGCACATCTTAGCTCTGCTCTGCAGGTATGAGTCTCTGAAAGAAGTCACCCAGCATTCAAACTGAGAAGTTAATAAAAATAAACAGAATAGTCTTGCTTTCCCAGGCTTTATAGCTACATACATGTGCACTGCTTTTATAAAATAATGTCCTCTAAACCATTTACACAAATTGCTGCTCTATGGACAGAATTGCGTTATCTTTAGACAACATTTAAAGAACTAAAAGAGGTGGAATTTGTATTATAAATGGCCATCTTGTGTCTAATAGTGTATTCTGGGCAAGATACTGCCTTCTGTCACATTCCTTTAACAGAGGGAAGAACTTGGTAATTTCATTAACATGGCAGTATTAATGAAAGATTAGGAGAAGCTTTCATTCCATGAGGCATTTTAGCAAAATCTAAATGGGAAAGAGGAAGAGAGCAAAGAAAGAAACTGGGCTAGCAGAGGTAAGACCACAAAGCATGAGAAACCCACAAAGTTTAACATGCAAAAGATATTGGTACTTCACAATGCTGGTTATGGACACAGCTCCTGTATCTTTGTCCTTGAGACCTCCTTACAGTAAGACTCTCAACTGCCAGTTCATAAATAAGCTGGAAATGACAGCAGTGCCATAAAAATGTAGGTAGAAAAATAGTGCAAAGCCGAGGGCTGGACACTTTAATCTGCCACAACTGCCCCCAAGCACTACCAGAACTACTCTTAAAAAAAAAACGCATATAGAAAACATTCTCCACTTATTATAAATCATAGTTGCCTGCATTGCACTTTGCATTTAAAATGTACTGACTACCTTTCTGCTTCCTTTAGAGGCTATGGATAGGGAACAAATATAGCCTTTCCAACTGGCAAGCACTGCCTGCCCTCCAGCTATGAGTGGTAGCAAAGTCAGACAGCATTTATAAAAGAAATCAATTAAAAAGTAAAACAGACAACATCATTTAAGGCCTTTGTCCCTGCTAGTCTGCTCAACAGACTGCACTTTCTTAAAATAAGAACATCTACCACTTCTGTTACAGTAACCAGAGGGCAAAGTTAAACAAAAAAAGGTCACATTTAGAGCTGCCAAGAAGGCAAAGTTCCTGAGGCTCAGCCAAATGCAACAGAAGAGATGCACTTTGCAACATTCCTCTGGTGCCTTGCACTGTGTGCATGCAGGAGAGCAGACAAGGGGAGGGAGAGCCTGAGACAATGCTCAGGCTGAGCATCTCATTTAAATCTTGCAGCCCTTATCGCAAGGGGTTTGGAATTACAACTGATTACATAGTGCAAATTCGTATCAATTCCCACAGATATAAACTGCACTGGGAGCCCAGAACAAAAGCCGCCGATGGCCAGGGTTATGAGGAGCACCAGCCATCAAGGAAATAAATTCCAGGGAGCAGAGTCTGATCTCAGCTGCTCCTGAGTGAGCCTGAAGTAACTCCAGCTCTTCAGGGAGGTTTCAGTGAATTTATAGAGGTGTAACTGATACTAGGGTCTGATCAGTTTGATGGTGAGGCACCAAATGAAAACAAAGGGTGTATTAAATGACAGATTCGGAATAACTAAAAATGACGGGTAACAGAGTTTGTTAACCTTCAGGGCGACAGAAGAAATATTCACCCACGTTTATATTTACACAGCATTTCTCAAGTATTTACTTCAGCAGGTCTAGAGGGCTCAAGAGAGGGTTTCGCTTATCCAGCTCTGAGTAACA
Source organism: Penelope pileata (assembly GCA_013396635.1). Taxonomy (NCBI): domain Eukaryota; kingdom Metazoa; phylum Chordata; class Aves; order Galliformes; family Cracidae; genus Penelope; species Penelope pileata. The sequence goes on from WBMW01002612.1 coordinate 88,690, forward strand.
TTACAGGGTTCTTGCTGCTACCGCATGTAAACTATTGAAAAAATATACTGACTACCTGGAAAATAAATTGTGCATTATGTACTCAGTATATCCACATACACGGTGTCACTGTACACACACACAACCAAGACCCCAATACCGCACAGAATAGGGCATTGTCTTTCCTAAAATATTAGAATTGCGGTGAGTTTACACCCACGTTGCTGACAAAAGGCATGCCCAATGGCAGGGAATGTGCAGACTCCTAATATTTCAAAGGAGATGTGTCACGTTTGATCTGAAAAAACGTCAGCTTTCCCAAGCTAGTCCAATCTCTTAAAAGGTATCTCTGCCTTAGAAATAGTTTTGTTGGGTTTTAATTCTGTAATTGAGATCAGTAATATAAAATCCATCAATTTCAATGCTGAAAGAAATGTCATGGCTGCCAGTTGACAGAAAACGGTTAAATACATTTTTTTAACAGTTCGTTACCTCTAATGGGACACAAGCTAGCAGGCAGAACTTCATCAAGCTTTTTCCTCTCGCCCTTTTAAAATGTATCCAAAACATTCTGAGAAATCTGTCTTTTGCTAAGAACCAACAGAAAGCATGACAGTAATGACTGGGCCTGTAAAAGCAGATTCATACTGCAGGATCAATTCATGTGTAGCTGATGGAAGACGGTAAAGCTCAGCAGTTTCTGGAGGTGGCTCATACTCAAGGGTATGAACTACTGAATGGTGTCCTGCTTTTCTTTTAGGAAGCAAAAACCCATAGCACGTGTACTGCACAATTACCTAGACTTTTCCCACACTGCGACTTGTTAGCGATAGAGTAGCCTGTAGAGAATAGGCACTTATCCCAAGAATTGGCAATTTAAAAAAAAAAAAAAAAAAAGGGGGAGCATTATTTGGTAGATATGGCACCAAAATACAACCATTGTGCTTTCTCACAAACGTATGCTGTACAGAAGCAGGCTCAAACTGACAGAGTTTTAGGTTGTCGGTAGGCTGTGTTTTTTCTTTTTGCTTCGGCAAGATTTGCAAATGCAGCAGATGATGCACGGAGATGCCACAAGCAGCAAGGGAGAGGTCACCAATGCTATGATACCTAGTCCAACGAGGATCCCTACAACCTGAAAGACAGGGGGGAGAAATACATATTTAGCTAATGTGAAAAATAAAATATATGTGCATGCATAAGCATGGAACAGGCCACAAAAATTGTAGAAAGCATGAAAAATATTTTTCGTTCTTTACTGAAGGGTAAAATCTCTTTGCTTCACACATGCATGATTGTTCTGCTTAGCTGGCTAGGAACACACCTGCGTCCTGTTCCACATCACCGACGCACGTGAGTGGCCTAGCTTGTTTCTGCAAGGGCCTTTGTCGTAATGCCTTAAGAAGATGTCATTCTGGGAGA
>WBMW01002612.1:90098-110607 GCA_013396635.1 Penelope pileata
CCTTAAAAAAAGGTCATTCTGGGGAAAAAAAAAAAAAAAAAAAAGGAAGCTGTTAGAGAATGTTACAGTCTGGGGACCAGACTGGAAAGAAAACTTTCCTGACACTACTGTAAAATCACCATCTGCTGACAGGCAAATTCACCCATCTTCCAAATAATTATCTGGAGAAACTTCTTGCAGATCCAAAAAGTGAAGTGCATTTGGGACCCAAGCTACTGTATAGCAGCTTTCCTCCCCTGCTTTTAAAAAGCATAAGTAAACACACTGCACTTACTGCACAGTTACCTAGTCTGTTATTTGGTGATGCTAAAGGGCCTGTAAACAAGACATTTCTGGCAGTTTGCAGTCTCAGGTATTATCTTCTGAGATACTTCTACCTTCTGTTCTGCTATCCCTCAAATTTCTGATCATTTTTCTCCTAAGCTTAACACAAAAATAATTAAAAAAAAAAAAAAAGAAAAAGAAAATCACTATTTCTTTTTTCTTTTCCAAGTAATACTAAATATCCATTTTTAACTCAGAAGGTGACTAATGTTCCACATCACTCTCTCCTTGCCAGCTGCTCTGTAACCTGATGCTGCCTCCTCTTTCATTCTTCAGCCTTACTCTTCAGCTCTGCAGCTGTTCCCTACAACTAAACCCAGAGTTCCTGTAACCCTGATCATTTAGAAAAACTGCATTTGAACCACATAGCTACAGTTTATTTTTTATTTTTTCTCTAGAACAGGGCATGTCTACTGAAACTGAGAATCTGACGGTCTTCCAGCTCATCACAGTGTTAAGCAATCACTGTGTACTGTATGTACTCTGAGGCAAGCCAGAAGACTGATGCTAAAACAGCACTCCCACATCCAAAAATAGGGCACTATGTTATGTTAAACTTGCATTCTGAGAAAACAGACTGAAAAATGAGGAAGTCTCATTGTTTGCTGGCTGTGGAGTACAAAAAAAAGAAGAAAAGCTGTGCATCTTTTAATGTTTTGTTTCAAGTGCTAGTAAAGCTATTTTCATACTCCCACATTTGTTACTAGTGACTGTGCCAGAAAGGGAAACTGTCACACGCAAGAGAACATTACTTCTAGTACTCTCAATCCTGGTAGAAAGCTTGAGGTCCTAGAGACTAGTTGGTATCATTTGAGAAACAACCAGCTACCTGCATTTCATAATCCACATCCATAATCATAGAATCATAGAATCATAGAATGGTTCAGGTTGGAAGGGACCTTAGAGATCATCTTGTTCCAACCCCCCTGCCATGGGCAAGGACACCTCCCACTAGACCAGGTTGCCCAAAGCCCCATCCAGCCTGGCTTTGAATACTTCCAGGGAGGGGGCATCCACAACTCCTCTGGGCAACCTGTTCCAGTGTCTCACCACCCTCACAGTGAAGAATTTCCTCCTTATATCTAATCTAAATCTACCTTCTTTCAGTTTATAACCATTACTCCTTGTCCTGTCACTACGTGTCCTTGTAAAAAGCCCCTCCCCAGCTTTCCTGTAGGCAACAGTTTTATCATCAAGCCTAGCAACCAATCATTCTCTTCAGCAAACATAGCACTAGAAATGGACTAGTAAAGAAGATCTAGCTTATACGAGCTCTTAACAGACCCTCCCATGAAACTGTCTTCCTCCAGTACCATACCATTTTTGAACAGGCTGTGGTCCATGCAGTTGGAGAAGGCAGAAGAAACTTAACTCCCTGACTCTCAGTCAAACCATTTTTAGCTGCTGCATTGGAAGGGCGAATTAGAGAAAGGTAATGCTGTAATGAACCTCCAGAAAGTAACCACTCATCCCATTTCCCTCAAAGAACTACTGTGGGACCTGTGGATATGGCTATAATCCTTTATGGAAAAAAGGATATTGAAACAAAAACATGGGGTGAGTGAGAAGGAAGGAATGACACTAGCAGCTGAAATGAGCCAAGACACATCAACAGGTTGGTGGAGAGCTTGTATGAGGCTTCAGATTAATCGCAGTCCCTAGTTACCCTTTATCTAGATATTTCTTTCTCTGTAGCACTTACATCCAAGTTCTGTAGACAGTACCAGCAAAATGTGTGCTTGCAGTTCTTGCACATCATCTGAGCACAGCCCTCATTTCGCTCAATATAGATCCGACAGACTGGGCACTGCTTAATTGGTGCCTCTGTCTCTGTTCCAATAAGGGATCTAGAAGAGTAAGGAAATATTAAAGTGAAATGTAAATATAATTGCTGTTGATACTCAGCTCCAATGCCTAACATGCATTGCACATATTTTCTGGAGCATCTAATATTGTTGTCTCGATTCACTTATGTGTGAAGCTTATTATATTCAGTAGAATACACTGAAGTATACTCACTGCTAGATGTAGGATTTTATATCATGTAAAAGTGAAACTCCATTCTCTTGGTCTTCCATGTTATACAAAACCAGCACTGACTATACCCACAAACACATCACTTATAGCATCAGAAATCAGCACTTTGTAAGAGAGCTTGCACAATTCATGAACAGGATTGAATTATGTAACTCATAGCACTGCCCCTGTCTCAACTGCCTTGAACTCCATCAAAACCAAAGATCAAATCTAGGCAAGAAAAACTACAGGGAGACATCTTTGGCAACATATATTTGACTAAGTCTCTAGTGAGCAGGATATTTAGGTTTCAAGTATTTCATTTCTTGCAAAAAATGTTAGAAAACTTTGAACATACATAACTGAACTTTTTCTGATTCAGAAAACAAAGATCAATGGCCACAAATTTTGTAATTTAAACAAAAGTGTTTACAGACTAATGCCTTACGCAACCTTATCTGTAGGTTGTTCATACCTATGTGAAATGAACATAAATTAGATTTCTCACACCAAATGGAACTCTACACACCCACTCTTTATAAGAGTTGAGATTATTCTATGTAGAGATTCTAAAAATATTAAGCAGAGGCAATTTCTTCATCACAGTATAGGCAAAGTATGGGCCCCTGGAATATTAGTGCATTGGACACTTTGTAGAGGTAGAATTCATAACTCTAGCATGCAAACAAGGCCTTTAGGTGGATTCAAAGTCCTGGTGGATTCCACCTTTCATAAGTGTCAGTGACATCTCAAATTTGGTAAGAACTCAAATAATAAAAAGAATTTACATGAGAGGAGTATATCTTAAAATAATAATTAGACTAGAATTATATTTACAAAATGCCAGCAGAGATGGACAGCATCAGAACCTTAAGAAGACAGTTCCATGAAACTGATGGGAGACACAGAGCGAGCATCCTATGCCAAGAAAAACCATGGGCACAGCCCCTGTGGGTTCCCCTCTTACCCCTGCTCCGTTGTTACCAGAGTAGTTTGGTTTTCTGGACACAGGCGCTGTGGGTGCCATGCCTCCTTACAAGAGGAGCAGAATGTCAGGTGGCAAGCCGGGCACTCCACTGGCACTGGTACTCCCGACTCACTTGGTCCAATGCAGCACACAGTCTGGCAGTCAGCCGCAGGACACCATGTTCTCTGGGGATCCAAGTGGACTTCTGAAACATCAGAGACAGAAATAAAACTATTTACATGGTCCCCTTCTCATTCCAGTGGCATGTCTAGGTACACAAGACCTAATTCTGAATGTGCATGGGGAAGCTGAAGCCTTCTGCACCTGTGCCCATGGGCATCTGAGCTTACTTTTCTTCTTCATGCAGGTCTGGAACTGAGTTCTGCAATGGCAGCTGCACTGGAAGCATTGCAATAATGGCAACACACTATACGGGACATATTCTTTGCTTTTATAGGGAGACAAAAGATGAAGATAACTGCTGCTTTCTGAGAACCACGTCTTTTGTAATGTTTGGTCATTATGTCTTTCACATGTGCAAGCCACACCATATCTCACATGTTAATAGCAGAAGGATTGTCATTAAATTAACATCAGATCACTTTCTGCGACTTATTTCCCCCCACCAACTACCAACTGATTAATATGATCATTATTTGTCAGGTTTCAGATTACAACAATAGTCAAGGCAAGATAGTGGCTGGAAACCATGAGGTACACACATTGGCACATGGCAGTGAATAATAAATGTCAATTCTTTCCCTCACTTCCCAACCTTCACTAAAGGAACTTGGGCTTGCAACAGAAACCCAGACAAACCACATTCACTGTTAGGGTTGCCCACTATGCAGACACTTCACACTGCTCAAGTCCCTGCAGTGCAGCCAAATGCTCCCACACCACTGAGCCTCCCTCAAAAAGGGCTGTCGTGCTTGTAAGGAGCTACCTGCATCTCCTCTCTTCCTGGGAGCTCTCCAGTACCACCCCTGAAAACAGATGGAGGGGATGTCCCTCAACAACCCATGGAAATCCCTGACTGTGATGTCAAGAGCCATTACAGCACTTCTGTACTTTCAGCTGATAAAATATTGTCCCACTTGAAACAAAAGGCTACACGAGGGTGCCTGAAATATGTTCTCTGGCAAATTCTGCTGAAACAGCTGAAGGCATTTCTCCTGTGCACACCCCTGTCTGCACTGCTCCTCTGCAGGAGGTTGCTGTTAGCCCACACTGAAAGGGGCTGGTGAATGGATATCCAGCAGGTGCTCCAGTCAGCATGATAAACAATGACATCAATTCAGTGTCCAGATATCCAGACATGGTACAACTAGAAATGTGTTCAAAGAAGTAAAACAGTAGATACATAAACAGTAGATAGATAAAACATAAACAGTAGACAGATGAAAGTAGATACACCTGCATAAATACCGAGGGAGAAGGACACCCCACAGCCTTTATAATCTAATGTGCATTAGAAACTGAGTTATCGCCTAGCAAGCCAAACATCTGTGCTCAGCTTGACTGAAACGAACCAACCTCAAATTAATCCATTAGTAGCTCAGAGTTTCCTGCTACTTTTGGAGCTGTATTTTGGGGTGAATAGTAAACTCACACCAAAATGCAGCTTAGTTTATTGTAAAACTGTTCATGTTGGACTCGATGATCTCTAGAGGTCCCTTCCAACCCCTTCAGTTCTGTGATTCAGGGTGATTTGTGACAGATAATTAGAGTCACTTTTTAATGATCACACTAGCAAAGCCACCAGCAGAGGAGTAAATGCTAATATCCTTTTTCTATTTAATAGTTGATTGTAAATAAGCAGGAGAGAGCCTCATTCTACTCCTCTGCTCATGGGAAGATGAGCCCTGTTCTTTTCTGATGGTTCCTCTGGGTCAAGATATCACAGAGTCCTGTGTTTGGTTTTTCGTTTCCACTGATGCTACTCCAATCTGTGTGCATAGCGCTGACAGGGATGATACCTGGGAGATGAGTTGACTACCAGGCGTGGCAGTCATTCTCAGTCTCTATCTTAAAACATACCTTATTCTTTTATGCAGAATATGGAACATTTCCAAATGGGCACTGCAGAAAAGATTCAGGAAGATCCACCTCAGGTTATTCCAAAAGCTTGGACTTTAACATGAGACGAGGGAGACACGAGTCTGAACCTCTTTCAACAAAGACTAGCACCCAGCCTCCACATCTGCATTGATCACTGTGGTACGGGATACTAAGTCAGGGGCTTTGCTGTGCTCTTTTACTTCCATCTCTCCCGCCCACTTCTGTCGGACACTTACAGTGAGTAACCAAGTAAGGATTACCAGCAGATCTGCTGGCTGCAGGGCACACAAGTACTTATTGCAACTACAGGTAATATTTTAGTCTGCCAGAGTCCTCTGACAGATGTGGAGACTTTATATACCCCTGGCAAAGGCTTTAATCTATAATTTAGGATGTGCCAGTAAAACACCCATACCACGTAATTTCTTTTCCAGTCACTTCATGATTTGAGTTCCCTTCTTTCTCCTTATTCTCTCACACATGCTTCCTCTACCCTCAAAAGAAAACAAATACTTTGCCAAAAACAAACAGTTTGTACCTTCATTTGTGGGGAGAAGAGAGAGACAGTGATGGGGCAAGCCATCCACGCTTCCTTCAGAGATTATGCTCTCAAACTGGGTAAGACCATGCCCTACTACTGACTTCACCTACACATTTCAGTCTTCACACAGTATGTTCCATATGATTTCTGTTGATAAACAACAGTCAAAGTAAAACTGTAGTTCCTGCAGATAGCATGCACAACTTTGGAAACCTAAATTCTTCTATTCTCTTTTTGGATGAAAGACAGGATGTCTGGTTTTGACATTCATTGGAAGAAGGGTTGTAAATCTTACTGATGTTTGCAAATTAGTTGCAGCAAGATGCGATGCATGAGATGAAATTCCCTCCTCTCCCTTTTCCTCCATTTTACAAAGAACCTACAGATGGTGTTTTGCAATCCATGCTGTCTCATACTGTTTGCTTTACCATGGAGTACAAGTGAAAACAGAAAAAAAAAAAACAACTAAAAAGGAGCAGCCAAAATAAGGAAAGAAGCTATCATTTTATTCTGATGAGATGTTCAATCTTTTGGTTAGGGCTATTTCTCTCTTGAGCCTTTTCTGTGTCTCCTCACAGCCGTTCAGCCACACTCACTCCGCTCTAAGGAGGAACGCTTTCCCAAACAGTGCCAGTAACAGGGAGGGATCTGGACAGTTCACAAAACATGCAAGCAAACAGGTGAGATGTGGGAGGCCGAGGGGGGGGAAATGTAGCATCCTGAAGAAGGGAGAATTTCTGGCTTCAAAGAAGTACCGACTGAAAAGATGAGCTCATGCCTTTCGCAGAATATTAGGAACATTTCCATTTTAATAGACAACTTTTCCATCAGGCATAAAATTGAGCTTCTCATTGTCTTTTACTAGGGCTATTGGGCAACTGTCATAGAAATATAATGCATATGTCCTAACCACATCCTATCCCTCTATTTTGTTACTTCTGATGACCACATCAACCCCCTCCTAAACAGACATGCAGTCATTCATTTTTTTTCTACTAAAGTAGATTGCACAGAAGCCCTGTGGCTGGGTCCCGACAAGCTGCATATAAGTTAAAGATATGTAAGAAAGCTTGGTTTTAAGCCTGAAAACATCTACATTCTAAGAAAACAAGAAGACTGGATGCTGTCAGTGCATTCATTATCAGCCTAAGTGCATATTAGATATAGAACTGTATGACAGTTACTTCTCACAAACTTTTAACCCAATATTATCTCTCCAATTTCTCAGAAATAAGCAAATAGAGAGGAAATATATATTCTATTAAAATAGGTAGCAAAGATGGGGGCTAGGGAAAACAGCTTTTGGATGTGTAAGTTCTTCAGGTCTTCAAAATTTTCCTCAAAATTCATCTCAATGGAAAATGAAAAGCTTTGGTTTCACCAATTGCTTGAAGACTGGTGAGAAAAGACCACAAAGTGAGAGGAAACTTGCCCACTAATTTGGTTATTTCTAACACTTTCAGTAAAGCAAAGAGGATGCTGAAGCAGGATGGAGCACAGAAAGCTCCTATCTCAACAGAAGAAAGCTGAGAGCAGAAGGGCCTATATGTAGGAAGCAGAAGCATTTGAATGTAAGGTTTTGTTATCAGAGCAAAATTAACAAAGGACAGCCTAGTACCTGCTTATTTTAAGAATCAGAATTTGGCCTATTGTATTTGCAAATGTGGAAAAGAAGACAGTACTCTTCAGACAGCAACATCTGGAAAACACATTGCTTTCTATTTCTTTCCCTTACCATGCTGACTTCCCAGAAAAGAAAAGGGAAAAAAAAAAAAGCACTAGCTAACTCAAACTAGCGCTTTCCAGTGCCTGGTCTGAAGAAAAACTGAAAACCAGGAAGAAAAGAGCACTCAAAATATTTCACATGCAAATTTTCTCCTCATTTTTAAATGAACCTTGAAAGGCTGATTAGAGTAATGCTACTATTATACCACATTTCAGTCCTTTGAAGTGTTCTCTGTCATTAAGTAATTCCAGCAAATTCATGGTCCTCTGAAGGTATACTTGGCTTGGCTTCTAGCTGACATCAGCTCTGGCCATCTGGCTGCATTCTGAGTGGAGTTCACGTGTTTTTAAGGGAAAAGCTTATGGCTGAACCCAAAGACCAATGGACTACTTTTGCAGTTAGGACAAGGAGCCAAAATGAGTTTGCCTTAGGGCTGATGTGAGAACGGCTCACAAAGCTACACAGTGGTTGTTGTTGGCGGGAGTCCACGGGAGAGGCCAGGGCAAGACCTGACCTTTGAGATTTGGCATGAGATTTGGAAATGGCAAGGCTGTACTAGCACTGACAAAAACACAAGCCACAGATTAGATCTCATCTGCAGTAAGTCCCTGAGCAGATACTGGTCAGAAATTGGTTCCAGCAGGTGCCAGCAGTGAGGCTTATTGCTAGATTCAGAAAATGATCATCAGGCCAGCGCTGCTGGGCTGGAGTCAGGTCTGAGAAGACAGCTTTGGGCCAGCAGAAGCTGATCATCCATGTTCAACTGATGAGTCCAGAAAGGTCGGCCTTAGGGGCGGTGCTAAACCTGGGACTGGCAGAAGGTCCTTTGCTGGGGTGGCATTAGTGCTTGTGTCCAGATTACAGTTTGAGTTAGTAGGCTTTATTGGTGAGGACACACAAGGTCAAAAGGCTCAGTTTAAGCCTGCTGATGAGTTTTACTCATCATAGAGGAGAAAGGACAGATCTCAGAAATATCATGAAGAGAGGTAGTGGAGGGGTGGAGAAGGATTTGGAAGATGCAGGCAAGAAATAAAAGGGAAGGAGGGCTTAAAAAATAGAAAAGTTCCAGCTTCTATGAGTGGGAGGCAATAAAAGAAAAAAAGAAAAGAAGAAAGAAAAAGATGTAGCAGAGAGGTAGACAAAAGTTCACGAGTTCAGCTTTGGCTAGTTGTAGGGGAAGAGATACCAGGAAATCATTAGTCTCACAGTCTTCAGTTAAAAAAAAGTTTGTATATAAAACAGATCAATGCATTTCAGGAATGCCTCGCTTTCTCAACCCTTTAACATGTTGATTTAACAAGTTCTGATTTCCGCTGCCTAGGTCTGTAGACAAGTCACTGCTTGGCTTATGAACTGGAGGGACTTCCTAAAGAATTAAGAGCAAACAAGAAGAAGGCAGAATGGGAGACAGAATTCAAAAATGAAAGCTGCATTTGGGATTTTTTTTTAAATTTTTTGTCCTGTGTGCCTGTAAACAACACTTACAATCTGCATCTGCCCATGAACTCTGGGGTGCACTTGCATGTACTCATTTTGATGGTTTTGTACTTCATGGTCATCTCACTGTACTTCAGGCCAGATGAGCTTAAAACCCATATATTCTTCTGTCTGACCATCTTTTAGAGTGTATTACTGTATCTGACTTTTATGAACTTCTGCATTTTCATATATATCCCCCACTCACCCACACCTAAGCATGCATATAAAGAAAGATAACAAATGCAGTCTTTAGAATAAAGACAGGCAGAGTCAGGGCAGATCAGTCCCAGATACACTACTCCGCAAGCTACCACAGCGTGAGTTCTTTGAAAAATACTACAACTTCCACCTGGGGCTTTCACGTTGGTGTCAGTCCTTAAAATCAGTGTGGGACCTCATCTTTCTGACCAGCAAGTGTCTTCTTCAGCTTTGGCAAGGAATTGCCTCCTGAATCACAATGTTGACCTCTGGCATACCAAAACGTGGCCCCAGTAAGACCTTCAGTTTCAAACTTTGCTACTAATATGCCTTACTCAGTAATGAGGGGTCCAATTATTCCTCATGAAAAACTTAAATATACTAGAGGAGCACGCACAAGGCTTCTCCACGAGAAAAAATTCTCTTCTAGGGTTGCTTGCAAAAGTTCCTATCAGACAACAGGGTCTGTCTCTCCCAGAAGTTTTGAAGACCTCCAAAGCCGAAGATCCACTACGGATCACGTGTGCTCTGCACTACAGCATCAGCCTCTGGCACCTTGTCTAATTCTACCGGCACTTTTCTCCCTGCACAACCACCACGGCAAGGACCTAGGAGGAGCACACTGCAGGAAGAGTGACAGAGCCTCCGGCGCACAATCTGTGAGTGTTGCCCACAAGTTTGAGTAAAAGTGTAATATTTCAGTACAGTGCCACTCTGTTGATTTTCCTCCAGCAAAATAATTTCAAATTTGTCTGTGGAGCTCAGTCAGACTTCATGATTGCAGTTAAACAATTGCAAAACACTGACACCTTCTCCAGCTTTTCCTTAACTCATTCAGTGGGCTTTGTGTTAAGGCAGAGTGCTTTGCAGTTTGTAATATTGCTGCCTCCACTGACACTTTAAAAACCAAGGTAACAGAAACCAAAAAGGCTCATACCACGTTCAAATTTCAGCCTCTTGTATAACTGAAACTGGTCAATAGGTACCAAACAGGCAATCTGAAATGAGAAACAACAACAAAAAAAAGCATTAGAGACTTGAAAAAAATTAATAAACACTCTGTTCTACTTGTCTGAGCTAGCTCTGAAATCCACCTTCTTTTTCTTCTTGCTTTTCATCACTGCATTCCTCCATAGCTAGACGTCTTTCTCCAAAGTGTAAAGTAGTTCCTGATCTCTCCTACTTCACTCACAAAGCCCATTAGTTCAGCCAATGTCCTTCTTACCATGTACCTTCTTTGTAGATTTTGTTTCTACTTCAAACTTCAAAGTTTTATTTCATGTTTGTTTAATGTAACAAAGGGTGACAGCTAGTCAGCTTTGGAGATTAAAGACCATTCTTCACGGAAAAGAATACAGCTCAAACAAATGGATGGCCATGCATGTCTCCCAGTCTTTATGGCAGGGGTCAGATCACTCTCAACAACATAAAAGCCAGTTTGGTTTCCAATTTTATTTAATTCATAGGTTAATGCCACTCTGTTGGAATTTGCCTTAGACATGCAGCAGCCCACTGGAAATTGGACTGAATGTGACAAATTTAGGTGGCACAAACAGGCTTCGCCAATACATTTCACTCATTACCATAAATAAACTAATTTAGTCCGAACAGGTAAATGCTATGATCTCTAATTAACAGTCTATGTAAGATAACCAAGTATTTCAAACTAATGACCAAATCTGTATACAGTGTTAGGAGGGATTCAAACAAAACTTAGCAGACACTTCAGGACCCAAATGTTTGTTGGATTCAAAATGAGAGATAATTCTCTTATTTGATCCATTCAAAACATTGTAGATTTTCTACCAGCAGTGAAAAATTTTCTGCAGCTCCTTCAATCACTTCCTCTTTTCCTAAAAATAAACCCAGACTAATACCAGTACAAGACCTGATCATAAGAAGCACTGTGAGACAACGTAGAACTGACAGCTTCAAAGTGAGGGGTTCTCAATCCTCACACCTAGTATCCTCCACAGATATTCAGATTACTGAAAAGGCAAAATCCTGCCCTCAACGAGTGAAAACTGGCCCTTGCAATCCTTCTGGGTTACACTGAAAGGCACTCATGTGGGAAGCAATACAAAGACAAAAATATTCTGTATATATTCAATCTCATGCTGCAAATACATCTGCTTTTGTAGATAGAAAAAATAAAAGATTATATCTATTTACATGATAATGAATCACTTCATTAAGATCTCAAATCAATTCAAATTAAACTTGCATTGTGAAGCATATGTTTGGATCATTCTCTTGACCTAAACCAATGTCATACAAAAAATGTCACTGACGTCAAGATTTAAGTATTCAAAGGTGCTTAAAAGACTCATAATTGCAGAAATCAAAGGATTTTACAGCGAACTGGGAACAGTAACCAATCTTTACAAAACATAGTCCAGTGAATCAGTTCTATGGTCAAAGTATTGTCCTCATTCAGTTTCTAAATTCAGACTGCAAAATATTTTTAATATGAAAGTACTTCTATGGGATAAACAATAATATGACTGTAAAACACAGAGAAGTTCCTGGTAAACTCTTCACCTGTTCATGAGAAGTCAGCTGAAACATTTGGAAAACAAATCGTAATTTCATCAAACAAGGAAAAAAGAGTGAAGTTCAGCAGCTTTAGCAGAGAATGTAGCCAACAAACAGAATTACATAAAACCCACAAACACATCATTTCAGTATTGTCCAGTCTCCTCGGGGCAGCTTAAAACCTAAATAGAGTTTGGAAAACAAAAGGAGTCATCTGCTTTTCTCTAGCAGGGTAAGCATTGGCAGCTACTTGAAATTTTACTTCATTACGACTAAATTAAAACAGCAAGTTTCAATGCTGCAAGAGCCACTTCAGTGAATTGTGTAGCTGTCTGAGGCCTTTTTGTGCTTGCTCCTGCTTTTAACAAACTGTGTTTCAAGAGAAGCACTACTGAACCCATAATTCCCCATCTATTAAAAACCAGCCTTTTTGATTACAGTGGGAGCAGAGTTAGGAGTTTCAGTGCAGATTTCAATAGGCAGCAGAGTCAGTGCTGAAAGCATTCCTTTCTCCTATTGAAAACCTGGCCTTGCCATGCCAGCCTTCCTCACTGGCTTGGTGAACTTGCAATCTCCTTTCCACTTAACCGAGAACAGACAATTCTCACAGTTGGGAGATGGGAGTGCTTAGCTCCTCCTACTTGGCATCAGAGTCTAAATGCTTATCTCCACGCAGTTTTTCCAGCCCCACCTGGGAGTCCATCCCAAATGCTCCCTCCTCTGCCCAAACCCGCACACCCATGGGTTCAACAGAGGTTGGGGAGCTGGGGAAGAAGCAAAGTGGTCGCACAGCAGGTGGTGAAGGGCCAAAAGAGAAAGAACATAAGCACATCACAAAGCAAGATGTTTCTTATTCCAGGGTAAGAAATCATTCAGTCAGTCAGTGCAGCAAGAAATGCTACAGGACAAGTTTTACAGCAATTGTTTTTTAAAGCTAAGGTTACAATAAAAACCTATGAGGAAAATTGAAGACTAGGACTCTCTTCTCCTGAAAAGATGTTTTGTGTGAGACTTACCAGACTGGCAGGAGTTGAAATAAGTTTTCTTGTTTTCTATACATTGTAAGCAACTCCTGCAGTCAAAGTGCTCTTGTCAGAGCATCAGAATACTGACAACTCTCACTAAGAACAGTAGCTTTCACCTGAAGTAAAAATATCCATGGAAAAATGCAACATTGTGAAGGCTCACTGCCCCAAAAGGCTCCAGCTGGACCCTTGCCAAGTGTCCCAAAAGATTGTCCACGATGGTACAATAACCAGGAGTGCTATTACTACATGAGACAAAAGAGCAAAGGAAGGAAAATGAAAGGGTTGGAAATAATTGAGTTCAGTTTACACAGGGGCAGACTTTTCCTTGTAACTTGGGCAGTGCAGTAAGCAGGAGCCAAGGAAGAACAACTCCCCTGTTTTTAAACACTGGCTACCACAGTGGAAAGCAAAATTCCCTGCTCCACCTATTCTCAGGCTTTCAAAAGAGATGCAAGGAGGCAATCAAGAGAACTGAATAGGCCTTACTTCCTTTCACACCCCTATGAATCAAGCCTTGATACTGCCACAAGAGGAAAGTTCATTAGGAACAAGTGCTTCTCCCTTTTCCGCTTTAGCAGATGCACAGCAAGGAAAGATCCTGCACCAGCAGCACCAAGAGCCACTTGCAAGGAGTTGCACTGCCCATCTCTGCTGAAGGCCCACTCACATTTTGCTAAGAGTGCAAAATGGTTTTAAGTTGGGCTGTGGCTTGCAGGAAGAACGTATGGGGGCTCAATCTCACTGTTAGAAATTATGCTCACTCCTTTCTTTATCAGCTACCATGCTCACTATATTAATCATGAAATATTAATTTCATAATTTTCTCCACCAAGGAGCTCTTCTCTCATTTAATGAAGTGCACACAAAACAACTTTCTCATTTACTCCTCTTGGATTAATTTAAGAGTAAGTAAATAACACAAACAATAACTTTAATTTTGACCCTGAAAAAGACAGGTCAGCCTGCCAACATTTTCTCACCTTCCTCTTCATTTTACCACTTCAATCACCTCTAGCAAAATGTAAACCAATTTCCAAATTAAAAATAAAACTGTTATTTTAAACTAACACCCAATGGGATTTTTGCTCAGCTGTGTATGGAGTTCAATGCAGTAAAGAATTTTAAGATCTGGGTCACCATCCCATTTCAACATCTCTTAGCAAAGTGCTGACAACCCTCTGCCAGGTTAGCACTGGTGTATATCACAGATATTCACACAGACAGAGGGACGAGAAGCAGAAATCGCATTAAATGCAAAGGGACTTTTCTCCTTGCTGAACGAGTGAGGCAAACGGAAAGCCCAGATGAGGTTCTCTCTTACTGCCTGCTGCACAACTTCAATCTAATTAGACCACATACACATAGATCGTTGGTATCAACCCCACAAGCTGCAAAACAATACAGGCATCAGAAACAGCAAAGCACAACCCACTAGAAATCATACCAGTGAGTACTACATTGGAAATCCTTGTATGCATTTGAGATTTACCCTGATTCATAGCTTATACTGGTGATTGCATCTGAACCAAGTAAAACCATTTAAAAGCGTAATAAATTACCCTTTATTTAGATTAGGGATAGTAACTTTCAATTCGATCAAGAGATTGAACTCCCAGGAGAGACAAGAATATTCTAGATGGAAGAAGTCTGCACAGTGGAAGAGGACAGCATTAGTATCAGATGCTCTTTCTACCTCCTGCTTCCAGGAACAAATCCAAAGCATTTTTGTTTATTGTACTACTAGAGTGCAAAAGGACAAACATCTTGTTTAACAAGATTGCTTTTAAACTTTCTTTTTTTGTGTAACCAGCTATTTGAAACAGAGTCTGCAGCCAAAACCATCGCCTTCCCACCACCAACACCCATTTATTTCTATTTTAAAACAAGCTATACTACAAGCAGCTGCTATCTTGACATAACAGGTCAAGATACGATCTAGGATTAGACTTGATTTCAGGCACTGCAGTGGAACAGTTCCTTCTATTTGAATGCACTGTTTGTCAGAACAAAAAACTGCTGGGGAACATACCAGGTTCAACCAGATTTTTCAAATGCAAACACAAAACAAAATGGGATTCAGAAAACATATTTTTGAAGTAACTAAAAGGTACAATTTTCTATTTGAAATGACTTAAGTTTTTAAAGAATAAAAAACCTGAAATGTTTTCTTCCGAGTTCCAGAGACACAATGTGCTAGTTCACCAAAAGCTAAGCCTTAACTCCCAGCATCTCCTATATTCTGTGAATGAGTAGTTTACTCCCTAAACATCAATGAAATATTCAGCTGTTTTACAAAGTCACGTTCCTATTATTCAGACTTGCTCATTTCTTCATGACAAATACGAGAACAAATTCTATTACTCATTTAAAATGTTAACTGGAGTTTTTGCCGTCACCTGTCAAAAGCAGCACAAGAAGCACGGGGAACAGAAACAAGTCCAAAGCAATCAAGAGGCTCTAATAATTTAGTACTGAACAACAGAAACTCTGAAGAATTTTACAAAACATATTTACTTCACAGTGAAGACAAATAGGTCACTGGAAAGCACTGAAGAAATGTTACACAGCTTGAATAAAGACTCGACAGGGAGAAGTAGACGAACTTCCATAACTATTACGTGTTATAAATTGCTTATAAGCTGTATTATTAATTGGTCAGCTTCCTTACTGAAGAATCCAAAATGCACTGAAGTCAAAGGAAAGTCTTTTCTTCGCTTCAAATTATGCCTAAGTTCACCTTATCTCCTCTGTGCAGGCTAGGGCAAAAGGCATTTAAACAAGACAACTGTGTTAGCTAACATAATTAGACACAGTTTAGCCTGAAGTATAGAAACCAATTTAACAGCACGTCCATGAGAAGGACAATTTGAACTGCTATTTTTGCTCCAAACTGTAACAATACCTGCTAAACATCAGTCAGAGAAGAGTCTGAAATGGACATGACCTAAACATACATTTTTCAAAAGCCCGATGCTAATGCAGGGGAGAAAAAAGGACCAATGTATTTTTTTTCATGGTATAGGCCAAAGCTGCAGCATTTTCAGAAGAAACTATAATGCCTACATGTATACGCTAACATATTTTATTGAGCATTTACAAAACTAAAAACTTGTAAATGCACAAAATAAATAGCTTTCAAGGTATATCCTACTGAACGGTTGAGAAAGTGGTATGTCATTTCTCATGGCACTGTTCTGGGGAGGAATCTTTACTGGGCAGGGGCCTGATGCCAAACACCCAGGCCCTCTGGAGGCAAGGAGGCTGGTACTTTCAGGCCTGAAGTTTCAAAGTGGGATTGTGTTTCTAAACAGTACTTTCATGCCAAACAATAGCTGTATTTAATGGCATTCTCCACCACCCGAATACGGGTCTATTTTTTAAATAATAGCTTTTAAAGGTCACATTTTCACATGGAACAGCCTTTACAGAAAGGAAAGGACACAGAGCACTCATACAAAATTTACACTCTGATCCTTCGGATTATTCACAGAGATAATCTATTATTTCTATTGCTCTTTTGTGGTTGTGGTGTTTCTTTTTTTTTTTTTTTTAAATTTCCTTCATTAAAGAAGTATTTGGTAAAATACATAGGTCGCTCCAAAAATAACACCTCATATTTATTTCCATGGAAACTACAACAGAGCACAATGATACTGTTTGATAGAGCAAATTCTCAGCTACAAAATAATATTTTTCAACATAGTCACCACCATTGACTATGTATTCTCACCAGTGATGAACAAGAACCTGCATGCTGCACTGGTAAGAATTTCCATCAGTGAAGCTGAGGTGCTATCGCTGTTGCCACTGCTGGAAAGCAGAACCCACCTCCTCCCTGTGCTCACATTCACTGTTTGGTCTCCATAAACATTCAGCAAGTGTCGATGAATGTCAGTGAGTGCCATTTTTCCGCATGGAGGAATTCGATGTCACCCCTTTGCTTCATATGCACTTCCATGTCAGACACCATTGTGTCAGAGTGCCCCTCTGCTGCCATCTGTCACATGGCAACAAAATGGAACGGAATATTGGTGAGAAGGTTCAATCTCTACTGCTGTACCACCAACATCTGCCTCTGACACTGAGGGCCAACATAATAAAATAGGAGGCATTACTTTCGGTGCAACCCTCGTATAATGAACTGTATGTCAGTTTCACACTAACTCAGTGTTTTCATTTGCTGTTAATGGTATTCTGTTTGTGGGATGTCAGAGAGTATTCCTCTGATATCGTGGGTCAACATAATAAAAACAGGAGGCATTACTTTCGGAGCAGCCCTGTACATAAGCAGCTCACTTTAACCAGGCTGGAGATTTGCATTTCAAGAATATTGTCAAGAGGGAGTGTTAGAACATTCATTCATCCATCAGACACTAATGCACATCTTGGGTTGTTTGGTCATTCTACCTTAGCCCCAAAAAGCACCCAAGGATTAAGCCAGTGTTCCGTTAACATACACCCTGGGTTGCCCTTCTACTTATTAATGGTAAATATCATAGAATCATAGAATCATAGAATGGTTCAGGTTGGAAGGGACCTTAGAGATCATCTTGTTCCAACCCCCCTGCCATGGGCAAGGACTCCACTCACTAGACTAGGTTACCCTGGTGATATAAATATACCCTTATCATTCCTATAGCATCATAGCCCTATTTCAACAGTACAGAATTCTTATTGAATGTCTTTACTGATGATCTCGATGATGGGATTGAGTGCACCCTCAGTAAGTCTGCAGGTGACACCAAGCTGGAGGGAAGTGTCGATCTGCCTGAGGGTAGGAAGGCCCTACAGAGGAATCTGGACAAGTTGGATCGATGGGTTGAGGCCAACTACATGGGCCTTAACAAGAACGAGTGCAGAGTCCTGCACTTCAGTCACAATAACCCCACACAGTGCTACAGGCTTGGGGCAGAGTGGCTGACAGCTGTATGGCGGAAAAGGATCTGGGGTTGTCAGTTGAGAGCCAGCTGAACATGAGCCAGCAGTGTGCCCAGGTGGCCAAGAAGGTCAAGACCAACCTGGCCTGCACCAGAAATAGTGTAGCCAGCAGGACCAGGGAGGTGATCTTCCCCCTGTACTGGGCACCAGTGAGGCCGCACCTCAAGTGCTGCATTCAGTTTTGGGCCCCTCACTACAAGAAAGACTGAGGTGCTGGATCATGTCCAGAGAAGAGCAAGGAAGCTGGTGATGGGTGTGGAGCTGAAGTGTTGTGAGGAGCAGCTGAGGGAAAGGGGATTGTTTAGTGCAGAGAAGAGGATGCTGAGGGGAGACCTTGTCATTGGGGTCTCCAAGGACATAAAAGGAGGTTGTAGTGAGGGGGAGTCAGCCTCTTCTCCCAGGTAACTAGCAATAGGATGAGAGGTAATGCCTTTAAGTTGTGCCAGGGGAGGTTCAGATACTAGGTAAAAATTTCTTCTCAGAAAGACTGGTGAGGTATTGGAACAGGCTGCCCAGGGAGGTGGCGGAGTCACCATCCCTGGAGGTTTTCAAGAAGACAGTAGATGTCATACTGAGTGACATGGCATAGTGGTATGGTGGTGATGGTTTGACGGTTGGACTTGATCTTAGTGGTCTTTCCAATGGTCATGATTCTGTGATTCAGTGAGGTGTTACTGTTCCCTTACCCTCATGCTAGCAGAGCCACCACAGCTAGGTTGCACTCCTTGCCTAGCCAGAGGTGATCTCCTTGATGTGCATCATCACTGGGATCTTCACAGCCTTGTGCAAAGCAGAGAGGAGTACAGCTGCCAGTTTCACTGGAACAAATGAGGTACCTTGTTTGAAGTTGAGACTTTTGCCTCCCAATGGGTCTAAACTGGGCACGCCTGCTTTGAGGAAAATCCTATTCCATAATTAATGGAATTGAGTTTGCTCCTTAACATCATATTCTCTGCAGAAAATAACCATGCCTAAAATATTTGTGAGAAATAGCTTAGCTGCTATGACCTGATCTCACAGCTTTTACAGCAGAGTACAAGATTTTTGGAAGAAAAGGCTACAGGTCACGTTTATCAGGGAACCGCGCTGTCACTGATTGCATTTGAACAGGACTATATACCTCTAGCACAGTTAAGTCATCTGTGTAAACGGTGCTTAAGAGCACGCAGAAGACAATATACTGCTTTTCTTTAGTTTTGGGATGGAGGCCTGTGCACACTTGCAGAGAGAATGAATCAAACAAGCCAAAAGCCTTTAGTCTTTTTTTTCCTTCTGCTTGCATTCCCCAGCGCAGCAGGGGCTTACCTGGCTCATATAGAAGCAAGAATAGCTGCAGGACTGCATCAGATTTACCCCCAGTTTTCCACTGCTGTCTAGATGTACAGAATAGCTGGCATGCAGAAAGGTTCCAGCCACGCTGCCAACAGCTCCTCCTCATGTTATGGGTTTGGTGCTAAGCCCAATTGAGAAACTTTACACCAGCTCTAAGTCAGCCAGGGGGCTGTTTGAGTGCTGTTGGGAGGCCATTAGGCAGCCTTGTAGGAGCCATTTACAGCCCCCTTGAATCCCTTTGCCCTGAGCAGTGTCAGGTCTAAGAATTACATTTTCCCTCCAGTTTTCTGCCTCCAACTTTCAAATTGAACCTTCATGTCACTCTGGGGATTGTGCATGTGTCAGATGTGCAAACAGCTGTGCCCAAACCTCATCTAGCTTCTGAGCTCTCAATCTCTCCCATCTCTGCCCTGGGAACTAAGACGCTTTTCTCTTAAGACCTACTTCCACCCAGTGCTGTGCAGATACTTGTCTTTCAATACACTTACACAGTACTGTATGTTTATGTTGGGCCACAAATTGGTTGTTTTAGCCCAATGTAAACATGGAAGAAAACATTCTGGTTTTGCATTACAATCAGTTTGTGTTCTTGCTCTTGGGTTTAAAGACGTGCTGGAATTTCAGTATCTGTAGTTATATCAAATCTGATTTAACTGACAGTACTAATGGAGGCTCAGCAATTCTGGGATACAGGGTATTCTGGTTAAGTCACCTGCATGGATAATTCAGAAGTTGTCTGGATGCCAAGTAAGTCTTCCCTCAAGGCACACAGGAGGAAAAAAGGAGAAAAACCCTTGGAAAACATCTGTTTGTTTCTAGTTGCTCTTGTCAGTCAGGCTTCTTGCCAAAAGCTCATTAAAGGTAATTAAAGGGATGAAAAAGTACATGATCATATTTATTATGCAGATGAAAAAAGGTACTTTGGGGTTTTTATGTTTAAAAAAAGAGAAAAAGAAAAGTGTTGATACCTCTGCTTCTTGTAGGGTCCCATGGTTCACGCAGACCATGTCTGGACAAGTGATAGGAGAACCACAACCTTCTTGAATGGCCAGCTGCATGTACTGTTTTAGGCACTAGAAACAAAGAAGGAGAAAAAAGTTACAGCCCACATGTTGGTAACATAGCAATGCTAGAGATACTACACAGCTACTACCTCCACTGCCTTAATTGGCTGTCCTGAAGCTCCACCACACAGAAAACATCAATTATTATAAGTGTGAATGCTACAGGTCATTGCATTGGAAAGAATGCAACGAAGAACAATTAGCTATGCATGACTTCATCTGCTGAGCATTGCATTTATCCAAGTCAGCAAGTCAGATCCTTCAGCACTAACAACTCCTACACTCTGCTCAACCGGGTTT
>WBMW01002612.1:110617-164344 GCA_013396635.1 Penelope pileata
CAATTAAACAGGCTTCTTTCTTTTGTCTTTCCTCCTGCATTCTTAATTCAGACTCTCAGTCAGCAGTCTCCATTGTAGGAGCCCTCATTTATGAGAAAGAGGCTACTGTTCTCAGCTCCATAAAAGGAGGAGGCTTAGGAGGTTACAGGAGGTTATAATCTACCCTACAAGATGTGCAGCTATCAGTTCTCTCCTCCTTCTCAAGGCTCCACAGAGATCATACTTTCCACGATCTACCATGACTTATCATCAGCCTCCAGTCTATTGAGGAAGAGTTCAAAGTCCATTTTCAGCATGGATACCTTCTTCTGAATGTTTTAAATTGTTTCATGACACAAAAATGGCAGGGCTCTCCCCTCCAAGAAAAATAAGCCCTCTGCTCTCCCCACATTTTATTTGGCATACTTTTTCAAACAAATCCAGTTTGGATTTTAGAGACCCACAACTCTTTTGCCTATTTAATACATATTAGATCATCTTCACTGAAGCCATGAAACAAAACTGGGGCAATGAACTGAAGCACAGTGCTCCAATTTTATCTCCAAAGTATACAAGCAAGTGAACTCACTTCTAAATAAGACAACCGTTTCCTTGAACAAAATCAAAGACCATACATTAAATTGCAAATCACCACTAACAAAATAACAAGATGTGGGCTTCTGGCATATTTTGGTACCAGCTTGCATGGTTTATTGTAAATGAAAACCAACGTGTTTTATGAACACAGATCTAAGGAAGCTTTGTTCTCCACAGATCTGTATTACATGCCCACGTGGTAAACCTGCCCTCCTCACCACCAGTCCTGCTGGCTTCTTCCCTCTGTTGTCCTGCTCCCTGTCTCCCTCCCTGCTCCTATCCACCAAGGCCAGCAGCAGCACTGGGTGCCTCTGACCTAATGGGGGATCTAACCTGTGTTTCCCTGGTCAAATATCTGTCAGTTTTCAAGAAATACATCAAAGTGAAAGGCTCTTGAGACCTCTGCCTCTCTGCCAACTTTAGGAAAAGGCACCGAGTTCAAAAGTCACCTAGTGGGATATGGGAAAGTCAGAGCTTTTCAGAGTGTCAGCTCTGGTAAAGATCTGGCACTCTTTACAAACCATTTTTTCCAGTATTTATGAGCATTTAACATTCAACTCTGCATTAGTTTGGGCTGTTCTGAGAAGAACTTGCATATGGTGCTCTGATGAAAGAAATTTCCTCATTTGTGTTTCACTGGAAAGTTGATGCACTCTTAAATGTCAGGTTAAAAAATGGAAATGAAGTTTCCTTTTTATTCTGTCTCTTCACCGAAATGTCCCTGTTAACATTTTTTTGGTTAATTCAGATTAACTACCCAGAGGCAGTGGTTCAAGCAAGTTAACTTAGACTAACTTAGCGCAGATTAATTTAGTGGCATTTCAAATGAATTTATTTTTGATTTATAAATATTTGAAGTGCATCCATTTAGAAGAACAAGTCTCATCCCAAAGCTTGCACATGCTGTTGTATGTTGGGTACGCTCCTTCGGTACTTGGGCTCCTTCCATCTTGCTCTCTGTCCTCATGGGAGACCTAATTACCTTCTGCATCAAGTCCTTGCGCAGCAGTTGGGGAAGGGAAAAAGTTCCCCTCCTGCCAAAGCATTTAGTCTGCCTTAGTTCCTTAGCAAGCATGAGAGAACAACCTTTTACTTTCCCTGAGATCCTGCATTCTGTCTCCTCTGTGGTGCTGCCTGATAGTGAGTTATTTGTTTTGACAGCATGGTGCAGTGGATTTGTATTCTGGGGGCAGCTCAGGTCAGCTGGTTACAGAGTGAGGACAAAGCCTGTGAAGCTCCTGCAGGCCTAGCAGCAGCCCAGAGGCTTGTTCTTAATTTAGACTTCCAGGACAGAAGCTCAGAGCACTGACACCCTCCCTTGCCATCATGGGCAGGAAGTTTTTAAGGAGCTTCCACTCACAGCACAGGGTTTGAATTCAGCTTCTGTATCCTCTGTCTGAGCCACTAGAGACACCAACAGGGGTTTCCAAGGACTGCTAATGCACCTGGGTTCTCCTTCTCGCTCACCACTAGACTGTAGGGGAGGATAGCAAGCCGAGCGGTCCTGAGATACTTCTAGATGGTGCTGTGCTTGTAGAGGGTGACTTGGAGAAATTTTTAAATTGGTCTGTGCAGTTCCATGAATCTTCAAATGTTTCACTGGAAACCTCCATCTTAAATAGTTTTTACAGCTATTATATCTTTTGCCTTGATTTTCTGAGCTTGGAGATAGTGTTCTGGATGCAATTTAAAAAATTGATGGAAGGACTTACTTAAAGGGAGCTTTTAACATTTATCACTGAAGGATTAAGCTTTTTACCTATGTCTGTACATGAGTGAAGATTTGAACGTCTTGTTCCCTCTTTCACAAGTTAGCAGCAAAGAAGAGATTCAGGTAAACTGTTAAAATTATAAATTATATCTCCACATTAAAAGCAAGACTGTTTTAAAAAAGGTTTTACTTTATTTACAGCCCAGCTACTAATTTAGCTACTTACTTGAAAAGTGCCAAATAAAAGCCTCTGAAAAGATGTACAAACTGCATATGTGATGAAAAGAGAATTCACTGTTTATACAATGCATCATGACTCATTTTCTCAGCAGTATGTTTTCCTACACTAAGAAGGATTCAATATATAGATGCAAAACGATAAGACTAATTTTTCATGCTTTTTGTCTGCAAAACAATCAACAACATCCCAGTCAGAAAAACTGTACACATTATATATGCTATTTAATTGCTCTACAAAGTGGAGGTAAGATTAAGGCACTCTGTGATACCAGAGTTCCTTGAAAGGATCTCCATCGTGACATCCAAGAAATCACCTCAAGGACCCCAAGGCCTCAACATCCTTGGGCTTACACCAACTTCCCACCATGCAGTGATGTACAAGCATAGAGAGCAGTCCTTGGCTGGAGAAGCTGCACCACAGGACCTGTGGCTTTTGGTGACAGTCATACCACAGTTGTGCTCTCCACGGTCCAACCAAGCCACCAGCAGCAACCTTCCCACCAGCAAGCGAGGTTTCCATGAATGCCTCACATAGTCGAGGCAGAACGGTCAAGGCAAAAGGGCTAAAAACCCTCTGAGGTCTTGTGGAACAGGTATACAGCCTGATGCCTACAGATGAAATCTGTGGTTTGGCTCCATTGCATTTGCTCCTTCAAGTAGATGGTAGACACCAACCAAAGGAATTTTAACTTCCATACTTACAACTGTACCCTGATTAGTTTACACTCAACCGATGTACAACACATTTGTGTTCTGGGATACATTATAAAATCCTGATGCAATCAAGGAAGAGCGATTGATTCAAATGTGACAATATCACTCCACTAGTAAAAACTGGTACACTGAAACAGAAGGTTTTGGTGCTGATCTAACTTTGCCAACCAAGTTTAGGTCCTGCTGGACTACTGTCAATTTCACAGGAAATAGTATTACAAGTAATTTTTTTTCTGCTTGACACTCAAAATATATAATGTGATCTTTTTCAAATAATTTGCTCCGTAAGCACTTCTAAACGGATCTTAAAATGAGATTAATTAATCCTATTGTCAATTAGCTTGGATGCATCCGCACTTTGCTTGGAAAAAAATGTGGGGCTTTTCCAATCAAAAAAAATTTTTTTTAAGTATAACAAAAGCACACCAGTGAAACACGAACTTTTATTGCCCAACCGGTATTTTAACTGCTAAGGACTAGATGTAGCGATAAATGAAATTATCTTCAAATGAATACAAGATTAGGCCACAAAAAAGCTTTAATGAGAAAGATGCTTGAAAGAACGTGAAAAAAAAATCTCTTTCAGCCCCTAATGGCGTATTATTTTGTAGCTAAGTAGAATTACTAAGGAAAACATGATTGATAAGCATCTTATTGTCATGATTAAGTGAAAATATCAACAAGGAAAGATGACAACGTACCAGAACATAATGGCCTTCTGCTGCTCCACAAGCCATGTTTTTTAGGATATCTTTCAAGTATCTCTGAGAAATTTGCTGTTGTTTCAACTGACCTACTGCCAATGGTGCTAGATTCTGCTCAGATACACAGTCTAAAACTAATTTACACATTGCCTTGCACGTTGTGGAAGCCTTCCATAAAAGTCAGGATAGGTTCCCTGTAATGTTTGCCAAGAAGTGGCACCACCAAACATAAAATGACCAGAGGACAGGACCAGGGGAACTCACCACCCCAAACCTCAACCATTTGCAAACAAATCTGTGTCAGACCAAATACAGACTTAACAGCTACAAACCAGATGTGACCATGAGGCAGACATCACAGGCAGGCTCAGCTACTGCAGTATTCTAAGGCATTGACAGCTTACTTCACATCTGTTTCTTCATTAGTTAAACAGAGATAACATCAACTTCACTGATGGAGTGTTGTGATGAAACACTGTGGTTCCCTTTTCTTCTCCTGCCTTCCCCAGTCTCCTGCCCTTGGCCACCCCACCCAGGTGCTACCACCTCTGCTGACTTCAGGAACATGTAACCCATCTTCCTGAAAAGCAGCATCCAGCAAAACGTAATGGGCACATTTGCGCGTTTCTGGTACCCCTATTAACTCTGCCTTTGGTGCAACTCTAACCAGAAATACATGCAGGAAGTTCTTAAACCATATAAATTACAGTAAGAGCACTAAGTGTTCAGTGCCAATATTAGCAGGCGTGGGAAATTTCTTCTTTCATAACTTAAAAAAAAAGCTATTCTGAAACATTTCAAATGTCAAGCTGGGGAAAAAAAAAAACTGAAATGTCAAAATTTGACAGCTTTCTACCTGTGGGTGGAAACGGAAAACAATCTGAGGTGAGTTTTATATAAAGTAAGTGGGGCATTACAGCACAAGGGCTATTTAGGAAAAGGAGAACACAGTGTTCTGGTGCAGCCATGAGCGCATGCAGATGGCTAGGATGAGGAAAAGAAGTTGAAGAAGAGGGGATCAAGAAATCTCCTCTTGAAAATTAGTAGAGAAACAGAAGAGGTATTAAAACCCAATCTAGCAATGTTTGCTAGACGAAAGCAAATTCAAATTTTCCATTACTCACAGGTTTTACTAAGCAGTCCTTCACTGGAATATTTATGTATATTTGCTTCACGTAGCAGACATCCCATGCTCTTTGTCATCTGCCTCCCCCTTGTCTTTGACCTACTCAGTCTCCTCTGCTCTGAGGCTTTTCTTCCTGTGCTTTTTGCTAATTTGCTTTTTGCCAATCCTTCACATCCATTTGTCTAGAGTTCACCAGTGCTCCCCTGGACAAGCAGTCTAAAACTTTGCAGCATTAAGGAAAAGAGGTCAATATTTGGCCATCTGAAGAAGGAGGCAGGGCTGTACACAGATGCTCCTAAAAGGCACAAGGAAAGTAGAGGAGCCTTAGAGCGTCCTGCTGACACTCTGCTGACTTCAACAAGTTGAAGTACAAAAGAGAAACTCCTCCTTGTGAAAGGGTTTTCCCTTCCCCCTAGCAAAAGTAGCTGGCAGGAGCATGCCAGCTCCTCTCTCAGAGGCTGCAGCCTCCCAAGGCCCTGACTCACCAGGCACTGGGCTATCAACAGCACTCAAGGAGCCATTTTGAACTCTGCTGAGGCCTGGCCTTTCTGCCACACAGCTACAGCAGAAAATCTGCTTCTCCCAAACACCACCGGATCACCTTCTGCTTGCAGAACATTCAAGACAGAAGTTACCTGTGCTTGTATGCAACATCACATGTTGACTTCTCCTTTTAAGGTTGCAGGAAGATTAATCTCACTTTGACTGGATTGTGTACACTAAAATAACAAACAGGTGATCACCATGGTATTTGGTTTGCATGTTTTGTAACTCAGTTACCTCACACACTTCTCAGAAATACAAGACCTAACAAAGAATTTGCTTGGATAAAAAGGAAGGGTGAATCATGCTAGTCCTGCATAACATGTGCTGACAACACTTAGAAGTATCTTGTTTTCAGAGTTTCTCACATGTTGTTTTATGCATCTCAAACCCTGATCCAGCAAATAACACAAGATGGATAAAAGCTGCTGCTTGATGTAAATGGCAGAGAAGCTATAGTGTGTAATTGCTCACCTGGTTCACATAAGAAACCTGAATTTTTCAGAAAGATAAGGGAAAAAGAGGCAAGACAAAACCAAACAGAACTGAGGAGGGAGGAAGCTGACACCAGCATGCTCACACATTAACAGACTGCCTCACAACCAAGCTCTCCCTAACAGCAATGCTGTTAATAGCAGCTAACCCCCTAGAGCACACCTGACACTCGTCCAAGTAAGCCAAAATATAATGTTGTAATGTTGTATAGGATGTAATAAATATTAGTTTGCTTTGGGCCCAGATGGAAGTGCAGTAAAATACTGTTCTGCAGAACACTCTGATGGCAAAGCCTGGCACAGTGTATAATCATTTTATGTAGATATGCAAGCAGTGGGATCACCAAAGGGGCAAGGACCCATGTAACTACACACAGGCTGCATCCAAGAAAGAAAAGGTTGCAAGACAAGGCAAGCACAAGGTACTGCAGATAGGAAGGACATCCTGCCAAATATCATAGAATCATAGAATCATAGAATGGTTCAGGTTGGAAGGGACCTTAGAGATCATCTTGTTCCAACCCCCCTGCCATGGGCAAGGACACCTCCCACTAGACCAGGTTGCCCAAAGCCCCATCNGAAGGATGACTGACAAGATAACATAAACAGCATTGAGAACAGATGAGACCCCCCCCCCTTTTCTGAATGGAACAAGCAACGTAAAACTATGTGGCATGAGCAATATGTATACTGCTGAATATATACATGTATATTCATTTACAATAATGTGTACCCACAGCACAGCACTCCTCAAAGGTTTTATGGGTATAGGAAATGACCTGAATAGTATAAAGAACAGTCATCAAAAGTTCTGCAGAGAAAATATACCTTATCACTTCCCTGCCCAAAGCAGCTGTGGATGTCCCATCCCTGGAGGCATTCAAAGCCAGGCTGGATTGGGCCCTAGGCAACCTGATCTGGTGCCTGATCTAGTGAGTTGCAACCCTGCCCACTGCAAGAGTTGGAACTAGATGATCGTTACGGTCCCTTCAAACCTAAGCCATTCTATGGTTCTACGAAATGTTGAGAAATTCAAGGTTGATGCCTCTTCAGACCTGACTGAGCTACCAAATGAGACAGCAACTGTGTTCTACAAAGCCATCTGCTTTCTCTCCTCTGAACATGAAGAGTAAAAATGTTTATAGCTAGATGAAGAACTCCTGTTAATTGCAACATTCCAGCAAAATGCAAATATACACCTCCTCGATCACAGTTTACTTACTTTGGCTAGAACACAGCTATGAGATAGAATGTTTATTACAAGAGTATCTAAGCTGAAAAAAAAGCTGTATACAATTATAATGAAAAGGAGACATAACCTTCTCCCCTGCAGATGCCTAAACAGTAGCAATTTCCAATTACTTCCACAATCAAAAATGCTGTAGTGGAAAACAATCATGGACAGAGAACCATCATTACAATTGGGAAAAAAAAAAGGGGGAAGGGGGGGGGAAGGGGCTCAAATATCATAGAATCATAGAATGGTTCAGGTTGGAAGGGACCTTAGAGATCATCTTGTTCCAACCCCCCTGCCATGGGCAAGGACACCTCCCACTAGACCAGGTTGCCCAAAGCCCCATCCAGCCTGGCTTTGAATACTTCCAGGGAGGGGGCATCCACAACTTCTCTGGGCAACCCGTTCCAGTGTCTCACCACCCTCACAGCGAAGAATTTCTTCCTTATATCTAGTCTAAATCTACCCTCTTCCAGTTTATAGCCATTACCCTTTGTCCTGTCATTACCTGTCCTTGTAAAAAGTCCCTCCCCAGCTTTCCTGTAGGCACCCTTCAGGTACTGGAAGAATATGTAATAGGAAAAAACGTTAACCAAACTAGTGGCTTCCTATTAGTAGAACTGAACACACCATGTCTGTGTCAAGTCATTTCTATTAAATTCCAAAATTAGTACTGTTCTTGGATTGATAAAATCTATAAAATTAACCCTAGTGATAAAAAATAAGCTATGCAAACTGTAAGCATTGCTAGCTCAAAAACTAATGTGGGCTTGATCCTATAGCTCAAGGTTAACATTCGTACTGCAAAATCTGTCTTAAAGGCTGTGTGAAGGTATTTAAGAGCCCTGTTGTGCATGGGAGGGAAGTTATGGTGTTGTGTACCAGAGCAGCCACTGCAGGCTGTGCCCTGAGCAATGCCTCATGAAAGCCATGGCACTGAGGCACTCTGGGGTGAGGTGCTTCTGCCACTGCTGCTTGGAGGCTGCCAAAGGGATCAGTGCAACTCATGCAGCCAGAAAGTGCTGAGTTCAAGGTGGAAAACCATATAGGCATGTTAAAAGTTTGCAGAGCCCCCTTTGTTAAAGGATGCAAGATCTACATGTCTCTGTTGCATCAGCACAAACACACACATTAGGAAGGTGAACAGACACAGATCATCAACTAGGTCTGTGCCACAGTTATCAATCAACCTTCCTCTGTTACATATCTTGCTTTTAAAATAATTGTCTTACAACATCCTTTCTCTTTATAACCACTACAGAATGTTTCAATGCTTTTTGAGACCCTCAGCCTCCAGAGGAAGCATTCAGAGCCCAAGCTCAGTGTGCCTCTTCACATTATGTAGCACAGGACTTCTTCACGGGCGCAGAGGAACCTCTGGGAGCAAAGACATGTTGGAAGCTGTGCTGCTGCCAGCCCTGCTTGTATTTGTTTCCATCTCAGCACACATGGCGAGTGAACAGGAAAAGAAGCAGGAAAGCACAGAGCATTCTGCAGGCAGTGACTCAGCTCCTGTCCAACCTTTTGCACTGGTAGCTGCAGAAATAAGTAGAAAGCAGCACCTCAACAGAGACAGCCTGGGCACAAAGGAGCTGCTGCTTTCCCACCTGTCCCTAGTATCACAGCCAGGCAAGGCAATCACAGGACAAGTGACTGTGAAAGACAGAGGTAAGCAGGCAACAACAGCCAAGGGGTAGACACAGAGCATAAGCACAACCAAGACATATTAAGCCCACTCAGATAAATAGAGCTTGTCTAAATGCATCACCCAGCTGCATTCAATACTCACCCAAGGCTGGCTCTAACCTTAGACAAAGACGGCAAAATCAGCACAGATGCAAAACAATCATGATTGCACTTTGCGATGGCTCTCATGCCAAGCTCAGAGCTTCACGCTGCTGTCCAGGTAAGGGGTACACATATAGGGGAGCAGATGCAGCAGCAACAAAGGACAGGCTGGGACAGCAGCCCTACCCAGCTGTCACTGATCTCTCCCTTACACCAGGGCCCTACAGGAACAGAGAGCACAGCTCTGCCTGGCACAGTCCTCAGCAGTCCTCCCTTCTATAGGGCCGGGGATTACTCTGCCCAGCTCACACTCAGGTTAGAGTCATCTGCTATTAATGATACTAAATCAGTCTCTGAATTCTCAAAGAAGAGTGGGTCCACTTTAAATGTATCAACGCTTCCAAATTTTAAAGTATAAAGCTGTATCTCCTTCATATCTACTTGTCAGGCATATTGTCTTAAACTTTCTGTTACAAACTAAAGAGTGGAAATTTTTTGAGGAAGTCAGCATGGAAGAGACACTACATGAAGTTCAGGTTGAAGATACAATTAACAAATCTTATCCTAGTTTCTTGAAACAGATTCTTAACCTGCTTAAACTGGCCTTAATTCAGTGTAAATGAAGATACTCTGACTCAACCAGGCTTGACAAACACCATATTTCTTCCAGGAGCTCAAAAAATTAAGTACAAAATTTAGAAGTACTTGTTTGATGCTTATCTGCAATTTGTTTTTAAAAAAATAAAAACAAATACACTTATTCTGGAGTTTAAAAAATCAAAAATAAACCTGTACAGTGCCTTCTGACATTCTTTTGATATCCAGTAGTCAGGCGCATCAAAGTCACTATTGCCAGAGAAACTGGGTTCATTCTTTCATGCTGACAAAGAAACCAGAAGAGCACTAATATCTGTAGGGCTTATATGAGCTCACTCAACCTCAGCCTTTATCACTTCCACCAGCTTTATTTGATCTGAATTTGCAAAATGTAAAGTCCTCACTGACAACCATAGGCAATGCATGACCTCGGCAATTTCTGTGTAGCACAGGCTACAGAGGCAAAGGTTCAATAGGCCAAGGTTAATTTTTGTTTAGGTTTTCTGACTGCCATTAAAAAAAGGCCTCTGACTACCCAGAAAATAACAGGGGAACAAAATCTCAGCCATCCTATAACTTTTGCTTCAGAAGAAATGAATACTGATACTGTACGTAGATTGCGTATATTCTCTGACTGTCTTAAAATGCATCATTTTCCCATTTATTTCTGGGATTTATTATTATTATTTGCTATGGAAACATCTGTTAGAGCTACACCTTATTAAAAGAAGAATAACTGAGAAACCTAGATAAAGTGAGTCAGACTAATACTAAATGCTCTTTAGGAAAGCATCCCCTATCAGCAGGGATAACGCTTCTAGCAGAGGACAAGCAAGCCCATCTTGCAGTTCTGTCTGTCTTCCATTACTCTGCTCCTGTAACCTAAAGATGCTGTTAGATCTTACCGTTGTACAAAAGATGCAGTGGCATTCCTGAAGAGTGGTCATCTTATCCAGGGAATATTCACAGAGACATAGCTTGCAAGTGAGCAGGGGCTCCAGAGCTAAGTCTCCAGCTTCCGAACTGTCAGCTGTCATGGTGTGAGAGCTAGGCTTCCCTGCAGAGCCCATTTCCTCATCAGATGTCCACTCTGCAGAAAGAGTGAAAAAGAAAAGAGAAATCAACAGCTGAAACATCCCACAGGCCATGTAGTCACTTCTCATTGATCAGAGAATTTAAAGCTCGGATCCATAAAATATCTGCACAACTAAATGTGCTACTTTGGCATCTCAATGCCAGTCTTATGCTTCAGAACATGCAAAATTTACCAAGAAGGTGTCTGAGAGCCCAGATCCCCAAAAGGCATGAACTGGGTAGCATTCTCAGTGATGATTTACCTTGTTGGCATGAAGCATATTAGTCAGGCCACTTGCCATCAAATTAAAACAAAAATCACATAGACATTATTTATGTTGCACACAACAGTATTTTTGTATCCCACTCACAACCATCCAACTCTTCCAGTTACTTCACAGGGCTCTTAGGCATCTAACGGAGGCTTATGAACCACAAACTAAGTACACTACCACTTTGACATGGAGATGCTCAGAATAACCATAACCAAGTTCCATTATATATGGAAATATCATGCTCATATATAATGTTTTCAGAACTAAGCATTCGAAAACTCTGCATCACAAATCATTAAAAAAAATCAAGATTCTAATTGTTACTCAGTTACGCTGAAAGAGAAATTAAAGAGAATATTCTCATGCTTACATTGTAACAATGGTAAGAAAGTTTGAAGATTTTGTTCAATTCAAAATACACAGTGCAGCATTTAAGGCACAGGAAAACACATTGCCATCTCCAAGAAACATGGCCCGAATTCCACAGACTTGCCTCTGAATACAACTAGCTGACGGCAAGAAGACCTTCACACACATTTCTGACAAGCAGAGGCCTGGTAGCCAGCAGCACACAGACACTCACCAGCACAAAGAGAAAATGCAGCACAACCAAATTTAAGAAGTCACATTACAATTGAATGCTACATGAACATGAAAACAACAGAAGATGAAGATTCGTCCATGTGCCCATCAGCTCTGACATCTCATGAGGCAAAGAGGAGACTCGAGCCCTGTGGTCCACTTGTGCTTCCCCCGCCCCCACAGACCCAAGTGTCCCCATGGCAGGGCTGTCAGGTTACATTTGGCAGCATGTCACTGCTGCCGTGCTGCTGCTCCCCGAGCGGCCGCACCAGCTGCAGCTGGTCTGTGTGTACACGATACACCAGCTTGCAGTACCTGCTGAATTTCTTCCCAGAGGGAGAAATGATGGTGCTCATGGAGCTGGAGGTGCAGGACATGTGAAACCTTGCCCCACAGCTCCCACCCACAATATGATACATGTTTGTGGCCCATCCCCTTGCCAGCCCCATGAGGCTCATGCCTGGTGTTCCCACAGCTCTGAAGGAACACCGTTTCTCTTCAAAAGCTATCAAACCACAACAGATCTGGGCGGAGCACACTTTTTCACTCTGTAGTTTGCTAGCCCAGTGTGGCAGAGAAGGCATCAGATGTGCCCTTTGGGATGTCTTTTCTGCAAGCACCCAGTCTGAGAAACACAAGAGTCATAGCCAAGATTCTGGCAACCATGTTTCTGGCTGCTAATCCAAAGCAAATCCTCCCTTTATTGGCTGGCTATCACTGTTCAAAACATATGCTGTGCCTGCATTATTCTTGGCTCAGTCCCCACGTGCTACCATGCAGTCCCCACAACTCACTCCATACGGCTGCAGAGCTGGAACTCCAGCACGGCCAGAAGCCTTGGAACAAAGCTTCCCTCTGAGTCAGAAACTGCAACACTCTTCTGTAATTACTGCAACAGGGAAAGAAAAAAAAAGAAAACAGTGAGTCACTGGAAACACTATGGCAGATCAAGAACTACCTGTTATTTAGAACTACGTGTTAGACATTATCTCAGTGTTCAGGAGAATTATTGCACATTTACCCAACTGCATCTGTACAGGTAAGCTCCTGATCTCTACAAGCAAAGCACCCTGTGGAAATCTCCAGCAGACAACACAAAGCAAACCTGGTAGACCAGAGCATCCAGCCCCTAGCACAGCCCTGGCTCACCTCACCACAGCCTCATTAACCCCAGTGTGGTTCAGCAAACTAAGCATCCAGGACTGCAGCCATGGGCACAGCCATGCAGCCTGCCTACAGAGCACCTGGGGAAGGCACCACAGCCACCAGCAGCCACTTTCCCTCCACACCAGCTTCTTCTCCAGGTCTGGATGGCCCATCCAGCAAAGAGAGAGCAGGTGCATAGCCTGCTCCTCTTCCCAGAGTAATCCAACCAATTGGTCTGCTTCTGCCCAATGGATTTGCTACTTCTGCTACAGCGGCCAAGAAAAGCATGCAGAAAGAAGGGTTAATGGTCACAAAGAAAGACAGCCCATGCAGTGGCAGCTGGGCTCTGAAGAGAAACCAAGACTGGCAAGGAGGTTTCTTCCCATGATCGGAATAGATGCTGGAAACGATGGGGAGAGAAATTCACTTATCTTCCTCTGGTTCTCACTCTCCACTCCTTCTCCTTTCCCAACATTTCAGGATGCACTGTCCTCTCCCAAGCTCTCAAACCACCTTCCCACCTTTACTACCACTGGCAGAACTGACTTTTTCACCCACTGTGGAGAAGCTGTGAGGTTCCAGCTCGGTTCCTCCAAATGTTTATGGCTTTCACTTTGCTAGACACAGTTCCACAGATTGTCAATAGTTCATTATACATCCATTAGCTCTCTTCAGAGTTAAATTAAAATTCCTACTGTAATTACAAGTTGCAAAGAGTTTAAGTTGAAAACAAGACACCTTGGATGTATGTGTCCTGCAGAGGAAGAGGGAGTCACTGAAGAATGAGTAGGGGACAAAGAGGAAAAGAGTATTCCATATTTTGCTATATTAATAAAAATGACCTGAAATAAAAGTAAGTGGAAAGTTTCAGAAAAAAAAAGGACCTTCACATAGACACAGTACATTTCTAAGCACATTCCCTCTCATGCTCACACACACAGATAATCCACTTACAACAGAATTCCAAACAAAGCAACAAATACAACACTGAAACCCAACTACAGCACATAATTTCTCACACAAAAACCCTCCTCTGATCAACAACAAAGGCTACATAAGATGCTGTGGAGTAAGAATAAGCACATCTCAGGGACACGCTAACACAGGAACATACTGCACTAAATTCAGCACCAGCATAAATCAGTCAAACTGGCTCAAATCAGTCAAACTGGCCCCAATGAGCATAAACACTCCTGAACTGTCAGGGCCAAAGATCCAAATTTTTTTACTTTTATCTATCAGCCATGCACACACACACACACAGACAGACCACAGTCCCTTTTCAAGACAAGGGATTTCAAGGAAATTGGACATATTTCCTCAAATTATATGCTGCCCAGCTTGCAGTGAAGATGATCTGTTAAGAGCACTCATCCTTCCCTGGCTCTGACACTAGCAGCACCGATGCTATAGGATAAGTCATGATGAGAATGGGTGAATGAATGCAAGCAAGCTGTATGGGGTCAGTCCTGGGAGGGTGCAGCCTGCACAGTCATCAGAACCACAGGTTGCTGAGTGTTCAGACCTGTCCCCCTTTCTGTTTCATTCAACTGCTTGCAGGCACTTTTGCTTTGTCTTTGAAAAGTGACAACGTTTCATGCTGTCCCACAGCACTCAAGTGTCTCAGCACCTTCCACACGCAAGAAAACGTACAGGCATCCTCAAATGAGAAGGGCAGGAGGATAAGTAAAAAACAGAAATGCTAACACAAAAGCAGTGGAGGTTTTGAGTAAAATAAGAAAACCACATAAACAAAAGCAGGAAGGTGTACAGATCTCATTCGCCTTCAGGGCCTCCTGCCACCCTGGACCTATGTTGTCTGGCTTTGAAAAGTACTTCCTAACAGCAAATACCTGCTGTACCTGCTTCCAGACAGCTACAGGTAGCAGATGTTGGTGCTAGCGTCCTCGAGTGGAAACTGTTAAGCTTGGAGAGCCCACGCAGGAGCAAGGGAAAGCATGAGGAGGAAGGAGGTGCAGAAAAGAGCTGTTACGGCTAACCAGAAACACCCCCCAACCCCTGTGCCACTTGTGGGGAAGGAGGCAGAGGAGTTGGGGATGAAGTAGCAAAGGCAAGCCTGGGAAAAATGGAGGATGGGGAGAAGGTGGTGTGTTAAGTTTTAGTTTTATTTCTCACCATTCAAATCTATTTTAATTGGCAATAAACTAATTTTCCCCAACTACAGTCTGCAACCTAGGGCTGAAAGTTTCCCTATGAGCATGCCCTGTAGGGTAACATCCTTGTCACAGTCATACAAAGGCTCACTTAAGTCTGCCCAGGTGCCTCAAAGCAAGATTACCACGCTCAAAGAACAAAAGTTACTCTGTGTAAGAGACAGAGCAAACAAGTCAGGCAGTCTCCGAAACTGCAATATCAGAAGGACATTATCTGCGTGCCTGCAACCAAGTCACTGTATTTAGCTAAAAAAATGTGTCTGGGTGCGACTTTTGCTGCTTGGAAACATCACATAAAACCATGAAAGCCTTCTGCACTGGTGCTGGAGGAGAATGAATGGATTTTATTCAGCACCATGAGTCTTCCTTTAATTTTTCACACACTGCATCCAATAACAACAGAGTTCTTAGAGAAGCTCCTTCAAACCTTGTGTTTACAAACAATTCTGCTGAAGTTAGCAGAGCTCGATGATTTTAGCTCAATGCTGAGTTTAAAGGAAGTCAAGGAAAGTACAGAAACGTACAAGCTGCTCCAGGAAATATTCACAGGACAAAAAGGGTCTTTTGTGTGTTTTTTGGGCTGCTGCACGCCCATCCCCATTCGATGAGATAGGGTGAGAGCCCTGACATCCTCTCTGCCCCAGCTTTGCCCCTAGGCTTGCCATAAGCCAGTATCCAGGAGCAGACCCGCATGTACATGGTGGGATCACAAAGTGGTTTGGGGCTAGGCTTAAGGTCAGGTGTGGGCCTAGCACGTAACAGCACTTCCCCATCTTACAATAAGCAGTATCAGAATGAAAGTACTGACAGCACCTGTGCAAAGTTCCTATTTAGTGCACCAGGTATTTACTGAACTTTATTAGAGAAACATTTGCAA
Organism: Penelope pileata; assembly: GCA_013396635.1. Taxonomy (NCBI): domain Eukaryota; kingdom Metazoa; phylum Chordata; class Aves; order Galliformes; family Cracidae; genus Penelope; species Penelope pileata. The sequence goes on from WBMW01002612.1 coordinate 126,473, forward strand.
GCACCGCAATTATTTCTCACACCCTAGAGGTTTTTGAAGTACTCCACCCATTACAAAATGTCTTCAATACCATATAAATATCTGTTTTGACATTGTTCAACTCAGCATTCAGTTGTTTCCTGTAATTAAGGTTCCTACCATAAAAATAAAATAACTACCTAACAAATACAAGTGTGCAAAACCAATAGCAAGAAACAGGTCCTTGGGGAAAAAGAATAATTTTAGAAATATTTCAAAAATGTAACAGTGGTTTTAATATAATGGAGTCAGATCACAGAAGATACAAACTAAGCTGTGAAATTAAGACGTGTGTAGACAGATGTCAAAAATTTACAAGATCAACAAAACTCAATCATCTTTATCGGTTTAGGTTATGTGTCCTTAGCTGTCTCAACTCTCTCAAGACAATGTTATTCAAAATTTGCATTTAAGGTAGCTTTTTTAAACTCAATGATTCTGTACAAAGATTGGTCTAAATCAAGCATACTACTACTTCTGTTGTCTAACAGACTGGCCCCTAAACCACAATGCATTCATCTCGCCTTTTGATATGCACTGCCTACGAGGAGCTACCAATCCAGTCCACACAGCATTACGTATCAGGTACTAGTTCAGAAAGATGGTAAAGCATGTGATTAAAGCTCCAATTCAGGAAAGCTGTCATCTTCAAGGACACTTCACCATATGCTTAAGTGTTCCTGTGTTTAAAAGTCTGAGTATTTTGCTTTATCACAATGTGATTACTATCAAGTCAAACAAGGACTTCGATTTTCTGAAATTGTACTGTCAAAAAAAGCTACCAGATCCATGAATACAACGGCTAATTTAAAATACATTTTAATATATTCAGCTTTCCTGTATTACATCTGTGCCTTAAGACAAGCAAGCAAGCAAGCCAATGACAGTCACCGTCCCTAGTGCTGTTCAAGAAGCGTCTGGATGAGGTGCTAAGGGATATGATTTAGTAGCTTAGTGGATAGGGATGGTGATAGGAGGACGGTTGGACTAGATGATCTTGTAGGTCCTTTCCAACCTAGTGTTTCTATGATTCTATGACTTGATGACATGCATGTACAAGGAAAACTCATTTTTGGATACCATAATATACTATCAAGCTGAAGTATTAGAGAGAATAAAAGTATTTCAACATCCATTCTCCTTGAGCAAAGCGTAAGAGAAGTCAGATGTTTAATATTTCAGGCACTGTAAAATTTTTATTGTAAAAAAACTTGTTTAAAGAACAGGTAGCCTAAGTAAATTTGCTCTGTTACATTAGAACACACTGAAGGCAATTTCTCTCACTTGTTTTCATTGAAGAGCCAGGGGAAAAACAAGCCCTTGAGCTGCTGTTCAAGAAGCATCAGCTGTATGGAGTATTTTCGTCTCAAGACAGCAACCAGAAAATAAAGTATATAAAATGTTTTGAAAGGAATGTACTGAGTGGGAAGCTTCTTTCACACACACACACACAAAAGTAAGGAGCAGACTGCACCAACTCAGAATTATCATCTCGCTTCTTGTAAAGTATTCTTATACCAGCATTTTATGATGCCTAAAGCGCACATTGCACAGCTTCCCAAATCCCACACGAACCCAATAGTTTCAAATTATTCTAGCAAATCAAAACATCATTAGGGCACACATAAATCACTACACTCCACAACTCTTTGAAGGCACAGTTGTTAGGTAACTCTATCTCTACTGTAATACTGTACTGTAATACTGTAAGGTATAAGTAAGTTGGAGATTTTAGAACAGGTTTTCACTGTAACTTTTAACAACTGTACATCAGTATCTCTAAAAGAATTTTTTTGCAAGATAACCATGAAAATTAGCTGAATATAACAAATGACTTTTTTTTTTTCAAAATAGAAGTTATTTATTGCAATTATGGAATTCTTTATGAGTTTCCACCTAATATTGCCTTAGAATAAGCTAGGGGGAAAAATGGGGGCTTTTCCTCCTTCAACTCCGAAAAAGCTGAGGAATCCAAGAAAAGTGAATTCAATAGCTAATTGTGTTACTCCCAGCTGACAGACACCTAGGAAAAGCACTTTCCAGTCACTTACTTATAAAGACTGAAAAAAGAAATAATGCAGAATTATGGTCTTCGTCTCTCTTCATTACTGACAGCAGCCACACAACAGCAGAACTCATTGACTCCATGAGGACAAAAGTAAGCATTTCTGCGTGAGATGATGCCAGATCACGGCATCACAGAAGTCACCATCTTCACCTGGTTCTGCTGGAACCAGGATGGTACCGATGCTCAGGAGACAGCTTCATCGAGAACGCCAGGCTGGGGTGCAAGCTCCCTGCGTCAGATCTACTGGACTCAGGCATAAGGGAAGGCTCAGCCAGGCAAGTATGGAAAGGTTCTTCACCAAGAGGATGGTTGGGCACTGGAACAGGCTCCCTGGGGCAGTTGTCATGGCACCAGCTGCCGGAGTTCTTACCAACAAGGATGGGCTCGTTAGGGAAGAGAAGGCTGGGGGCAGCTTGGGATTCAGCAACCATGAGATGGTGGAGTTCATGATCTTGAGTAGAATAAGCAAAGCAAAAAGCAGGATTGCTACCCTGGACTTCAGGAAAGCCAACCTCGACCTCTTCCAGGACCTACTTGGAGGTATCCCACGGGCTGAAGTGTTAGAAGGTAAGGGGGCCCGTGAGAGCTGGTCAGCATTTAGACAGCACTTCTTCCGAGCTCAGGATCAGTGCATCCCTAAGAGCAGGAAGTCAGGGAAGGGTGGCAGAAGACCTGCATAGATGAGCAAGGAGCCAATGGATAAAATCAAAGGGAAGAAGAAGGTCCATGAAATGTGGAAAAAGGGTCTGTCCACTTAGGAGGAGTACAGGAACGTTGTCAGGGCCTGCAGGGATGCGACAAGGAAGACTACAGCTCACCTGGAATTGAAGCAAGCAAAGGAGATAAAGGATAATAAGAAGAGTTTTTTTTAAGTATGTCAGCAGTAAATGGAAGACCAGGGAAAATGTGAGTCCCCTACTCTATGAGGGGGGTGTCCTGGTAACGGGGGATGCTGAGAAGGAAGAGATACTGAACACCTTCTTTGCTTCGGTCTTCACTTCAAAGACTCCCCCTCATGACTCCTGGACTCCTGGAGAGAGTCCAGGGAATTGAAGGCTTCCCTTTGGTTGAGGAGATGGTCTGAGAGCATCTACACAAAATCAGTGTGCACAAATCTATGGGCCCTGATGGGATGCATCCACATGTGCTGAGAGAGCTGTCAGAGGGGATTGCCAAACCGCACTCCATGATCTTTGAAAGGTACTGGAGAACGGGAGTGGTGCCTGAAGACTGGAGGATAGCCAATGTCACTCCAGTCTTCAAAAAGGGCAAGAAGGAGGATCCGGGAAATTACAGGCCAGTCAGCCTCACCTCCATCCCTGGAAAGGTGATAGAACAGCTTGTTCTGGATGCCATCTCCAAGCAATTGGAAGAGAAGAACGTTATCAGGAGTAGTCAGCATGGATTCACCAAGGGGAAATCATGCTCGACCAACCCGGTAGCCTTCTATGATGACATCACCGGCTGGGTAGATGGGGGGAGAGCAGTGGGTGTTGTCTACCATGACTTTAGCAAGGCTTCTGATACACACAACATCCTGATAATGAAGCTGAGAAAGTGTGGGATAGATGAGTGGACAGCGAGGTGGGTTGAGAACTGGCTGACTGGCTGAGCTCAGAGGGCTGTGATCAGCAGCGCAGAGTCTGGTTGGAGGCTGTAACTAGCGGTGCTCCCCAGGGGCTGGTGCTGGGTCTGGTCTTGTTCAACATCTTCATCAAGATGGTGGAGCACTGGCACAGGCTCCTTCCCTGGAGATATTCAAGACCTGTCTGGACGCCTACCTGTGCGACCTGCTGTAGGGAGCCTGCTTTGGCAGGGGGGTTGGTCTCGACGATCTCTAGAGGTCCCTTTCAACCCCTAGAATTCTGTGATTCTGTGAGTTCAAGAAGCATTTGGACAATAATCTAAAACATATGGTTTGAATTTTGGGTGGGTCTACATGGAGTCAGGAGTTGGACTTCATGATCCTTGTGGGTCCCTTTCAACTCACGATATTCTATGACTCTTTGACTTGGGTGCTGGGGTCCTGCAGGCATACAGTTTAGAGTGACCCAGATGAACCAAGCTTGCTCTGCCTGAGCAGTGTGATGGTGCAGGCCACCCACAGCAGGCCACAGCAATGTATCTGATCTTGCAACTGGCTGGTAACAGGAGTCTTCTGAAGTTTCATGCTCACCCTAGACATCACGGAGCTATAGGAAGTCAATCAGCACAAACTGCAGTGGAACATAGAAACTGCAGCTAGACAACAGCACTTGTGTATTTGGCATCAAACATTTCCAAGTATTTCCAAAACACATCAAAACAACACAATTGTGCCAACTGGAATTTCAAGTATTAGTTACCAAGGCAAGATTAGACTCCAAAGCTTATCTAAATAACACTCCCTATTCTTAATGATACTATGCGATGCCTGCCAATGCTAAGCTACAAGGAATTTCCATTCTAACTAGTTTGGTGGACTTTATTTTGAACTTCCTGTTGACATGAGGTAATATACCACTAATAAAAAAATCCCCACTCTTCATGACATTAATGTCAAAAGCAAATGACAGGTCTTCCTTTCTGACCACATGAAGGTTTTTGGTAACCGTAACATAGTAAGTAAACAGGAATTGAACCCTTGGGATGTCAAGTGGGTTGATAACTTGGCTAGCTGTTTGGCTCAGCCAAAACAGGAATAGGAAGTCAAATGTAACAATTTGCCTTTGACACAGAAAAAAATGTTTATTTTTGTTAATTGTATAACAAAACCTTGGGATGTGTTAACTCCTTGAACTGGAATGTTTACAGTTCAGATAGGATGTTTTCAGAAGGTATTTGTGACATTGGCCTGTTCTAAAGTCAAGGATTTTCAGAAGGTATGTGTAAACTCATGTTATTAAAGCAGTAGAACAGTGTTTGATAGAGAGACTGACTTTATCTGTTTGGTCATAGCACATTCTCTTCTAAGAAGAAACTCAATGAGCTGCCCCTGGCTGGAGACGGCTCTGTCAGAGCAGCCAAGGCTGCGTGCAAGCAGTAGCGTCCTGACTGCAAGGCAGGCAGCCCAAGGCAAGCAGGGACATGACCCAGAGCCAGGCCTCGAAGGTGACAGCAAAACACTTCTTAGTGCCAAGGGAAGCATGCAGAATTTTCCAGTAGGCAAAAAACAACTGAGCTGAGCAAAACAATGAAAGAGAACTCCACTTAGCTCTGTAGGAACACTGTATATGAAAGAAATTAACTGAATGCCATATAATGAAAAAATAACGTCTATTTACTTTTTTATTTTTAGAAAAGATGATCCAAGTAATGTGGTTTTTTTTTTTTTTTCAGAGCTTGCAATAAGATGATACCTTTAACATCTCAGTCATTCCGTACTGTGAGGCCAAGAAATTTGCAAAGTTGCAAGATTATGATCCTGTCATCTTGTTTACTGCAAGCATCAAAAAGCACTTTCACACAATTTTGGATTTACATCAGAAGGAATCAAAGAACAAGTTTATTTTCCAATTTTTGTGTGACTTCTCAGTGAGTAAAACTAAAAACAATGAAGGTTTAGTTTGCCACCCATCTAATCTTTCAGTCAAATATGCTGCTTATAATTATAGATAAAACATGCTGTTCAAGGTAACCAAGATAAACATGATAAAAAATTGAAAACTTCTTTCAATCCAAGAATGTCTGAATGACTTAGAAAGTTGGGAGGGGTAACAGGCACCAAAGACTGGGAGTCAAGTCTGAAGATTAGACCTTAGGGAAGTCACAGTAGCTAATACAACACTTTACATTAAGAAAACAACATGAGAAAGTACTCACTATGCTGAAGTTTGATAACAAACAACATAGAACCATTAAGAAATAATAGTAGAGGCTTTGGACCCTGATGTGAGAGCAGCTTGTTTTGAAACTAACACTTGCATTTATTGAAGCAACCGTCACTTCTTCTCACAACTGTTTATTAATCTCGTTGGAGTGTATCCTGAAATCGCTGCCAGGTCCTCAACGATCCAGCCCTACCCAAGTCAGTTGCAACAGGAGATGAGGAAAGGACAGAGTACAGAACGCGTCCCAGCTCCAGCCAGATCTGCAGAGGCAAGAAAGGGAAACAAGCTCCTGGAGCAATCCCTGTCTGATCTTCTCTCTCCTTGTTCTCTCAGTGTCCGCATTTGCTCTTCTTCTTTTCCAGCCTGCTTGTTGCATTCCTTTACTTCAAACCCAAATTTCAAACTTCACTATAGAAATAATTTCAAAGGAGAGCAGAAAGCTGAAAACATAGATCTCTGCCTTAAGAACCTTAGTATCTGTTAATGACTGGCTGGTCCCTACATTATCCTAGCCAGAAAGTCAAAGCCCTGCCAATGGAAACTCTTCCAACGGCTCTAGCAGGCCTGCTCATGTGTGCATACCCTAAGCAATTAGGAATAGTTAAAAGAAGCTGTCCTTCCAAAATCTCCAAAACACTCAGAAAAATGAACATCTAATAACATAACACTGAAGGATCTCATGTCATGCTATACTATAGCACGATAATCTTATAAAAATCTTTCTAAGGATACCTTTGTGGTGGCTGGCCCTTTAATTATGATCATGACCCTCAAATAGGCATTTTGTCCTCTCTGTTATGTAATTAGGAAAAGGAACTATGGCAAGACATCTCAACTCCTTCTCTATTCCTCCCCCCAGAAGTGCTCATTTCCTTCATTTGTTGGCCCATTATGCCAAAAAAAAATGCGGGAAGCATGTCAACAAGGGGGTTGAAGCTGGTCAAAACATGTATGCTCTTTGGGTATTTGCAATAAAAACACTGGCCAGTCCAAAAACATATATTCTTAAAGTAGCATCAGCTAAATTTTATACATATATATGTATATATATAGCTTTTACTTCACTCCAGGCATGATTTTCTTTCACACAAACCGGCCCCTGGAAAACATCATGGAGACTCCCCACCATTGAACCCACCAGTGCATATGTGAAGTGGTGAGAGGGGTGCAAGATTGTATCCTCTCCATTGTATGAAACTTCACCAAGCAAGATATCCTTGGCCCTGTGTATGTTATCTTAGCCTTAAATGCGGGAAGCTCCATTGGGAAAGATTCCAGAATCAGTGGTTAGCTGAGATTGTTCTGCTTGAGAAGCTTCAAGTGAGTGCACTGGAGGACAACCCACAAGATCAGCTACTTTTCCCCATTGACTACATCTTTGTAACTTTTTTTGCAGGGGGATGAGGGGACGACACACCAGCTACGTTTCCTTCATATTCTCCCCACCTCCACCCTTCCAAATGCTTCCAAAATTAAGCAAATCCAGAAAACATGAATGTTTCCATTTCCAGCTCAGATGTAACCAGTGTCAGCCTGCACATCACAGCTTCTAATTAATCCCGGAATTTTCTTTGCATGCAAATGATTAGCCTATATGCTAGCTGTCACAAAACGTGTTCCTTCTACGTAAATAGGGCACTCAACTTTGAGAGATCTCTGGCTATATATTCATGAGCAAGGAATTCACCTCTAAGCCACACTGATATATAGTACATAAAAGTGCAAATAAAGGTAGCTATGAGGAACTTGTTTCAGCACCTAAACACAGGGAGACAGCTCTTCTGTTGAAATATTTTTCCCTTTTGCAAACAAACAGCACAGAAAGGTTTTCAGATCTGCACATTCACTCACTGGCAATCTGAGGATACAATATTTTGTATAAGCAAGCATGAATACCAAAGTTTCTGTCAGACACCCAGACAGCGTCCACGCTTTGAATGACTCATGTCTTATGCTTACCCTTCTCTCCTCATTATTACAGCAAAGTGAAAGGCGGAAAAGCTTGCAACAGACACAGACAAACAGCAACATTCTCAATTAAAGGGGAGGAACATGAGCATGACAGTAAAATGGTATTTCTTCCCTTCTAGTAAAAAGTAATTCTGTACTGTTTGTCTCCTAATCAACATCTCTTGTCTCTCCATCAGACAAAAAGCACGTAGAACAGCTCCCCGTGAGTGCTGTGTCTACAACAAGCCCTAGTGCACAGGAAGAAACCCCATACAAGAGATGTGTTGTAGCATGCACAAAACCAGACACGCAGGCTGGAGTCCTCCACAGTAATATGCTGGATATGGTTTCCATGACTAGCACATCCAGACCAAAACCTAAACATATCAAGTCAGAGTTTTGGAGTTCAGTCCCACCCCAGCTCACTCAACTGCTCTTATTTATGGACTTTGAAGTCTGTCAGAAAAGTACAGGATTTCTCATTAGGATTTACACAAACATTGTTTAAACAAACTGTCCCCTGACTACAGCATGCCTGAGACTACCTCACTTGAGGGGAGTTAAGTATTCTGTAGCGACCCAGACTCCCATAGCCCAAATGGCTGTACCTAGTGCTGATTTAGACTGCAGAGATGTTGGCCCACTCAGAAACAAGAGGCACAAGGATGCTCATAGATTGGCCCAAACTCCAACAAAGTCAAAACTGTACTTGCAGGCACCAAGGACATTCAAAGAATCAGGACACCTGACGGCATTTCTAACTAAAACTCCGTCTGATCCCTGTGCTTAAACAAGGGATTTTCCCTGGGAGGCTGAGCAGATTCCCCTAGAAATACAGTAAAAAAACAAAACCTCCAGATCTTGGGCAGCCCATAATCTAATTTATTTATTAAAATAGAAAAAGAGGAACCAGCAATGGGGAACATACATCATTGTGTGCAAGTATCCACACATACAAAGGAAACATATCTAGGAAACACCAACAAAATAGTTTTTGGTACAGTTACATTTATTTGAAAGTGTATTTTGCAATGCAGTTAACCTAGTCATGATCTGTCATTGAAATCTCCACTCAGCACCTCTGCTCTTCCCTGGAAGACTAGGAGTTGGAAAAGTCCCACTTCAGTAGGAAGTGCAATTTGAGATACTTCTCTATTTTTTTAATCTTTTCATAACTGCAAGCAATGATCTACTTTAAGAATGTAATGCCCACTCAGTTTTCACGCAGTTGAAACCATTTACAAGAGACACAGAAAGATTACTGAACACTATTTTCTCACTGATCAGCACAATGTTATTTGGCACAAGCACCTCTGTAAATATTTGTCCAAGACTGGGTAAATTTGCAGTGTACGATGGCCCTCAGGCCTGTACTTCTCTCTGTCAAGTTAGAAGGCTCGTGGTCGAGCAATGAAGCTCAGCTGTACCTCAGAAATACAAAATGATAAAGGCTGAGCTGGCTAACATTGCTACCTTTCCCTTATGATCTGTTCTTTTTGGTTTTGTTCCACATTACCCTTCACAAACAAAAATAAGATTAATTTTGAGATGGAATGAATGTAAGGTTATTCCTGGCTGTTGGGTCATGAAGAGAACTTGTGAAGTGCATTACACAAGGCTGGGTTTTGGCATGGGGAAGCCAGAGGGAGAGGAGGGAACTGCAGCCACCTCCTGGCGAACAGGCAGAGGAAAAGGACAGATCCAGCCTCACAAAGTTGAAGGCAATGTCTGTTTGGGTGCATGCAAGGAGGTCCAGTGGACTCCGTTCATGGCAACACTGGCAGCCTGCCATGGTATTTTGTTCACGTGTGCTTGTGATCCACGGGTCTGGAGCTGTAATTACAGCCTCAGATTTCACAACAGTACCAGTCCAGGAGATATTTGTAAATCTAATTTGTACAATCTATCAGCATTGTATAGTTTCAGATATATTCAAGAAAACCCCTCCTCTCACAAAGTGGGACAGCAAGTCTGCTAGAGTTGTTTTAAACTACACATCAAAGCAATACATTTCACTGCATCTCACTACTAAAAGTCCCCGAAAGGTCTGGACAGGGCAGGTTACAGGCACAGGACTCAGACTCACACAACAGGTATTATCAGCAGTACACCAATGAACTGGGAACCAGGTTAAGTATTAGAGCTGCTTGTTTTTCTGTAAAGTCACTTGCTGCTTTCCATAGTTGCATTTTAAACTTAAGATGTTAATAAGGTCAAGTGCATACTTTCCTCCTCCAAAAGAAAAGGAAGGTCAAATAATCTCTTCCGTGTTGTTTATTTGTTTTTACAAAGCTTCTGAAGCTTTTAGAGAACACAGTGTAATCCAAAAACCTACCTAGATAGGAACACTTCCATATTGTTGGCTATTTATATTGTTAACTTCTGCACCACACAAACACAATCACCAAAATATCACTATCTGCAGGAAAGAAGAGTGACTGTCAGGAAGGAGCACACAGGATATAGGGCAACACGGGAAACAGAAACTATATCAAGTTGCCAAATGCTATTCCTACATGAAGCGTAGGGAGGTTTCCACATCCTTGTATGAGCAGACAACAGTGTGTTAAATACTCCCACTAGACAGTAAGTTGCATGGGAGAAAACAAGTCTGATTCTCGTCATCCTGACTTGGCTCTGGAATAGTTCCAGTTTATTCTGACAGAATATCTCCCACTTTACCATAGCTTTAGATTCTCCGCAAACACATTCTTCCTAATCCATAATGAAAAGCATTAGTTTCAGCATCATAACTGCAGCCATCCCCTTATCAATGTGCCGTATTTTTTCCAATGAAGCTCACGTTCACCATGAGAAGGGCTTCAGCCACTTTCATGCTATGACAGCAACCCATACACCTACTCATTTTCAGGCATAGACAAGTCCTGAATGGCAGGAAGATCAGGCCAATGTATTTGTTCTGGAAAATATTTAAGGATGGGATTTTGAAACTTCTGTTTCCAGAAATATTGATATTCCAAACGCAGTGCTTGCCCTTAACCAAGACCACTTGCCCTTGAGGCTGAGGGCAGCCAAACATATCACGTTACTGTGCCTGCTCACAGCCAGCTGTAAAGCTGCACGAGGGTATTTCGGTCACAGTCTCTTTATCTGCAAAAACGTATTTCTTAAAAGCATTCACTATTTACCAAGAGGATGGGAGTCAGCCTGCAACGTTTCCTTAACTATCGTCATCCTAAATATTTTACTACTTATAGTGCTCTCTGAAGGAGGATATTTGATATTGCCATATACAGTTAGGAAGCAGAGTGCCTGCTTACTACAGAAAATACAGAGCGTTATAGTAAGTCAGAGAAACAATCTCATTACTGAAGCTGCTTTGTACTGAGAAAGCTTTACAGTAAGAAAGAGAAAGAGAAAGCATACCAGTAAACGCTATTTTCTGTTCACAGTGTAAAAATAAAAATAAAAAAAGAAGAAGGAAAGAAAAATGAATGCCTACTAGGAAAGCAACATATTGTATATTTGGTATGTGCTTGCCTAAACTACATAACCTTAGACCCTGGGCAGATCGGAAGCGTGCATTAACACTTAAAATAGAGATCAGTATATTTTTCCTTCTTGACACCAGCTGCACAATACTGTGATATAAGAAACAGTTTTAAATCAGAAGAAAATCTGAATTTTAAATTCAGGCTCCCTGCAGCCTAATCTGTTGTGTCTTTGGTACGAAGTGAGTTCTTGTACTTAAGCTACAACAGATACATGACATAGTATGCCATCTTAGCAATTGCCTTACACACAGCTCTGTGTCCTAATACTGCAGCATTTTCAAACTCCTCATACAGATATTCCTTTAAAAGTTACACTGACAGAAGTAATTTCACCCTTCTGGCTATTTGATATCTATTTAACTTTCTGTACCTTTAATAGTCCAGACTCCAAGATTTCCTTTTTGACCCAGTTCTAACTACCACACGGTTAGGTTTTAGCCAAACCACAAATAACATTTATTCTGGTTCTTTAATCATTCTATTTCTCAGCCTCTCTATTAACTAAGCCTTTTCTGTTTTCTTCCATTATAAGAAAATGTTGGTATTCTGCTTTTTAATTATTTTTTGCTTTTAAGGGAAAAATAAACAGAAAGCTACATTCCAACATACCTTGAAAGGAGAGTAGTATTCAGTCCCAGCTGTTTGACTTTTCAATAGCTTCACTCACACTCCGGTGCTCCCAAGAATCATGTCACAACCACTGCAGCTTGCAATCAGAAGCAGGGGCAGATTTCTCTCGCACACCCTTTCTCCTCTCCGTGTGTCTGACAGCTGTGCACTTTGTAGGACTGCAGCAGGACTTGCCTCTCAGTCTCTTTGCCACTCCAATAAATAATCCCCTCCCTGCTATTAAGAGCATGCTGCCATTATATCTTAAAAGCACGTCACAGCTTGTATGCAGTAGCTGTGGGAAAGCTGCATTTATTTATACAGGAAGCTTGAGCAAAGCACTTCCTACTTCCCATCTGAGTCTCAATTCAACGGCAGGTGATTACTCCAACCCTGTCAGATTCCAGCCAATGCATACCCTACGTTCTTATCTGGATATCCATGCTGTTTTTAACTCCCATCTGTGCCCCAGAGAGATAAATCTGAAAGAGAGAAAGCAATAGATGTGACGCCCAAATTGCCATTTAACCTGTTTCAGGAGAGCAGTTTGCACAGCAGCTAAGCTACTACCGGCAGACGATGCCTGCAGCACTGCTACTTCTGCTTATCTCCAAACGTGAAAAATGTGGGCTAAAAGCAAAGGGATTTCTTCACAAACAAAAAACTGAACTCACAAGTACTGGCATTATTTCAGCTCTGAGTGCTTAGCAATGATGCTTGTGCTCAGCTTATTCTCTCGAGACTACATTTTGACACTTTAAGATGGGCTAGTGTGCAAGAGGGGTGGGAAATACTGCAGCCCTGTGCTCTAGTTCTGTGGGCGTGAAGAAGCAGAAGAAAGTCTTGTGCCAGGGCACCAAAGCCCCAAGAACTTTTCTCTTCCTGCTGTAGGAAACGTACCACACCCGTGGATATGAAGCACAGACACATTAGAGCGCAGTGGGTGCAGAAAAACAGAGAGGGAAGCAAGTAGAGATGCTAATCTATTATCTTCTTTTAATTATGAAGTAAGTTTACTTAGTACTTCACGCAATTATTGCTGACATTTTGCCTCCAATACTTTGCTGCGAAGACAAAGGTACAGGCATTTCTTTGGGCGTCTACAGAAGCTCATAGCTGAGTTTTTAGCTATTTTCTGATAATTATACTGCACCAGGTAAATTCAAGGAAAAGGAAGAAAGCTCGTGTAACTTTAATTCAGCTTCTTTGCACCTCCACGTTACAGCTTTGTTTGAATTAACATGTATTCTTTTCCCCTTGCAATAAGCACAAGCTTTCTCAGTCTATTTGACATTGGTATCGTTCTTTTATCTGTACAGGGAGGGAATGGTATCCAGAAAAAACACAGCCATTCCAGCATGTGGGACCACACTGATCCTACAGTATTCATCAACAGGATGAGGCAGCCTAGAGCCATATCACAGACCTCACTACCTGAGCTCGCAGAGCACTTCTTCGCAGTGGTAGATTTACCCTCAGCAGCAACCAATCCCAGACAGTACTCAGGAAACACTTGGGATTCAGAGCTACATTTTAGGCTTCAGAGCAGTCATAAAAACATGGAATTCTGTATCTAAGTTCATGATTAGTAAAGGAGTGCCCTACAGTGGCTTTTTATCCTCCATCTTCTGTTCCAATACAAAATAGCTTAAGCTCCTATCACTTTGTCACTACCTCCGCTCTCTTCTCCCTCCCTCCATTCCAGCTCCTATTTGTTCTTCCTGCTGCTGCTACCTTTGCCGCTGTGCTTCCATCACACAGGTACTGGACAGGCAACAGATAAAGCACAGGAAGAAAAATCTTCTTGCTCAGCTCTTGTGCCCAGCATCACAGCATGTCAACAGCAAAAGGAGGGTTATCTCAAGGAGGAAAGTGGTGAGAGAGGGAGGATGAAGAAGTCAAGTCACTCTTGCAGGTGTAGGGAAAATGGTAGGGTAGTGGGTCCAGAAACAGAGCAAGGGAGCAGACCACAATGGCATCTGGTTGGTACTCACTCCTTGCTAGCATAGTAAAACTATCCAAGCTTCACTGCAGTAGCCTCCACCAGTCAAGGGAAACAACTGCAAATAAAGGCTAATCATATTTTCAGACATATGATTAGTCCTGCTTGTATCTAGGGAGCTTTCTTCTGAACTAAGAAAACCAGATTAGTCCATTAAAATGCAGATAAATTCTGGAAAATTCAGCTGCAAACATCACGTGACAATTTTATCCAGTTTCCGACTACGTATCTCTATGCATGAAAGTTAGAATGTGACAGCAAAACTGCAAGCACGCAAAACTGCTTACAACAAAATTAATTTCCCTTAAGCATCAAAAAAGTCAGTGAGAAACATCAAGAGCATTCCTCAAAACACTTAGTTTTCTGGAAAATGCTAAAATGCCCTTATACCAAGCATTCCACTTTGAGAGTAGCAAATCCTAAACTGTGTTCCTTATGTTCATACGCAGGACAATCACTTACAGAAGCTCTGTGGACAGCTGGCTATTTCCCAGCTTCCATCTTCAGTTCTGTGTTTGCCCCTGCTTCTGTGCTTATCCAGGATCTCTGCGGCACAGAGGAGCTGAAGGTGCCATGGCACTGCGCCAGAACTAAAGGGATAAGGACTTGGGATGATCAGTGCTGATGATTCCTTTCATCATCATCACCAAAAGTCCTCAGCTGGACTGTTATGAGCTCTTCTATCAAAATGATTTCTCTTCCAGCTGTACCTCAAACCCAAGTACTTCAGTTTTATAGAAGCACGTTTTCTTGGCAAGCTAATTGTACGAGGCATTATGAGTCACACTAAATTGCTATCCAGCTGAAATCCCTGAATCTCTTAACTCAGATTGACTGGTTTCCTTTTTAAGCCAACAAATAAATAAAAAACACAAGTAGGAAATGTCACACAATGCCAGTCATGGCAGACACCACAACCCTCACCATTTGATTTCTTCGATGAACAATAACGCAAAGCACAAAACAGAGAGGGTCCAATTAATTTTTTGGATGCTTTTAACTAACACTTTTACATCTGAGGGGCGGGGGAATCTGTGACTCTCCGTGATGATACATGCCAAAACACAACATCACAGTGAATTTTCAGTTAACAGCCAGAGAAAGAGTAAAGGTTGGCATAGTTAATTACTAACATTGCTGTGTCATCCTTGCAGCTACTTGAAATACTTACATAATGACTAAGCCAGCCCCGTGTTAACAAAATTACTAATTAATTTATGAGGTAGTTGGGTAAAAAAGTAATAGTATGACCCCTGAAATACTCTCTCACATCCCCCAAACAGAATACCACTAACAGCAAATGAAAACACTGAGTTAGTGTGAAACTAACATACAGTTCATTATACAAGGGCTGCTCCGAAAGTAATGCCTCCTATTTTTATTACGTTGGCCCACAATGTCAGAGGCAGATGTTGGTGGTATGGCCACAGAGGTTGAACCTTCCCATCAATATTCCGTTCCATTTTGTTGCCATGTGACAGATGGCAGCAGAGGGGCACTCTGACACAATGGTGTCTGACATGGGAGTGTGCACAAAGCAAAGGGGTGTCACTGAATTCCTCCGTGCAGAAAAAATGGCACCCATGGACATCCATCAATGCTTGCTGTACATTTCTGGAGACCAAAGAGCGGACCTGAGCACAGTGAGGCGGTGGTGGTGCGTTTCAGCAGGGGTAACAGCAATGGTGGGTCAGCTCTGCTGGAGCAGACTGTTACGGGTGTGGCATACAGGCTCTTGGTCATTACTGGCAAAAATGCATAGCTAATGGTGGTGATTATGTTGAAAAATAGTGTTTTGTAGCTGGGAATTTTCTCTACCAAATAGTGTTATTGTGCTCTTTATAGGGGTTGTAGTTTCCAAGGAAATAAATAGGAGGCATTGCTTTTGGAGCAACCGACATAAGGATAAGATAAGGAATCAGGAGTAGTCTGTGAGGAAAAAAAGTTGTTACCACCCTCATGGATGGCTTTTCAACTAATTACAAAGAAACATCCTGAAAAATAATAACTATTCACAGGTGTAAAATAAAAACAGTTTTTGTAACAAACTTCCTAAAATCAGAGCATAACTAAGAAAAATGTCTTTATTCACTTCACTTCTTGTTCATGCCAATTATCCCTTTTCCTACCCAAACAAATGGATTTGTGTGTGCATATGCAAGAGATACAGTTTCATAAGCAGAATAGATACTGATGTGTAACATAACCAATGCTTGAACAAAACAGGAAGGTTTTTTGCACAAGTGGTATATTTATTATCTAGAGTTTACAAGTATGATACCCCTGATGTCGTGGGCTAACGACAGTTTTCTTCAGTGGAAACTACACTAAAGGGATATTCCACCCTCAAAAGTTATCTGTGCCAGCTTCATGAAGTTAATGCTTGAAAAAAAGAATCTCTATTCAACATATATATTTATGTAATCACACAAACAATACCAGAATTAAATGCCAGTACAAAACCCCAGAGCTGTGTAATATTTAGTGTGCAGACAAGATTTTCTCAGAATAGCTGCAAGAAATCCAGGATCACATCTTTTCCTGTTTAAATAACCCTATTGTTCTACAATTCAGAGTTGGTATGCAAGTCACTCTCTAACAAAACAGGCTTGAAATCTTCACTGTTTCCCTCAGCTGAAAGATACTAAAACTTTATTATAAGGTGTTTTGTAATGAAGTGAAATAAAACAAGTTAAATTATTTTAAAAGGATAACAGGTATAAATCCAAAGAGCTTTTTATTTTTCAGTAGAAAAAAAGGAGTGTGATGACACGCTTCCTACCAAGCATTTACAATCACTATGATCTGAAAGCCTCAGACAGTCACATAGAAAAGTGGTAAGGTGACTTACAGTTATCCTGTTCCATGAATAAAGCAAAATGCAAGTCATTAAAATATGCCGGCACAGCAGACCAACTCCAAACAAAACATAGCTTCCATAAAATTCTGTACTTCTTCTCTACAGATACTTTTTCCTTTGTTTATAATTTGAAATACTTCTCGAGATGCTGGAAATGAGCTTCTAGTATTTGACCCATACAGAACACTGCTAGGTGAAAGAAACACAGCCTCACCAGAAAACGGTGCAAAGACAGCCTGCTTTACCCCAGTGGGACAGCTGTGTTTGGGGTGCTCAGAAATCTCAGTTTACAGGTCAAGGTTGATGGCTTTGACAGTACATTACTGAAGTGCTAGTGCAACTTGTCTTCTTGGGACATGCAAGTATTAAGAGTAAGTGCATTTTCCCCACCGGTTACCATCACCCTTCCCCTTGACCTGCTCCTGTGACAAGAGACATGCCAGTCATAAAGCAGTGCGTGCAGACCCCAACCTTCCTGATAGTAAGAAGAGCTGTCATGTCAGTGATGTGATGACACTACCTCTAGTCACCTGGCAGCAGAGAACACAGGACACTTCAGAATCAGAGGTGAGCCTGCGCAAACATGTAGCTTCCTCCACACCAGCACTACCTCTGGAGCTGCCGGAAAAAAATATAAAACCAAAAAGCCTGCCTTGCTCTCAAGCTCATGGAGAACATATACAGGTAGAGTTGCCCAGGTCTTCTGAGGATCAGGTAACAGGAGAATTCATAACTGCAAGAAGAATAATTCATAAAATAGTATTGAGGGGACCGTACTGCATACATACAAGAGGAGATAGTAATATTGTCTTGCTCTTTCATAATGTAAGTAGACATTTTCAAGAGTATATAAAGACTACATGGGAAACAGTCAAGGCTTGACTAAATGAATTTATTTTCTATCAACTATAGTCACAGCTAGCTTCAGAGCATGGCAAAGACTAAATTATGCACAGATTTTTTTTCATTTTGTCTGTATGCCCTAAGTGACACAACTTGTTGACTTTTAACCAAATGTTTTGGTAATGTACCCAGAATTGCAACAATTCCAGATATTGGAATCACAATCAGTTTAAAAATTGAGAGAGCAAAACCATAAAGGCAGCCAGCACAAGAAGCTTTCTCTGTAACAGAGGAGGTCACCAACCTGTCCTTTTCATGAGAAAAAAATGTACCGGCTGTTTTCACTTCTCCATTTCTACCTCTTCTTCTGTCCTGCCTCAAGCTTTTAGCTGCCCTTTTTTGGAAATATTAAAAGACAGCTTTATTTCTTCCAACCCCAACCAGTCTCGTAGGTGAAGGCTTTGCCTTAGCCTGGTGTGGCTGTATCTCCAGGCTTAAAAGACAGCTAAAACTGGGAGGTGGGGGGTGAAGCCTAATAATACATTTCAGTCCAGGCCTTACTGCTTTAAGTATACCTTCTAGGGTCACAGACAGGCAGGTCAGAGATGAGATATGATTGAGACACCTACTTTTATAGCTATTACAGCCAATGACAGGGCTTCACCAGACATCCAACAGGCAGAACCAATATGCAGAGCTAGAGTATATCTTCAATTCATACCATTTCTTTAGTATTTAAGTATGACATGGACTTATCCTTTGATAAATTCAGAGTGAACAATAACTTCCAAGTTGAGAGAAGCTACTCCAATTGACCAAATATGCAGAGAAATGCTGGAAAAGAAACACACCCACCCATGGAAATCAAGAACTTGCCCTTCTCTCCCAGCATCCTTCCCCTTACTCAGCTTCCAGGGAGGGTTGACCACTCCATTCCTCTCATATTTGTAGTTACCTTTCTCTACTCTAGCTTACACCTCATCCACTTATGGTGACACAAGATAAGAAAAGGTTTGTCCAAGATTCACTTTTCTCCCTATGGAAATTAATCATAATGGTTAGATAATCTAGCAGAGTTTTTAAGGACTTCAGTCTCTCAGTGCTCCACAGTAGTGCTGACTGAGTGAGCCTGTCTTCTCCCTGCTGTTGTAGGCTGGCCACCTTTTCTATGGCAGCATCCAGTAAGACTGCTTGCTGGCAGTTGTCTTACCATGTCACAGCTGTAGCAACAAAATCCAGGATTGCGCCACACTCAGATCCCCTGTTAGCACAGTGATAAAACTTCTTTCCCCTCCTCTGCTCAAAGCAGAGAAGAGAGCAGTTACAGCGATCTCCTTGATAGGACATCTTTAAAATGTGCCACTGAGCAAATGGTTGTTAAATTCAACAATCCCAAAATTAGGATAGTGGGAACTCAAAAACAACTAGATTGCTTACTTGACGCAAATAACATCAGGATTTTTTCAGGTGCTCTGAAACTATTTGGGAGTTTTTAACTCTATGCTTTTGTTACTTTCAAGAGTCAGATCAGTTTATTAAGAATACATGCTTTAAACCTGAAATTTTTTTAAAAAAACGTCTTAAAAAACTGTGCACATCCTTTTGGGCAGAAAGAATCTCTAGTAAAAAAAAAAAAGGCAAGTTTTATGAGACAGCAGGGGCTGAAGGGCAGGAAGCATACCAAAAGCTTTGCTTTTCTAAACACTGCTGAAATCCAAGCAAATAGTGTTTTCTGCTTCACTACTATCTGCAGTCATAGAAGAAATGACAAGCGAACTCATCCTTTTGTTAAGCATGACTTCATCTATGAAAATCCACTGGCGCTGCTACCTCCCCTATATTTCTCAGGAAGAAATTTAAGTAGAGTTTAGCTTTATCTTTTTATTTTACACATATATATACAGTTCCTGTAATATGACAAAAGAAACT
The DNA here is from genome assembly GCA_013396635.1 of Penelope pileata. NCBI lineage: Eukaryota > Metazoa > Chordata > Aves > Galliformes > Cracidae > Penelope > Penelope pileata. The sequence goes on from WBMW01002612.1 coordinate 146,076, forward strand.
AGCCAGAAGCAAAAATTGTCAAGAAATTTGTTCCCACAGAGAATCGCTTTGCACTGTATGCTATAAACAAAGCTTTGAAGTGTAAACTCTGAATCTGTATGGATTCAATGAGTTTTATCTTTCTTTGACCAAGATACATGAATTCAAGGCAATGAAAATGTGCTCAGTGAACTCTGTCTACTAGTAAATAACTAACTTGTCTCTTTTCATTATCCTTAGGACAACTTTCTACGTACCTGCAATTTGCAGATCTGGAGAAAAGGCGATTTCCCAAGTTATAAGGCAGTCACAGGTACAGCGATGCTGCCTTGTGGAAAAAGAGGCTTTAGACAAGAGTAGAAACAACTGGCCTACTTGTGTGGAAGAAGTCCTAACATTCCCCCATGGCAGGGGTGTTGAACTAGATGGTCTTTAAGGTCCTTTGCAACTCAATCCATTCTACAATTCTACGACATTTCTCTCACTTCCCGTACCCAAGTTAGTTAGGTCAGATAACTTAGTCAAGTCCACAGGAAGCAGACAGTAAAAAACTTCCAGGATCAAGGATGTATAGGAGAACATGAAATTTAAGGAGAAATAGGTGCCAAAGGGAAACCAGATTACTCCTCTGAATGTGAAATTAACAGCAGGAAAAAAGAAAGATCATAAATTTACACACATTTGTCTCACATTGCATGAAAAACATATAAAGAAGGAAAAAGCTATTTCAATTTAATACATTTTACCAATTTTTTTTTTTTTGCTTTTGCTTTCTAAGACAAGCTCATAAAACAGCCTTTCAAGTTATTGCCTAGTGTCATGGCTTTTTGAGCAATGTAAAAGTCAACAAACAGCATTTTCCAGTAGTCTTGCACAGAGCAAACACAGTGGCAGACCCCAGACATGCAGCATCTCCAGCATCCCTGCTGGTGACCACAAATGTCTCACCAGTTTCTGGATATCCCAGGGTCCAAGCTGCCATGGGCTTCAGCTGCGAAAACGGCAGGAGCACCTCACTGGGCTGACAAGAACTACATGCTGCTTCCCACTGAGCAAACTTCAGAGAAATTATCCAACACAACTCGGGAAGAACCAAGGCTCCATTGAGATCCTTTTGAAATACGGTCATTATCAGAAACACCATAGAAAGTGGATTGTCTTTAGATTAAAACAAGCACCAAATCATGATGTGATATGTAGCATGCAAACTCTGTACATCAGAACAGAATTTGGAGAGCAGAGGATAATTTATGTTTTTTTTCTTGATCGCATTGGTTTAAGGATCTGAAGAGTTTTTAGTAGTTTTACTATTTTTTGATGTTTTGGTTAGGTTTTTTTTAGGAAGTTATTTCTCTCCCCTTAAGCAAAACGACAGGAAGCATGAATCAAGACTGTTTAAAAAGTAACATAACAACTTCCTTTGTCCTTATTGATAACATTTTTGGTTTTGTGACCTAAGTGAATTTTTGTGCGGGAAATCTTTTTCCAGTGACTCACCATTTTGATGCAATACGTTATATAAAGTCAACAGTTGATCTTTTGTGTCATTTCTTCTGTTGTCAATGGGATTAGTAGAGAGAGGAGGGAACTGAAAAACATGTAAGAATAAATGAAATTAATGTTTTACAGGAAATCAGATGGATGCTTTGTTGCAGTTAATTTTCAACAAACATAGCAGGGTATGGAATGAATAGAAATAGTGATGAAGTCAAAATTCCAGGAATTAGCTTTAGCTCTTTGACTGTCTTTCCAGGAAACATCAAAGTCTTTTTAGCCTGCTTTAAAGGCCCACAACTGCCCAAGAAATCTTTTTGTCATTTGGTGAAAATCAGAATGCGCAGCACTCCGGGTACCATGAAGCCCTGAGTTGGATACCACCTGGGCCAAGATGCCCATCCATCACTCTGTGCTGATCCAGACGACCCAAAGTTTGTTACTGACTTTTTGCTAAGGTTTAAGATTCCCTCATATGTTGCTGAAAACCAGTCAATGAGAAAATGATTTCCCTCATTCAGAAGGTATTATAAACCATATTTTTTCTCAGGAATAAAGATTTATTAATTAGGCAGATCTTATGCTCCAAAATTGTACGTGAAAAAATTGTTTGGAGAGCGGCAAATCTAGTGAAGCATAGTTTCTCTGGATTTGCACGGCTTAAGCACTACTAAACTTTAACACTAAAACAATAACCACCAGCTTACAGCTACCACCTACAATGTGTCCCTGGATTCAAGGCAATGCAAGTTATGACTTGCACTGACACCCACACAGTCCTGCATATGACACTGCTTTTCTGCCTGGATGCTACCAGAAAATGAACACCAGTGGAGCGCTGCCTGCCTTTTTGCGTCAATGACTTGAAAAGTTGTCAAGGGTACTGGCAGAGGAACAGCATAACCCACGTGAGCTCTATTTCCCTAGGAAATCAGGATAAGCACAACACAACTCAGTTTCAGACCTCCAATAATTTTACAGAAACATGGCAAAAGTTGCTGTACTCTACAGACACAAGTCTCAAGAATCCTCTAAGTACAATTCTCTTCTTTTGTGGTTACCTCCGCGTTTCATTACAGATGGTAAGAAGCAAAGAGTTACAGTTTACATTCGATCACCTGGTTTTGACCAAGGAAAGCCAAGTTCAGGACCTCTGTAACAGGCTTTCCACCTCCTTAACAAATATCTGCAGCAGAGACATGAGATTTACATTTCATTCTAGGCTTTGCCAGAAACATACCCTGACCTTGGAAATGTAGCTGAATCTCAACATGCACCTGTTTCTATCATTTGTAACTCCCCATAAAACGTATTTGCTTGTCTCCCAGGTTTCTTGTACACTCTGTTACAGACTGCGAAGTATACAGCATTTCCAGGCTAGCTGGCTTCAAGTAGAAAGCAGAGAAACATGAATGTTCAACAGGGAAATCAGAAGTGAATGAGCAGAATGAAAAGTCAGTCATGGCAAAAAAAAAAGCTTTTTTGTGAGCATCAGTGATCTGATTAAATGGATTTTGTTTGTTTGGAAGACAATGCAAATGATCATTCAAACAGTACAAAGTGTGTGGTGTGGCCTATTTCAATCAATCTTGCCTAGCTAAGATCAGTAGAACACATAAATGCCATACACACTCTAAACTCTTGAATACTAAACACTAATATGAAATGAATACTAAATGCCTGCAGAGGAGCCATGGGACCACGGGTGGGGGCACTGTACTTCTCATTTCTGAATCATTCCTTGATTTCTGACTTCCCACCCTCTTCCCTTTGACACTTCAATGTATGTGGTATATGTCTTACGATCTCAGCCACACAAAGACTTAGGCAGGTTTCAGACAGGTAGCAGGGGGCTGACCAGCCAGGATGTTTTAGGAATCGCCTGTCAAAGTCTACTCCAGAAGTCTAAATATTTTCACCTTTTCTTTAGAATAGTTATTTTAGCCAGTGACCAGAAGTCCAAATATCCTCCTGTGAATATGGCAGTAGTTTATGATTTTTTGTATCTACAGAAATATATAACACACATCAATGTGATCTTGTTTCTGCCTTAAAGGCTTTCTCTGTGAAATGTGTTGAACCAACAGTTTTTCTGTTAGTATATACATCCAAGTTTCTGTTTTACTGGAAATGTAATATGCATGACCTCATATTTTTATGCTTGTCATTAATGTGTGCTTAGGTTCATCAGAAGGTAACTTCTTTAGTTAACATCCGTTTGACAGTTCCTAATCTACTATTAAAATGCAAGTAACACTAATAGGCTATATTTTGTGAGACTGAGTTAAATTAATTAAGTAGCCTGGTATCATTACATTTTTTTACATAGGTTATCTGCATCCCACTCCAAAATGGTCCCCTTGCAAAGCAACACACAGTGACCCAAACAGATCACAGTCTGAGTTGCAATCAGAGGCAACAAGGAAGAGTTGTAAAAGAAGAAGAAGAGAAAAGTAAGGGAGGAAAAGTGTGACTGGAAGAAGATGCAAGCTACTTTTGTATACAGTTAAATGATTCAGGATATTTGACATTTCCTCTTCAGCTTTCTTTCCTCCTCAAGAAAATAAATAACTTTAGTTCAAGAAAATAAATAACTGCAGTTCTTGACTGAGACTTGACTAGTCACCACCATTGGCTGACCACAGACAGAAGTAATGGAGGAAGTGAAGAAGCTGAAGGAAGGGATTTATCTTATGAATAACAAGGCAAGGTTCTTTTTTCAACAGAACAGGCCACGTGAAAGAGCATGCCAACACGAGCAAGCCTGACACCTGACACTGGCAGGAGATGAAGGAGCAATACTGAGGTGTAGAGAAGCTGAAAAGCAAAAAGCAGCAGCAATCCTCCCAGCTGGAGGGCTACAGGAGAGGGCACCTGGCACATGCCACAGGCCACTGTAAGAACCACACACAGAGCTTAACAACCACAGCCACCCTCACAGGGTGGCTGATGGTAACAACTAATGCTCGAGAAACACTAACAACTCAGACCACATATTTCCTTTTATTATTTACAGAATTGCTTATTTTGTCGTAAAAAATTAAAAATGCCCTTTCAAACAGATCTTACAAATTGAGGCAGAACACTCTTCCAGACCTAAGCCCACAAGAAATACTGCAGCATCAGTTGATCTCCAACATCTTTTAGTCACCTGATTCCGTTACAAAGCTGAAAGTCTCTGAATGAGATTAACTGAAGCACAATTACTGGGCTATTTTTTCCTCTTTCCACCTTTTCTCAGTTCAGCCACCAATCCTTTCCCCACCTGTCTTCTATCCCTCAAGAAACCTCACTGCTTTAGACAGGTTTGTGAAGAACTTGTTTTAGTAATCAGTAGGGTGCTCTGATTGCTTAATCATGACACAGATACTGCCAACACCTCACTGAGGAGGTGTTTCTGGCAGGGTTTGTGTTTTGCTTCTTAGCCTTCCCCCACAGGGTGAGCCATCTCCTAACAAAGAAGCCATTTTATTGACAAGCTACTGAGAGGGACTTTCCCTGGCATTTGTAATTAGAGCTTTGGTAACTGATTGCCCTGAAAAACTGTATGAAGTAATTATTCTAGAAGGGATTAGCTGTCTTTTAACGCTGGATAGAAGCTAGAAACACAGTAGAGTGTTGCAATATCATAAATCAAGCTATGCTCCAAAGACCATTCTGGAATACTAGCTCTGTACAGGCTAGCTTCCTGAAACACAGACACAGAAGGATGCAGAGACCACACTCTAGAAAGCTCTGTCCGTCCATCTGACTGCTGGTGGGCTGGCAGCAGCTCTGCAAACAGATTACCAGCAGCATGACTCAGCCCCCTTGCAGTCACACAAAGCTCCACCTTTCCTCAGATACAAAGTCCCAAACTCTGTTAACACAGTCAGCAAGGGATCAGCTGCCCCAGTCTTTGGGTACACATTTCTACTTTTCAAAGTCCATTCGAGACATTTCATTGACACGAACACTGCCTTTATCAAGCCTGCCTTCATTCAAGTAGCAGATTCCCGGTACTACCTGACAACTGATGCCCAACATGCACAGGGAGAACTCTGCTCCCTCTATCTTCACATCCTGAGCACTGACTTGCAGTGGTTTTTCATTCTAGCAAAACCTTTTACCTTTGAGAAATGTGACAGCTTCCAGAGCTCCTCCTCCATTTTTGACTCTTCCAAGTGAGAAATTTTATCTTTTTCCCAGCCAATCCCAACTGGATCACTGTTTTTTTTTTGTTTTTTTTTTTTTTCCAGTCCCTTCCCACTTACTGACACCTGCAGGAGAACACAGGATCAGTCCATATGTGCTCCTTGCAGCTCTTCAGACCTTTTTATGCTATTTTTGTTGACATCCTTATAGGAAAAATGCCTCATATTGGACAAAACTACAGTGAAGCTAGCAACACCTATCAGCAGGGTCTAGCCTGAAAGTTTGAAGGATCACACAGCATGTTGTCAGCATTTGGAGGGTTAGTTAAGTATAAATGCCACATACTGTGATCATACAATTGCATTATTTGTTTTAATATATGCCCCAAACAAAACTGATGGCTGCTAATGAGCTTTTCAACCTCTGTTAAGGCAAAATGCACCTAGCACTGTCTGGGAAGCTGCAAGGAAACTTGGAACTATGCTTTCCATGGAAACAAAAATAATATAGAGTTCTCTGCTTCTGCACCTCATCTCCTTTATAAAGCTGCTGAGCAAAGTGCTAAACTAACATGCTAAAGCCACCCGAAAACCACCTCTTAACTTTTCCACCTCTTAACCACCTCTTAACCACCTCAATGGCTTTTCAAGAACAAGATAAATACTGAAAACTTTCAAACACTGTTTAATAGTTGCCCTGACACAAAAGCAGAATAGTCAGTAAAATATGACACTACCTAGTCAAAGTTACCACAGTAAAGAATCAGCAAATATTAAAAAAGAGGGAAAATTAAAAAGTCATTGTGATAATTAAATAGTGTCTGGCAGCAGGAGATTGAAGAAAAAAACACTGCTGTGTAAAGGAGGCATGATGCCTGAAAAAGATGAGCAATTAGGGTCATCTGTCACCAGGTTTTCACACATTACATCTTCATTTGTAGAATAATTGCCTTTGAGATCCTGAGCACCAAGTAGTGCACCAAAAATAGTTTGCATTTTTTTTGCCAAATCGATTGCAGCTTGCTTCCTTTTATTTACCTCTCTTTTTCTATATTACAATGCGCACTATGATGTTATTAAACAACTACCTTCGTGAATGTAAGAAAAAGTATCTTTTTTAATACATTCTAGAAGCATAGCAGAGGAGATGCATACAAGGATCAATGATGATTCTCACCAGTTGCTCTGAAACTGTGGCTCTATTCACAGGTGCATACCAGGCTTGATTCTGAAACTCTCTTTTGATACAATTCCATACCAGCCTCAATTTTGAAGTTCCCTTTCCGTAAAACTACTGTCTGTGCTTCCTCTCTTTAACTGCTGTGAAGAAATATGAACACAAAAAGCAATACTTATATTTCAATATTATAGATGCACATAAAAGGGAATCTAGCTTTGCCTTCATGATTTATACTGGCAATAGAAACCTTTAACTAAGTTACAGTAATATTATTCAGTTGAATTTAGTTTATTGTATAGCAAACATATGTGAGCTATAAATCTCAAGAAACAAAAAATCTGTTTAGCTGTAAGCACTTTTAAATCACCAGTGGGCTGAGGTATGCTTTCAACATTTTGTCTATTCAGTGGTAATGCCAGTGGATTAGGCAGATGAGATATGCTTACCAGTGCAGCTCCCCAACAAATTACAGGCTTTCTATCCACAGCGGGCCCTCAATAATTCCATTTTCTGTGGAGATGAAAATATATCTTTGCAACATAATAAAACACTCCATTATCGAGCCATTCACTGAAAGTTTTGTTAGTATCTTAAGAATTCAACCATACCCAACAAGTGTACTTATCACTGTCTAAGTCACCCTGGGAGCAGCAGACTGAATGAAGCCTGGTTTCCTTTGGAATTATGGCCTACATTTAGCACTCACAGCATAATACAGCCCTTGAGCTCTTGTCCCCCCTCTTCCACCCAGCTGTTGCCAACCCAGTGCTACATGTGTTCTGATGGGAGACTACCAGCAGCCACACAGAATGAATTGGCTGTGAGCTGTGCTTCTCCTAGCCTAGCAAGGACTGCTGGTGTTTGGGCAGTGAGTTCCAGCATCATCACAGGGAAGATGGACAGACAAAGGGATAGACAGGGTGACTGCACACACTGTGGTTTCCTCAAAAGCTAAAAATCTAGCCTCTTCTAAAAGATATTGGGATGCTGCTTGGTGTTCCCTTTCAGGAAACACATCAGCATGACACAGTTATCATAAGATCCATCTTTCAAAATGTCCTGAAAGAATTAGTTTTCATTGGACTACATCTGCTTTTGGAAACTTACTCACACAATTAACTCAAAAGAGATAAAATAGTCTGGAAGTCTGTTGTTGAGTTCTACGCATTTTATTGTAGCCTTCAAAAAGCCACCTACAAATATTGATGCTGCTGCCTCAGTCTTTGGTTCTCAACTCTATCTTCCACTTCCAGAAAAGCCTTAGCATAGCAAAACAGCTGTAGTTCCAGGATGAACTGTGAATTCCTCAAAAAAAGGGTGGCCTTGTGGCAGGTTTTTTGTTCCCTCTAACTGCAAGAAATCAGAATGATGTCAGTGAGAGATTTTATGTGGTTTTGGCTTCTATGTTATGACAGAGATGTCAACAGCAGTCAAATAGTTTTTTTTGCTTGTATTTTTAAATTGTTTTTTTGGTGACTAAAACAAGATTTGCTCTGTGGAGGAAATCCACAATCCAAAAAAGAATGAACTTTTTGGATAGTTGGGGCTAAGCCTACAGGATCCAGCATTACTTGGGAATCTTTGGACAGGCTGTCCCTTGGAAAAGAAATAAAAGGGAGGACAGAAAAAATAGGAACACAACCACAGACAGACTGCATTCAGAAAGTGTGTTTGTATGCTTTGTACTGGACTAAAGTTTCTTCTTTACCTCAGCTCACATAAAATTTCCCACTTCCAGCTGAACTACACTGCAGAAAATTCGGAGCCATCACCTTTAGACAACAGCGATTAGATAAGAGAGAATCACTTCTATATATAAGTCTACCACAGAAAAACATCTAGCAGTGAATAGTGGCCAACACCCACTTCCTTACATTATCAATACACTGCATTTCTATGAAAAGGAATTAGAACTAATTGCTGCTGTTTATAAGGCTTTGTAGATATCAATGAGTTTGATAAATTTAATCAAAACCACAGAACCGCAGACATCTTTAGCATTTCCACCCCTACTGGCATTACAAAGTAACAGGAATTGATTTTGGATCATTACCACCAGTTTTTACTGGCAGAAGTCAACATGAACACCCTGCCTGCACAGCACTTTCTTCCCTTTTCTTCTTTCCCCTCTCTGCAATCCAGGAACACACTACCTTTTCCTCTAGAAAAAGCCATGCCTTTGAGGGACAGCATTAATATGACATGTTCTAAATGAAAAGATGTGTTAAGGCAAATAGTACTTACTATATATGAAAGAGGATTCCCCACACGTGCGAGACACTCGGATTTCTTTCATCAGAATGAACAAGCTCTGAATGTGCTTTTAATTCTTGGTTTACAGTTGACAAATAAGCTTGGCACAATGTTTTTATTATTTACAAGATGTCAAAGTGATATTTATTTTCTGAAAATGTTTTTAACCAAAATGCTGTCTGATGTTGCTTGTCTAGAAGCAGTTTTTGTTTTAAAATTCATGAAATGCAGAATAAAAATATCCTCCTTCAAAGAGTCCTGGATCAATCTTGATGGCAACAAGTTACAGCACTGTATTGTATCTTGTCTGCAGACAAGTTCACATTCTAGAAATACATGACTGTTCTAAACTGAAGCCTTTATGTTCTAATAATTTGAAATGCCTTAATCTTTCTTGACTACTCGGCACAATTTAGCTTCCTCCAGAAATTCTCAGCATTATTTGAATCTTGCTCTGAGACCTAGAATTGCAAAAGCTAGAACTTTTAAAATAAACTATTTCAAGTAAGAAGCATAGATATTAATTCATGGTAACAGGATCTGAGTAGAGTTAACATGTGAGCTTGAGACTTACGAAGTCACTATATTTTGTATTTCATTTTGTATTCAAAGAATGCCTCGCCACATACAACTAACCATGATACAGAAGACTAAAACCATTTTTAAACCTATTCTGTTATTTCCACTGAGCCACCAAGTCTGGTCAGCTTAGTGCCAACACAGGCTCTCCTTAAATCCTATACTGCATTCATAGGATGAAGTGCTGATTATATCAAAAGAACCTTCTCCTTGCCAAAATATTTGATACTTGACTGGCACTTTCATTAACCAAATCTGTTTTACAGGCTTTATGAACTGTGCTGTAGCCTATGCTGTTCTGGTTCTATGATAGCTAGAAGCAGCAGCTAAAATAGATTCAGGCCTGACATTTTCTAGTCTATGTCACTACATGCATCAGTGATGAAAAGTAGAAATATAACAGCCATCTATATCTTAGTGTCTTTGGCCATATAGTGTCCAAAAGATATTTTAACGAAGTCCTGTATGTGCAGCTCTAACTCATTTTGTGTGCAGCACACTGAACTACAAACAGACACTCAAGGCAGACCGTGCATTCATCCTGAAAGAAAACTGAAAGCACTTTGATTCTGGTAATTGACAGATATAACATCAACAGTGTTTAGGGAAAGAGAGCTGTGCTATCCCCCGTGGAATTACTTCAGTGCTTCTCAGCAAGACAGACAAAACTGAATACTACTGCCCTAAGAATGAGAAGAAATTAAGCAATTTTGTCCTTACATCTGAGCCAGAAACATGCAGCTTGGTAATGGGAGCAAAGCAGAGAGAAAGGCAAGGAGCAAGTGCTAGGAGGTGGGTTACAGTGGATGGCAAAGTCACTGACTCCAGTGGAGGAAGCACTGAGACTTGGAAGAAGTCTGGAGGAGTTCCCAAATCTCCATAAGGAGTGGGTGCCAGCAAGGAGTAACAGGATTCTGTGTGGGGAAGAAGGTTCAGGAGCTGTAAGAGATAATTTGGGTGTGTGGCAGATTTCATTCCCCTCCTTTATTATCCTTCCTTTACTCCTGCTTGTAAATTCATAGCCCCCTTTCAGATAATGAATATTTTGAGTCATCGAGTTCAAGGAATTTGAAAGAAAAGCCAAATGGAAATCTCTCTGGGATCTTGAAACAGTTCAAATAGATCTTCTAATTGCATGCTTGTTATACCATTACCTTTATTTACTTCCAAAAATTCCACTTGGTGTGGTTGTTCTATAGCAAACATTCAGCCTCCAAGTGCTAAAAATAAGTCATTTATACCTGTGACTGAAAACTATACAGCAGGGTCAGGAAAATGGGGTCCTTGACAGCCAAAGAAGTCTCTTGTAAAATTACTCTGCCACTGCCAATATTATTTAACACATAAAAATCTCCATTGGTTTCTAGGACATGAGTCCCACAAAACAAGTACCTCACAACCTATCTTTCAAGTCTCATTTGATTCTACGATGATTGACTTGCCATAGGGAAAAAATGCCCTTCATTTTTCTGAACATGCAACCTACACATTGCTCTCCATAAACATTTCTTGAAACAATTGTGCACATTTGTGCGTCTGTAAAAGCTTTCAATTTCAAAACACAGTTGTATTAATTTTGGTGGATAATTTCAGGCTTCCTTCTGACAATATAAAAATATGTTGCCTAGAGTGATGTAAATTGCATTCCATAATAACTAATTCAATTTGTATTGTCTCTCCCTCTCTCTAATATCAATTATTTTCTACAACACCACAGTGTCGTTGAAAAATACTAGAACAAATTATGCACAAGAACCACTTCACAGGGAAAAATCAAGAGGATGTATGAAAAAAAATATATCTGATTACAAAGACTGTGTAAATTGAGACAATGAGATCACTGTTCCCATACAGCTTTATAGAGCAGAGCTATTTTATGTTTTTTTCCCATCAACACAGAGCAGGTTTTTCAGCCTTTTTTTTTTTTTTTTTCTCCCCAACATGGTATCAGTTAACACTGGAATAAACACACTGGCTCTGTGTTTCAGTCAGTACAAGACGACAAAGCCTTTCCAGGCTTAACTAGAAATTCACACCAGCTAAGAATCATTTACTCTTTTTTGAAAAGCAAGTACAAAGCAATTGAAAAACAACTGTGCAACTACATTTTACATTCACTTCTTCATACAGTGCTCAAGTATGGAAAAATGCAATGCAGATTTGGGTTTCATAGTACAAAGACTACTACAAATTTACTGCCAAGTAAGAAAAGAAATTTGAAAGTGGGGACGACAGATGAGCACAAAGAAATACAAAGCAGCTAGTTATCTTAAAACAAATCACTTGGAATGGGAAGATTAAAAAAATCTGAATGCTAATCAGAAAAAATGTATACAAATTTAAACCAGTTAGATTACATCATAGAAAGGTGTCAACTCTCAAAAACTCAGATACTTGCTATGTAAAAACAGGCTATATTTCTAGACTCTCAAAGACATTGACTCCATTTTTTCCCGAAAAGGAAAGGTGTAGTTTATTCTAATTAAAATAATATTTTAGGTTATTTAATTCAAGTTAAAATCTCTCACACTTGTGTTCAGTTATAAACACCATGCTGTATTATTTTGCATTAGTCTGAAAGAGCCCTCTAGTGTTCACCTAATGCAAGAATAACAAACTTTCAAACGACTAAGCTTCCTTGCAAATTTCTACCTATCATCTCCACTCAACAGTTCTAACTAGTAGAAAGAAAGCAAATTTTATGTATCAGGTGATACACCTGCATGAACAAAATAATTTAAAATTCGCAGTTAAAACTGCTCATCAGTTCATCAGGAAACTATTTCTATATTACTTTCCAATTGTAAAGGATTAATGGGGCTTTCAGTCAACCATTAGTAATAATACTCAGTGATATACAGAGAAAGCCTTCAGCTTTCAAAATGAACGAATTCAGTTATCACTATCAAAACTCGGCAACTAATAGGTAATGCTGCTAACATCTCCCTGCAGTGAAAAAATACATATATATTCTATACTTGTATGAAGAATAACATTTGACTTCCGTAACAACATTCTGATTTTTTGAAAGCATGTGCAGAAGTTTTGAGAATGAAGCTTGATGACAAAGACATCCCCTCTAACAAGGCTGATATTCATGCTCAAGATGTGCAAGACAGTGACTCCAGAGCCCATTAGATCCATAGTGATAGCCTAATGATACACTATGCACAAACAGAAATTCTGCTAAAATAATAGGATTCAGAAGCATAACATCAACTTCATCTTAACTCTATTAAGCATGTTAGATACATGAAAAGTTATTTAATAACTACTTGCCCACTCTTCCATTACAGAGAGTATGGAGTATTAGACTCAGTCTGAACTCTCACACGGTTATTTCAATAATTCTTACTTTAAGGATTTGAGAGAATATTTTCATATTGCAGTTACTTTAAGCACAAAAGGTGTGGGGTTTTTTTTAATCTTTTTTTTTTTTAATATGGACTGAAAATGTCAATTCACTGACCTCAGTTATACAGCGCTTGTACAAAAGGTTTAGAACTGTTTCTAGCTTCCTAGCAATAGCACAAGTTTCTTATCTAAATGTAAATGAAATTTATGTTTCCCATCAGTAACAATAAAATTATCAAGGGATAACAATCAAAAGGAAAATACATAAAACCCACTAGTGATCTAAGTGGATGATATGACTCTATTAAGGTCATTAACCACAAGGTCACAGCACATACAATTTTATGAAGAACAGCAGGACCGAAGAAGAAAATCTTGTTTTCCCGGAGGAAATTCAGTGCTACTTTACTATTATTATATTTTTCCATCTAAATGAGTTACAGTCTCTGTGTCCTGTTATGATTTCCTTCTTCCTGCAACCCCTGTTAGAAAATGAAAAAGCAGCACGAAAGAAAGCAGATTGACACTAGCACAAATTAATTGTGATGCTCTGACACAGGATTTGGATTTTTTTCTTATATTAATGACAATATCAGTTTGTGTTAAAGAACCCTACTGGTCCTACTTCACTGAGATTATGGAGGTGAGAAGAATATTTTGTTAAAACAAGTAATAATTTCCAGGGTCAGGAAAGAACTGTGTATAACATTATTCGATAAAAGAATTTTCAAATAATTCCCATGGCTTGAAATCACATTTGACAGCTTCTATCAAGTCAATTGGCACAAAAGCAAGGTTTCATTTTCACTCTAACATAGCTCAAAATTAACACATAGCCTATCCCCTGAGAAAAACACAGTATTATATATCCAATTTATTCAAATATTCTCCCCACCCCCGAAAAAGTCAAGCTAAGGAAAAACACATGCACAACAAATCTCTGTTCAGAGGTGACTCCAAAGAGGGCAACTCATATGAGCAAGCATAGCTTCTTCATTTGCAAAGTGACAAAGGTAACATGACTGTGCATGTTCTGCAAACATGTTAAAGAGAACTGTAACTCTGTAGTTAAAATGGTTACAATTACTCCTGCCTTTATCTTTGACAAGTACATTGAACAGAAAACACAGGCAAGTTATAAACTCAGCACTTCATCCCGGAGGGGATGGACACAGAGAGGCAGTAGCTCAGTAAATCTGCAGAGATCACTATTCCGGGTGAAAGGGCCCCTTTGAGCCCCAGATTCCCTTCTGCTGAGCCAACCACATCATCACATACGTGTTCTGAGCCAGTTTATACCTTGTACCAACCCAGCTTCTCCCTTCAACATAGGCTTTAATTCACTCTGTGAACCCTCGTGTGCTAGTGGGATCTCACCATCTGAGGGAAGTCAAGAAGACAATCAGAGCTCCATTAATCCCTCGGCAGCAACTCATAGCAAAGTACTGTACACACGTCTTTTGAGGACAAGGAACCAGGATGCAAACCAAATGAAGGGACCAGGAGCTAATGAGCATGTAATCAGCGATGAAGGGCACACTGCGCAGTCTATGACTTTTTTAATGCCTGCATTTTATAGTGTTTGTAAATTAACACCCTCAGCAGGCTGGTGGAAATCTGAGTCATCTAAGGCCTAAAATAAATGCATTCAAATGTCAAAACAACTAAGTAAGAGTTACAGTTTTTAAGAGCCATATTTTTAATGGCAAAATAAAATAAATTCCAATTCTAACATGTCAATTTTTTACTCTGATAAAATCTAATGTTTTATTCAATAAATAAAATGTAGAGTTATTTTTCATGCTACTTCAAATTTGGTTTTAAATCTCAGTCAGCTCTTCTCTGTGGATACTTCAAAATCCTATAATTAAAATCGAATTTATATACAATAAAAAAGCAATATTTAATGATAGCTAATAAATGAGTATTCACAAGAATAAACAATTCAAACACAGGTTTTTGTTTTGCTTCGTTAATGACAAAATACTTCTGATTTTTACTGCAATTTCCTTTGACATGCAAGAAAATTTGTAGATTCAAAAGCAAGTAACTAGAACTGTGAGGAAAGAAAGAAAAGCACCACTGTACTGAAACTTAACTAACCCTGTTATTTAGTATTTTAAACATTCAGATGTGATGCAATATGCCTCCAACATCTTCCAGTATGGTGCAACAGTGGGCTGCCCCTGGAAGAGTTTGCCTTCCTCCTTCATTCCTTAGGTTTCTGTCCACCACACTGAGTAACTGACAGCCACAAAGTGGGACAGTCCAGCAAACTCCTTAGACAGAAAACTTAGTCTTCTGCCAGCTTCCAAAGAAGAAAGATAAGTTTTCCATCTGATCAGTTTACTGGACTTCTCTTGTCCCAGGAAATACAGAAACTGCATGAACGGGTACAGAAATGCACTTTTCACTTGTGCCAGAATAGCACAGGATAGCATGGTGTCAGCAGATGACCTGCAAGGCTTAGGAGCTGCTCAGCCTTAATCTTGTGATACAAAAAAAAACAAACCTTGCTTCCTTTCCAACTGGACCACATCTATTATCCAGCTAATCATCATGCTAAATTTGAGCAGTCATGTAGCATGATGTCAAGGTGCAAAGGTAAGAGGAGGACAGGGTCACCCCTTCTGGAAGTAGCACAGGCTTAGGCTGACTTCATCAAGGAACGCAGCTGATGAGTGTGATCTCTCTGGCTGCCTGGGATGAGGTAAGCAAGGAGAGGAGCTCCATCTACTGAGAGTAACAGGCACAGACTGGCACGCAGTGTCCTATTCCGAGGGATGAACAGCCAGGATGATGTGAAACTTCCCCGTGTTTCATTGGAGTCCACTGTTTCAGTATCCTTCCACTCTGAGGAGACTGTTCCATATTACTCTTATCCCCTTGACTGTTGGAAGGAAAGTCTAGCAGAATGGCCCCACTATGGAGGCATCACTTTTGCAGTAAAGAAAGATGAGTTCTCTTCCCAGGTCCAGTATTTTTACTAAATAAAGGCAATTGCTTTATTTCTGTTTTTCTCTTCCCAGCCTCACCATATTACACACTGAAAGCATCTGGAAATGTATTGCCATTTGAATGTACAGTAACTGTACATGTGACATTTGTCCCTTCATCCCTTTCCTCGTAAGCCATAAACAAGCACCAGTTAGTTAATTTCTAAAACAATCTATAAATTTGCATTTTAAAATATCCTGAAACACTCGAGTTTTGTTGGACTTCTTCAAATGTATATGAAAATGCCAACTGACATAAACAGACAGATACATGCTTAAATACTGTAGACTATTTGCCAGAATAAAAGGCAATATAAAAAGTCAAAACAGGACAGTTCTCAGCTTTGAAAGGGCAGAGACAGCTAACAGGATACTAGCAGAAAAAAAGAAAAAAAAAAGTTTTAGAAGTCTTGGTATATTGTGAGGATGAAACATTTCATTTCATAAGCAGAAGACAGAATAGAAGTGATTACAAGTCTATGAGCAATACTTACACTAGCCTTGACAAAAGAACACCGGGCAGAAAACTAGGTATCCTCAGAAGAAAGTAGAAAGCACTTCCAAAAAAGCTGTTTCCAACTGCTCTGAACTGTTTGAATTCATTTTCAAGACTGTTTTTCTGAGGTCAGGAGCAGAACCCATGCCAAAGAATGTGATCTGTTTGGTTACTCAAAAGGGAGTATTTACAAGTTTGGAAAGCATCAGGAATTTTTAAGGGGGCATTTTTTCTGGCTCTTTGCAAATTGCTCCCAGGACAAATACCAGATATTTGGACTAAACCGGAGGAGAATAAAGTAATGGGTAACTACATAAAGATTATAAAGGAGTTTAATACGTATTATTGCACACTAGCTCTAGAAAGTAGTTGGTGTTCCTAGCCAGGACTACATAAACTAGAAAGATTCCATACGTTCATCCAAATCAACCTATGCAGGAATTAATTGTAATTCCAGAGAAGAAAGATTGCCTCATCCCACCACTAACTGCATTCAGAATTTCCTCTTGCATACAGTTGCTGTAGGATGGTCTCACTGCATGATTATCTTTGGCATCAGGGATGTCCACAACACAAGGAACAGACTTTCGTACTGCTTAGAGAACATGCAAAGATAACCACGGAAGCATGTGCCTCAGTGAATAAAAAAGGAATCTCACAGAATAATTTCCCCAGGTATATCCAACCTGCAGCCCGCATGCGGCCCTGGACAGCTAGTAACGTTACCTCACAAGATCATAAAGATTTACCATTATGATCTGATTTTTAGTGATGTTTTTCATGAGTTGATTGCACGTAGCTTGAGTGTAGACTGCGTAGGCAACTACAGAATGCTGCGGAGGGGAGGGCACAGTGCAGTGCTAACTCGGCCTCTCATGCTCACCACGCACACACAATCAAATCAAAACCGTGTGCATTACACATCACATGTGCTTGTGTCACTTGGCAAGTAAAATGCAGTGATTGCCAATAATATTTCAACCTGCCTACATGTGTGAATGTGCCTGTGAAGATGTGTTTCTTGTTATTAATGAGCCATGTAAGTTTTCTTATTTAATTATTAAACTTGGGCATGTGATATTTTATTAAATAATGTAATAACTTAGCACATTCACTGTGGAAGAAATATCCAGAATACTCGTGCAGTGCTGTCAAATTCTGTAATTTTCAACATCTCAAAAACCTCACAAAAAGTATAAAATAATTTGCGATATGTTTTTTGATGGATTTGAACACTCCTTTACATGAGTTAAATATGTCTCTTCAAGGTGACAACCAACTTATCTATGTTTCAAGACATAACAGGGTTCAAAAAGAAACCTAAATTATGGCAAGCTTAACTTACGACGAATAATTTTAAGCGTTTTGATACACTGGCTAAACAGTCATAAGAATAGCCAAAAATATGCAGCCTTGCTTTCCATTTTGATAAAAGAAATTTATTTTGATAAAAGGCCACGTCAGTGCCTCCGGTTGCTGTCCCATGAGTGGACGGGTCTGTGCCTCCCATGGCTGCTGGAACGGTCGCTGTGGCTGCGCCTGTCCTTGTTGTTGTGGGAAGGGTGACCATGGCTGTGCCACCTGTCATTCTGTGGCTGTTTGGCAAGCCTTGGCCTCTTGGCGTTCTGTGGAGTGTCCACTTCCACAGCCTTGACCTTCCTCGCTGGACAGGAGATCCCTGGCCCCATGCCTCTCTTTCCCAGCTGGATCCTGCTGGGTGCCAAGGCCAACGCTGGATGATCCACCCCCATGGGCTTCTTCCTGTCCGCAGCTGGACGGGGGATCAATTGCCCCCTGGCTTTTTG
>WBMW01002613.1:0-63844 GCA_013396635.1 Penelope pileata
TGGACTGTCCTTCCACACCCACCGTACTGTCCGGATTTGGCACCTTCTGACTGCCATCTGTTCAGGCTGATGAAAGATGAACTGCATGGGCAGCATTTTCCCAACAACAATGCCGTCATAGCAGCTGTGAAACTGTGGTCACCTCTGCTGCTGCAGATGTTTACAGGCGTGGCATGCAGCTCTTGTTCATCCCTGACGAAAATGCACAGCTGATGGTGGTGTCTATGTTGAAAAACAGCATTTTGTGGGTGAGAATTTGCTCTATCACGTAGTGTTATTGTGCTACCTGTTGTCGTTTCCACGGAAATAAAATAGGAGGCACTACTTTCAGAGCAGCGTATATGTACGTATATTATGTGGAATGCAAAGAGGTGAACCCAGTAAGTGAGAAGGAAGTGGCAGATACAGATTCATAGCTCCATCTTTTCATCTTGTCTTATGGAGCAGCACAATTTCACAAGAAACACCAGCACATCCATATGGAAGTATGATAGTGCAGACAAGGTTGTACCCAACAGCAAGGAAAGGGACTAGTAGTGTGTCTAACAGGAGAGGGAAGGTGGCTGGAACTTTTAAAATCATCTTTTTTGGACTAATAAAATATGGGTTACACTGAAGCATCATGACTGCCCTTCAAGGAGCCATCACTGCGTGTTCTGATTTGACACTGCCTTTTCTGACACTGCCTGTACGCTTGGGTAAGTTTGGGTATGAAGTCATGCTGTCTGCCAGGGGTCGTTCCCCTTTAATAAGAGGTAATTGATGAACACAATTACCTTGCAATAATTGTCCACTAGCTTAAAGGGGCATAAGTTTAGCTGCCAACAATGCTGATTCCTGCCTGAGATGTGCAATAATGCTCATGATATATATATGTGAAGATACACCTACATATATATACACAGTGCATGCGTCTAAATATGAATGTATACACATATATATATTCACACATATGCACATACATGTATATATACAGCACATGCTTTAGATTCCCTGCAGCTGAGTCGAAGCCCTTGCTCCTTTGAAAGCCAAAGATAAAAATACAATAGCAGACAACTTCCAGTATTTCATTTTTAAAGAGCCTTCCAGCTGTATACACCAAAGATCCCAGCTATCCAGCCAGAACGTGAAGTTACTGAATTTAGAGGGTATCTCAGCTACTCCCATATCACCGGCCATTTATTCCAATATCTTATGGCATGCTGCAACATAAATGCACTGTGGAGCATGTACCCTCTGTCTGTCCAGTACAATTTACGGTTAATCCAGTCCACAGCGAGGCCTTCGGGTAGACCTATAGCTCCATGAATAACTTTTTCACGATTGGAGCCATCCAGATTAGCTCGTTCTATCCACTTCAAGGCGGTGTGGGCAAAGTAAATCTGTGAAGAAAAGACAGATGAGGTGCAATTAGTTCCCGTTGCACTTTCTGCTTTATTTCCCTCATCTCATAGTTCCTTTTCCAAACAAATTTTTCACCTTGGAAGGTCCCTGAGCAGCTTATTCACAGCAAGCTGCAGAGGTAACCTGTGATTCCTGATCAAATAAAGGCACGTATCCTTGAAGCAGGATGACTTCTAGAGGCTGCTTGTGCTTAGCAGTAAATCCTAGCTGCCCTACATACAGTCCCCTCAATACCTCTGGGTTTGCTGCAGCAAGAAGCTGCCTCACATGGAGCACAGCCCAGCAAGCAAAAGCAGGAGCGAGCAAGAGGAAGCTGCTGTAACTGCACTGCCTGCTCGATTGGAAAAGGGGCAGGGGAGGGAGTAGTGGTATATGTGAGATGGAAGTGAAAAAAGAGGTATACAGTGTGCTTCTGCTGGGTCTCTTTCAGACTGTATGTGTCTTTATTTCTTACTAGTGATGATTCTGTAACGCTCTAATGCTTCTCAGGTCTGGGTCAGAACAAAGAGCTCTGCTGGTGGGGAACTGGGTTTGCATTACCCAAGGATGAGGAAAAATAAATTGCCTTGTGTTTGCTGTCCAGAGGGAGCCAAACACGGCAGAGCTATGTACAAAGCCATGCTGAGGCTTTCTTTGCAAACGGTAACAAGCAAAGAAATAACTTTGTTTTGACACTAACCATGAGGCCAAAGAAAGCAGGAAAGGGGTCTTAAACCTGGCTGATTCCATCTCCGTGGGGGCAACAGAGAGGGGTTTACCTGGCACTCCAGGCAGATCAGGACTGCAGGGTCTCCGCTACGTTCAGGGCTGCTGCAGAAGGCCAGACACGTG
This sequence comes from Penelope pileata, assembly GCA_013396635.1. Taxonomy (NCBI): domain Eukaryota; kingdom Metazoa; phylum Chordata; class Aves; order Galliformes; family Cracidae; genus Penelope; species Penelope pileata. Next base: position 2,236 of record WBMW01002613.1, read on the forward strand.
CTCCCAGTGCCACTGGAGCAGGGGATTTATGTCTGGCACAGCGCAGAACAACTGCGAGCTGCCCAGCAGGGCCGTGCTGCAGGGGCAAGTGGCCGTGTTCCAGCAGCGCCTGAAATGATCCTCCTGTAACGTGGTAACATTCCCATTGGTTTAGCTGGGTCCATCTGGGCCTTGAGACATTTCCAGCAGCTGAACTGAGCTCCTCTCCAGCTTTCACTGGGACATCCAGTATCTTTTTGTGTCACTCTTACACTGTAAATAAATCTCACCCTCAGAAAAAATGACTATCTGCCACGGGAGGCTTAGTGGAGCAGAGCTGAACTCTTCCTCCAAACTCTGCAGGCAAACTGTGAGGCACTGGGATGTGGCCACACACAAACTGCTTTTTAGGAAAAGAGGCTCCTCTCTCCAGCAGGAATGTCTTGTAATACAAGGAACACATTTCGTAAGAGCAATAAACCCAGCAAGCGTTCAGCAGTTTGGTTCAGTAACAGTGATTTGTCCTAGGTTTAGAAGGGGTTGTGGCATGTAGCTCTACTGAAAAAAAAGTACACTGTTGCTTTTACAGCTGCACAGGAAAAAAAAAAAGGAAGAGAAGAGAAGAGAAGAGAAGAGAAGAGAAGAGAAGAGAAGAGAAGAAGAAGAAGAAGAAAGAACAAGGAAAAGGAAAAGGAAAAGGAAAAGGAAAAGGAAAAGGAACAAAGAAAAGGAAAAGGAAAAAGAACAAGGAAAAAGAAAAAGAAAAAGAAAAAAAGAAAAAAAAGAAAAAAAGAAAAAGAAAAAGAAAAAGAAAAAGAAAAAGAAAAAGAAAAAGAAAAAGAAAAAGAAAAAGAAAAAGAAAAAGAAAAAGAAAAAGAAAAAGAAAAAAGAAGATAAAACCAGTTTACTTCCAGGAAACACTACTGAAATCTTAAGGCAGAAAACAATCACAGAATGGCTCGGGTTGGTAGGGATCTCAAGTTCCAACTCCAAAAAATCAATCACATAAAACTGAAATCATGCCTGACACGAATTTAGAGATCCAGATTCCCTGTGAATTAGCCGTGTCAACATTCAAAGCATATTAAGTCGATAAGTAAAGGATGAAACCCTTTGGGAGTGTTCGGCGTCCTGTACCAGCTGTGCTCCTGGGCAGGCAACAGAGCAACATGCAGCACAACATGTAATCTGGATCACTGACAGCAGAAAGGTTAAGGCACATGAGAACCCAATCCATTTGTCCTTGCAACACTTCAAAATCCTCTCATTTTTAATACCTTACCTTATTTTCCACTGGGTCAGAATCCAGCGCTAAGACTACTCCCATCTGCCAGTCAAGTAAACTTGCATAATCTGTTCCATCAAAACGGATCCAGCGGATATCTTGGCTGTTTGCAAACAACAGAAGTGGCCTTGGGCCTGTGGAAGAAAATTTGCACGTGTTTTAATTCCACCGGGTTCAAAGCAGCCTCTAGAGTGCATCACTGCATAGGATGCTCTGAGTGGAATGACAGCTACTGCACGTGGTCTGTTTCACTATGTTGTTTTTGACAATTTAATAATGTAATCAACATTATCTTAATTACTGAAGTAGGAAAATTCTGAATTCTTCTTGTATTCTTCTTCTATGTTTGTTTCTTTTTTATTCTATTTTTTTTTCTATCCTGTATAACTATGTGCATTTTTCTCAGGACAAATTATTTCATTCTCACATAGCTGTAGTGATTACCTGAGGCCAACTCCAAGTGAGCAATGGAAGCTTTGCCTCTGAAAGGACTGAAAGCGTGAAACCATAACAGACATAAAGAAAAGGAGAGATAAAAACCTGAATACAACATTTCCACATTAAGCTATATTCCCACCTCCAATGCTAGGTAAATGTCTTTCGCATATAGCAGAGAAGGACAGTAGGAATTTGGCAGTATTTTATTTTATTTTGTTAGCCTCTCACCTATAGATCCTGGAATTAAATCTCACACAGATTTGATGTAACCTTGTGTATTGCTAAAGTTAATTTGGCTTTCTAAAACTATTTCCAGAGAACATTATCACTGTTCTTATTACTAAGCCAAAAGCAAGTTTAGGATCAATTGTGCTAGAACCAGTACAGATGTAAGAGTCCTCAACCCCAAAAGTAGCAAAGTGTATGTGGGAACCTTTTCAGAGTAAAAGCAAGAAAAATCCTGTCTTCCAACAAATGAAGATTTTTCCTTATTACTAAAACAAACCATAAGCTTCTCTCTCCTCCTCTCTCTCCTGCAATTGCATGTGTCTTGCTGCTCACCAGGGTGTGTCGTTTTCTCAGACGGGGTGGATGGGTCTGGATTTCAAACATGCCCATAAAATACCTGGGCTTTCTGGGGAGAAATGTCCTTGTAGGGAAGGCCATTCAGCAGGTTATTCCCAGCCCTGTTCCCCAGATGGAGACAACTCAACCCCAACTCTTTGCTGCTGGGCAGAAAGCACACCCACATTTACCTGAAGACAGGACCACCTGATTATTGCAGATAGACCACCGCAGCACAGGAGCCCAAAGCAGAGTGTACAAGTTAGACAACGGGCTGAATTTTTTGTGAGGGAGTCCAAGATGTACACTGGTGTTTGTTCTAATACATTTCCAAAACTGGTTATTTTTCAAACAATAAATACTTCCCAAATTTCACAAAGCAATCTAGAACTAGTGCCAGAAAAATAGTATCCCGGTTATGCTACTTGCTTTCAGATCCTCTGAAACATTTTTGCTTCTGTTGGCAGAAATATGGAGGCTTATCAAGATACTGACCTATAGCAGAGCAGTGCTTTCTGTCCCGCTGAAGCTTGTACCCAGGAAAACAAGCACACTCCCAGGAGAACGGGCTTAAAGAAGAACATATCTGACTACAGCCACCATTATCTGGAGATGTGCAACCTTAAACAGAGCATTTGAAAATTTTAACTTTGCCATCCTATGGAAAAAATACAACAAAATCATCAGTATAAGCAAGAGAACAATCCACGCTGGTTAGGATTTCTACAGCGTGAAGCCTCTCAGCGACAAACAGAATTCTGGCAGGCCTCGTGTTGAAAGAAAGAGTCTAGTGAAATGAAGGAAAATTAGGTTCTGCTTCTTCCAGAGCCTTTCCTGAAAATTCAAGACACAAGGTGCGAGCGTGTGGGACTGGGATACATGACCAGAGCTTCCACATGTTGCTTATTTCTGAGAACTTTTTCTCCCATGGAAATCTCATCCAAAATAAAACAATAGCAAATTCTATCAGAGATGGCACTCCATACAAAGCAGCAGCTAATTAACGCTATTCTCTCCCCAGAAGTTAATTAGGCTAAGATGGCAATTTGATGAAATACAATGACTTTCTAAAACAACAAGCCGAGATTTCGTATGAAAGGAAACCATTCTTTCTTCTTGGGACTGTACAATGCCAGCCTGAGCTCAGTCACTGGAGCATCCCCAGCAAAACAGCAGCACTGGCTGTGCATGTATCGTACAGTCCGAAGTATGTGTGGGCTGTAAAAGGGGAAGGGGATTTGTCAAGGCACGAGGCTGGCATTAGTGGTGCTATCTTGATCCCTAGACTGAAAACATACAGTCGAAAAATACAACCTCCTGAATTTGGAGAGCTCTCTGGAACAAGCAATGACAGATGAGTAGGTGGAGCTGCTCCCTACACTCTAACTGCAAAAATTCCATTTGTGGGTAATTAGGCGAAATTGCTGTGAGTTAGAGTGACTCAGAACTTGGGTTGCATGGTGTTGATAAAGTTGCTTTCAGATTTCACCCACGCCCTGATTTTGTACCATCTGTCCCATGATTCCTCTTGATTATAAATTGTAGATGTCACCTGCAACAAACATCTGGGAGATACCTTGCCATGTGCTGACAGCAAGAGAGTTTGTCGGGGAAATATTGGATGTTTTTTGCTCATAAACATCTATTAAAAATGAAGATGAATATTGCACATATTGCAGAGCCTGACATCCCACTGCCTCCTGTCTTGTACCATCATTTACAGCTGTGCAATACGAGTGTAAAATGCCATCATTTACTTCTGGTCCTCAGTGCCAAGAACAAACAGGGTCTGGCAGTCACTGCAGCCAGAAAAATGTTAAATACTTACCCGTGCATGCTTTGCCATCCGCTTTGAGTACAGATCCTTCAGGACAAAAGCAAACAGGCCCTTTAGATGTCTGAAGGCAACCGTGGCTACATCCAGTGTCGTTACTTACACAGGAAATTAGCTCTACAGAAATTGAAAGAGGAAAAAGAAAAAAAGCATAAACAATACGAAACATTTTTACTAAACCTCCCCCAGAAGAAGCGTTAACGCTTTCATAAATTTTGAGGTTGTTTGATTTTTTTTTTCCAATTTTTTCCCACCCTCTCTTAATTACAGCAAAGGAAAAACCCAAAATTGTTGCTCGATCATGAAGTCATTCTTCCGATCAACCTCAAATTTACAAACGTTTATGAAGGAATGTTTTTAAAACAGAAACACTTTAGAAAATGTTTGTTTTTGTGTTTTATCTAAAATGGATCTAGGTTCAAACATATGAGTAGTTATGGAGTTATACTGTCCATGCTGCAGCCCTAGCCTGTGTTAGAAAAATATTATATTCTATCCAATTGGAGGCACCCAAAATATAGTTTAAGTTGGTCATCCAGAGCAGGATCAAGTTCCAAGATGTTTAAGTGTCATTTTGGACACATGGGGACATCCCACCACCCAACAGTCCCCTGTCACATCTGGCTGCCCTGTGCGGCCTGGACACCCATGCTTAGGCCCCAGAGTTGTGCACATGGCTCCCTCTTAACACAGCAAGAAGTGGCCACATTCACACGTTAGTAGTGGTGTTTGATACACCCTGCTACTTGATCCTGCCGTGATCCAGGCTGAGCTCACTGCTGTGCACTGGCACTTCTAAGGAGAGCACACAGCAATGTTTCATTTCTGTGGAAATGAGGTAGGAGGACCCTTGTGTGTCCCCAAGTTTCACTTCCTTATGAAGTACAAAAGTGACTGGAAATATCCAAAGACTTCAAAACTTGGTTGAACTTCACTTCTTATGTTCTAGAAGAACTTTGCTCATTTGTAGGCCGAATATACAAAATACTGAGTTCACCTTTGAGTCTTACTATGACTAAAACATTGTCATGGAAGCTTACTCAAACATGGATCTTCGGGGCTTTTTTCCTCTAATCGTCTTGTGTTCTCTGCATTTTGTTTTCTCACATTTGTCCAGCTTCAGACAGCCTTGTACTTTAATTACCTGTGCTATACAGATGAGCTCTCTCAAGCATACTGCTCATACAGAGACTGTGCAAATCATTACGCAGTTAGACAGAGTGAGCCAAATCCAGAGACCACATTTAGATTTATATGATTGCTGATGTGCCTGGAACATGCCACAGACCCAGACAGAAGCAAAGAGGTCTCTCTAGTTTGGGGTTCAGGGTCGTAGAATCATAGAATCCTTAGAGTTGGAAAGGACCTTCATTCATATTGTAGTCAGATTTTTCATTACTTGTCTGTGACTAGTTGGACGTTCCTCCATTATAAGTATCTGCAAACAGCCCATTGTTCAGTTATTGCTAATGGCTCCTGCAGATGAAGAAAATGAGGAAATCCTTGTTCTTTGCCCCCCTTACTGTATTTCAATAGCATACCAGTGCAAGCTGTGTTGCTAACTTTTCTGCTGAATGAAAGCCAGTGCATGAGCTGTGCCACTGTACAGACAAACCTTGACAGAGTGGGAGTTCCCTCAAGGTGATGCTGCTAGCTAGCAAGCAACTCACCAAACGCTATAAAATGTGGGGCATAGCTCAACGTGAGAACTGCGTGCAGGCTTCTAGAGCCAGACCCACAGATGCATTAGATCTGGATCCTTTTTGCTCCCTAGGAGGCTCACATGATTACTCCCATGTGATTTACTTCCTTAAACATGCCATCTGTCTTTGCTTCACACAGTTTAAGCTGATCCCACTTACAAAGTAAGGGAGAGAAGCAATGCAACACACAAAACCTTCAGAGGTTTCGGAGTTATATGAGGATTGTCTCCAATATCATACCGGAGATGTATTGCTGCGGCTTACCATGACATGTTTTCCGATCAGGCAGCAGCACAAAACCTCTTGGGCAGGTGCAGTAGTAGGAGCCAGGGATGTTCACGCAGCCCAAAGTACAGCCATGATTCCAGAAGCCACATTCGTTGATATCTGCCAAAAGAAGCACTCGCTGTGTCAGACTATGGCCATCAGCCACTGTCAGGAAATTGGGTTAATGAAGCAAACTAACAGACTTCAAGAAGCACCTCTTTTTCCTATTCATTTTACAAAATGTGTTGGTCCTACTAAATGATAAGAAAAAAAGCAAGTTTGCAGACCTTCTTCAAATAAGCTTTAAAAACCTTCTAGTAAACTATTTTGGCTGTGTGTTCCCAGCATACATGGCCAAAGGCAAAGTACGTCTTCCCATACAAATTCCAGTGACAGCTGAGTCCTGTGTGCACCCTACAAATTCACATTAGATGCTTCCTTCTGACTACAATTATTTTTTTTAAAAAAAAAAAAAAATTCAATATGACTTAAGAAAAATTCTCAAAACAGAGAAGTGGTTTAGAAGTTTCATTTTGGAAAACAATTCTGGTTAATTTCCTGAGAATTGGATGGCTACTGAAAGTGCTACAAGCTCATCATATTGATGTCTCTACGTCCATTCAAATTTGGTCCTGTTGTGAAAAAGATGCTTCTGGAAGTCATATGCTAACAATAATTAATCATAATAATAATAGATTTTGAGTAAACCAATCAAGACTAAAACATTCACATCTGTTAGGAATTACTGTAATTTGTAAAGGTGGGACTTAAAACAGCCATCCTGTTGCAATATTTTTCAATATTTCAACTTTGGCAACATAATCTGTTTTAATTTTTATCAGGGTCCATAAAAATAACTATTTATTTGAAGCTCCTACAACTTCTCAGGCTAAGACCAAAATTTGTGACTTTTTCATCTGTCTCCTTCTAGGCATTTTCATACGTGACGTTTTTGTATGTCTACTTTTAGAGTGTCTCAGAACATGGAAGGACACAAAACTGAAACAGCACCTCAGAGCGTTTCTTGACACTCAAGGTAGGAATAAAGTAAAAGGACAGGAATATTTTCATCTGATAGAACAAAGCTGAGAGCAGATCCATGTATTACCTTCACAAAACTGTTTGTTCCGACTTAAAATAAAGCCACTAGAGCATTTACACCGATGAGTCCTCGAGTCTGGCCTGCAGATTCTTCTTCTGCACTTTTCTTTGTTCAAATCACAGGTTCCTTTTTCTGGAAGAACAAACATCACGTAAATGTAATCTGCTGTTCAAGGAGGAGCTATTTTGAGCAAAGATGCTCCTGGACGTGTCCTCTCCTTGCTCAACCTGAGGAACTTACCATTAGAAAATAACTTCTGTTATTTTTATTGGTAAAATCAGCCCCAAAATTCACAATAAAATTTAAGTGCTTGTAGGACAAAGAGTAGGTTTTTGTGAATTATCCCTTCTAGTTCCATGCCAGCACAAGCAGATCTGGAGAGAGCCTGAAGCAGGACTTTAGACGGATAATTTGTGACTGTGAAAGGGAAAAAACCTGTGTAGTGGGCTTCACATGCAGCCTGTCCTTCCCAGTACTCTGTTACCAGGCTCTGTAAAGCACTCAGAGAGAGACAGAGTGCACACAAAAATAGGCAAGAGAGAGGGAAAGAGGCTGGAAATAAGGACAAAGCAGTGTTTAGTTTTCACATTATTTAAAAGCAAAAAACCACAACTGGATAAATGACGACAACCGTACACTTTGTTTAAAAAGTATTAGTGCAGCCTAGAGAGTCTTTGCACTGAAGTGGATCCTGGGTTCCTGACCATTAGAAATGCACACATAAATCTTGAACTCAGGTTTAAATCTCAAAACGTTTCTGATGCCCTATGAGGCAAAGTTTCTACAGAGGAAAAGGAAAGTGTGCTCTACAGAAGCCTCACTTCTTCTCTTGCCTCAAGGTGAGAAGATATGGAATCCTCTCTTTCCACAGGAAGGATTGGCAAAGCCTCGTGTCTGTGCTCAGCTACGTTTCACAGCCAGTGCTTCCATAGATGTGCAACGCTCACAGTCTTATTTTTGTCTCCCAAACTATTATTTTTGTTTTAATCTTCCTAATCTTCTTCTGGGGTTGCTTGCCCCTTTTCCAAGCTAAGAATAGCTGAACTGCTGCTACTGGACGTGGGTATGCAGCCACCCACACACAGCTCCGTGCTTGCCCTCTGCGGTATGTGTAGCAAAGGAAATCATGGGCTCATACAGGCCGTGGAGACACTATATGTGAACGAATTTCTTATATCACTTCCAATTCAACCTTCAAATTCCAAGAGATGGAAAGCAGCATAACATTAAAGTCCAATGCTTAGTCTTCCGCTGGCCACAGAGGAGGAAATGATGACATCTGTTGCAATGAGAGATCACTTCTATAAAAGAGTGAAGTAATTTCCTAGATAGGCATTTCATCTTGGCTGAAAGCACCAACAGTGCACGTATTTGAATCAAACCAATTAATTTTTCTCTAACAAAAATCATATCACTAAATGAAAAATAATGAATGGATGGCTAGATGAATATTATCTGTTTTATTGAGCACGTTAGCTTATTAGAGACTTGAATGTTATGTAGTTTTAGCTCAGCCTATCTTTTTGTAGAACCAGTTTTGAGTTTACATGCTGGACCGTTAATCTTTGTTCCTGTTGCAGCTGAATCAGGCACATATCATGGTGAGGTGCCTAACTTCCAAATACAGAACTCATTGCAATGCCAGCAGCACAAGTACATGCAATTTCAAAATACAAATGAGCAACCAGATCATGCTCAAGGCTGCATCATATGCTTATCACCAGTACTGCTTTCTTGTCCCTTGTACGTGGGCATTGCAAGGAAAATAGCGAAAATCATAGAATCACAGAATGACCTGGGTTGGAAGGGACCCCAAGGATCATCAAGTTCCAACGCCCCAGTCACAGGCAGGGCCACCAACCTCCAGATCTGGTACCAGATCAGGCTGCCCAGGGCCCCATCCAACCTGGCCTTCAGCACCTCGAAATGCTTGCAATCTGGACAACTGCAGGAAGATATTCTTTAATTAATTAATTTTTCAACTTTAATATTGCCAAAGAAATATGACCAAAAAAAAAAAAAAAACCACCACACACACACCTATCGCATCTCAAAAATAGAAATGAATATTGACTAAGTCACGAATCAAAACATTTTAAAGATAATATTTTCTGGAAGAACAGTCACTATGAACCATATTTTCTCCACCACCCCCCACCCCATCACTTTTTTAAATGGAATTGGGTGTTCCCAGATGATAGCTTGATACCAGTATTTCATATTGGAAAGAAATCCAAAGTAATTCCTCCAAAAAATACCCTGAGTTTTCTGAATATCATTTCCTCTTAATTTATTAACCTGTCAGAGAAGATATTTTTAAAAAATTCCAGAGGGAGCCTTTGAGATGTCAAGGTAATTAAGGCATTTCATGAGCCATTAATAAAAGTGGGAAGAACATTCCAACAGGCATTTATAAATACACACACTGATATCAAATCTAGGGTGAGTAATCAAAGAGACTTGAGTTAAATTAGAGGCCGTCTTCCATATACTACCGTGCAAAAGTTGTTGTGTGGTGTTGCAGCAAACCCCACAGCTAAATTAGTGCTCCTCTCTACTTATTGGCCCTGACCAATTCAGGAAAGCGTTTTGAAAGAGAAGGGGAAAAGGGGACATGAGGAATTTAAGTAGTAAAGCAAATAATCCGAATTCCTGTCAAAAATCAAGTCATATCAGGTGAGCACTTCTTGTCAGTTCCCTTTTCATCTGAAGGAACTCACTAGCTATCTGCTTTAAAGAAGGCCTCATTAATTCACAGCTGACACCACAGCATAACATACACTTTCTTAGCTTGTACAGAGCATCCAATTAGACTAGGTATGCCTTTATCTCCAGGTTTCTCTCATGTAAGATCAGCTATAAATCTCATTGGTACTCCAGGCTCATTAGCCCTTCTTTCATCTCAGTTCCTGCACTGGATAAGCCAAGCAACGTACATACAAAGTCCAAAAGGTTCATCTGGATTCAACCTGTTAAGCCTCTTTCTACTCCATCACTTCCCAGACATTTGGAGGAAGTATTTGGAATAAAACAGAACTGCTGTTGAAAACACTGTCGTACTTTTATAAGACATGCTGAAATACAGGAGTAAGTTATGCAAGGCAGTTAACAACACCAGTATTTAGCTTATTAAAGAAGGTGGGGACAATCTCTTTCCAGTGAAAAGAGAAACATGGGAATGCAACATGTTCTGGGGGAAAAACTAAGTGCCCATAGTCAGCAAACATTATGCTACATCCTCCTGTGGAGGGAACATATGCAACGACCAATAGCCCCTGAGGTTCAAGAGACCACTGTCATGAGCTACCTTTCTTGCTCACTGCTTCTCCCTCTCCATCTTCATGCAAATGCACATATGGTGACAGATGATACCCAAGAAGGCTTCATGAGACACTACATGGGGCCTTCCAAATTTTGAAATCTTTGCAACATTCCTGAGCTGGGTGTGGACGTGTCACGACACTGCCCACAGCACAAACACACCCTTTCCTGGATACCCCCTGTGTGAGCACCAAATGTATGGGCTGAAGGAAGTGCTTGAATTTGCTAAGACGACCATTTTTCTCCAAGGAAGCACAGAACAAGTATTGACTCTGAATGCAAGTTCCCTGTGTTTACAAGCATAAGTTTGATTTCCAATATTACTTTCTATTCTTCTCAGCAGATCCTTGCACTGCGAACAAAGCATTTGAAAGGCAAAGTTGGAGATATTGATTTTCCCACTCAGACCAGGCTTCATGAAGAAGATACAGCATGACAGCACATAAAGCTGTTGGCTGGTGTGAAGAAAGACAAAGTCCATTATGCAGTAGATATTTCAAAATGGCCCAAGAGAGGAAGACACTGGTAGATTTTTGCTCATACAAGCACATACCACTTTCTCCTGATGTTTTTATACCACCTGTACCACTGGGGACCCGTGACCATCTTCCCTAGGGAGTTCTGCAACCAGTGCTTCACACTCCCAAACGTGTGTATGCTTCATGTCAAAAGAAAACTGGTGACAAAGGCTATTCAGATAAAGCAATATTACTCTATGTCTGTTTTCCAAAGCTCAGAGAAAAAACACTATCTTCCCTGGTAACCTTGCATTTCCTACCACTCCAGCAGGAATCCTCAAGCAGGGTGAGCTATCCATAGTCAACCACCTTCATCTTCTTGTCGACTGATATCAATTAAAGACACCCAAGGCTCTCATTTGGTAGTTACTGTGGTAACTTCAGACTTGTCTTAAACAAGATGATACTAAATCCAGTGAAGCTGAGACATCCACACTATCACTTGCAGGTCACACTACATGCTTCTTAAAATCCTTCAGTGCAGTAACAATCAACCAGAGATATTTAGATGTCTATTGCATTAAAACTTCCAGTAGAAAACTGACATTTGATGAAGATAGTCTACAGGAAAAATTAGAAAGCTGTATGCTCGGTGTATTTAGAAATAAAATACGAAAATACTTTTGTGAGGAAAAAAAAGAAAGGAAAAGGAAAAAGGAAAGTGGAAGGGCAGGGGAAAGAGATGTCAAGGAGAAAATCACATTTATCTCCATATGTATTCAGATGAATGAAACAAGCAGTTAATGCTCAGCACACTTCCTGCCTGGCACTCCAGTGGACCTGTGGGTCTCTGAAGTTGAAGGAAACATTGTCATTGACTTTACTGAGGCCTAGAATTTTGCAGAAGAAAATTATTACTGTGAAAGATCAGAGTGCACTTATCATTCTCACAAATGAATTACACCTTACTTACCAAAATCTTGAAGCTCTGCTCTTGCACCGGGCTGTTTAAATGGATGCACCACTTTTATCTCTACAGGTGGAAAAAGCAATGGTTTCAGGCTAATTGTGACTATGACTTTTCCAGTGTACTTGTTGGCTCTCCATATCATACCAGATTTCAACTCTGAATAGTACAGGTGGTCAGCAAGGAGAGACATGCCAAGCAACTGATATCTACAACAGAGAGAAAATAACATGAAATGGCACGTTACCTCATCCCTGTATATTATTCACTCATACAGTTTCAGTCAAGTTCAATGTAAATATCCTTTATTTTCTTATAGGGTGTATGTGAGAGTCAGATGAGGTTCCAGAGACAACCCCAGCACTCAGAATCCTTCAGATTTACAAGAAACAGCTACGAAAGTGTGAGCATTTCTCACAGGTTATGTGAGCTGCTGTTCAAGACTCAGCTGATGGAGACAGCCTGGGTACCACCCTGCTTCTGCTGAACCCAGCAATTAAAATGGACACTTGCTTTGCTGAAGAACTCAGGCCAGAGAAGTGCCCCCACTTCCCAATTTCCAGTGCCTTCTCTGAACCTTCTGACTGTCCCAGGAAATCAGGGTGGAGATAGAGGGATAGGAATAGGGTGTTCCTAAAATCCATCCTGCTGCTTTGTTCAGCCAGGCACTGGAGAACCTGCCTGGTGGTGCGGGACATTTTCACCTCATCTGGTGACCATCCAAGCCTCCCTGAGCAGCAGCTGAGGAGGACAGCAGGCTTAGAGGAGGACATGAAAGGTCTGGTGGAGCTCAGGCTCTTGAGCACAGCTCGGACACCTGAGCTAACCGACTGTGACCTTGGACAACTCATTTAATCTCTCTGCTTTTGGCTTCTCTATCTGCAGAAAAAGGCCACTAATAAACACTCAGAGAGGATTGCTGAGGATTAAGTGGTTATCATTCGCTAAAAGCTTAGAAGATGGAGAGTACTAAGTGGCAGTATTATCCGCAGTGAATTCAGCAGTGAATTTTTTCCACTATCAAATCTGTAGTTTTAGAACTACAATTACAAGCCATTTAGGCTACACTTTATACTCCTTCTGGTGCTATGAAGCAACAAAATAAAAGTCTCTTTATTTGCCCTTTAACCACATGCCCAGGAAATGAATATTTTATTTCTGACAACCCAGAAAACTCACCGGCCAGAACTCCGGAGCAAATGAACATCTCCCCCATCATAGTTACACGATCCAATATGAGAAATCTCTTTCCTATGGTCATGCTGGATCCAGTAGAGCCTTATGTCCACCAAATCTAGAGAGAGGGCCTTTATTTTTTCTGTGGTTCTTAAAATATTTCTCACATCACTTCCATTGAGGGACATGCGGTATATGCTGGAAACTGTACCATCTGATGACCAAAACAATACCCTGCAGGCAAGAGAGGCAAGTTTTGGAAAAAAACAATTAAACAAATGTTCACAAGATCACATCACTGCTATACATTCCTTGTTTAGTTGCTCCTCTATCGAGAATTTTCTTTTCAATCTTATCACAGTGCTTCCAGAACCAAAACTAATAACAAAGCAAGAGCCTTCCTCAATATATGTTGACTTATTTCAGGAAAACCCCATATATGTTTTTCTTAACATAACTCCAGTAAGAATGGAAATCATTTTTGTCAACAGCCTGTTGTCTGCTTAATGTTATCAATGCTACCACTACATTTTTGTTACTGTTGTTTTTCTGCTTTAATAAAAATGTTTCTATCATAGAATTGTTAAGGTTGGAAAAGACCTCTAAGATCATCTAGTCCAACCATCCACCTGCCACTGGCAGGGACTCCATGACTCTGTTCAGGAAGCAATGAGGTCCTAGAAATTTATCTCATGTAGGTCAAGCAAGAATCAGCCCAGCTTAACCCTCTAGCACTATTGTCTCTGCTTTGTTCTGTCATGCAGTCAGAGAAGGAAATTGGAATAACCTCTGAAATCTACAGGGGACTCCTGTGAACTTGGGAGAAGGCACGTCTTTGAGGCAGGTATTTCTTGCCCTCTGCCTCAGTGGAGAAACCCATCTCCAAAAAATTCCAGTCCAACGTGCCACATGGTGGTACTTAACATAAAAATGTTAAGTCTATTATTGTTCTTATTTCTTCCTACCTTCCTCCTAGTTATAGCAGCCAGAGTATGCTGTCATTGAATTAAGGCACAGTTAAACACCACTCTAATGGCCAAATCAATTAGGCACTGAACCTACTTGTATCTCAGGTTATTCACAGATCAGAACTCGGATTTATTGATGTGACAAAGGTTAGCAACAATTCTTCCAGCATGGCAAGTCATCCCTCATTTGTATATGTTTTATTTCTTAAGGCTTGTGTTTAGATTCTTTGCTTTACTTTCTTACGCACAAAAATTCCAAGACACTCTGTAACTGTGCCTCATCTTCACAAAATTTCAAGATGTACAGTATGAAACAGTGGATCACAAAGCCAGCTTTACTATGTGTTAATCTACTGTTAAAGACCCCGAAAAGGATTAGATCCCACTGGCATGGGATTGGACTAAACAAGTAGGAAGAATCAGCCCTTGCCTTGCTGCTTTTTCTCACTGTTACATAGTCCACAGTCATAGATTATTAATGTAGACGCAAAAACATGTTTCCAAAAGGACAGTCCAATTTTTTACTGCCATTTTTAACACTTCATTAAAACTTGCTTACATTTCTATAGCACCTGTCGTTTAAGAAACTTCAGTGCTCTGAAAGCTTGAATAAATGCTAGTCTTCATTTCTTATCCATTAGGAAACTAAGGAACAGCGGTTGTAGTCTCTGTGCACATTTTGCAAGTCAGTTTGTGTTACCAACAAACAGGAAGACAGAAGAACAAAGATTAGAAACCAGCTTGAGTAATTCCAGCATATACCTTATTTGTCCTCTCTTCCCCTTTATTTTTAATCCTTATTTTTTAGCACCTCTAAACACCGTTCAAAAACAAATCTTACAGCTATAGTTACGTTGTTAGTAGTAAAATAATCTTATCACCGCAAATATCTGGACAGATTCATTGAGAAAAGCTCTACTGCTAGGGTATCACATTGACTTTCATTACTTTAGAGTTGCAGATATTTTAGGGAAGACACTGTTAACACTGGGCTCAGCGAATGTTTGTGCCTGAGCATATAAACATATTATTTGTTTGTTTGTTTTTTAATGCACTTCACCTTAAAAATAGAGCCATTAGAGTTTCCATACAAGCAAAACACACCAGGACATAAAACTGATGTGAGACTCCTTGGAGTCTGCTTTCTTTACAGTTTATTACTGGCTCACTGGCCTTTCTGTAAGCATAGAAGTACAGCTTCAGTGCTTGGTGAATCACACCTAGGTGAATATACACAGCTGAGTCTCCACAAACGTTTGCACGAGTTCAGGAAATGTATTCCTATAGTGCCCATTGTAACATGTCCTTCTTTGACATTTGACAGCAGGCTTAAGGACTTGTGAATATTTCCAAAACTGACAAATACTATATTCAACAGTATTTATATTCGACTATATGGAGAGACCACGATGATAATTCATATCATTAACTTCTGAGGAGGCGAAATCACAGAATCACAGAATCGTAGGGGTTGGAAGGGACCTCTGGAGATCACCTAGTCCAACCCCCCTGCTAGAGCACAGGAAGTGTCTTGAATATCTCCAGAGAAGAAGACTCCACAACCTCTCTGGGCAGCTGTTCCAGTGCTCCGTCACCCTCACTGTAAAGAAGTTCTTATGTACGTTTTAATGGAACTTCCTGTGTTCCAGCTTTCAGCCATTGCCCCTTGTCCTGTTGCTGGGCACCGCTGAAAAGAGCCTGGTCCCATTCTCTTGACTCCCACCTTTTAGATATTTATAAGCATTCATGAGATCCCCCCTCAGTCTTCTCCAGGCTGAACAGCCCCAAGTCTCTCATTTAAGCATGGTTCTTGGTCTAAAAGGCTTGAAGCTGAAAGAAGCACCTTTGTGAAGGTCAAATTACCAGTAGTTTCAGAACCAATGTTCAGAGTGACTGAGGTACAAAGGAAATTGAAGCATTTTTTAAATGAGAATATACTAATTCATAGCCTAAGTGTGCCAGATATGGAGCATTTGCAGGCATTGTAGCCCTTGCGGCTCCAATTCTCCTTCCTGCTGCTCTGAAGCTCTGCTCTCTTTGAGCAAGGACCAGCAATGCCTCCTTTCCATCAGCAATCCTCACTAGTAAAATTTTCTCTGATGACCAATAGGTACAGATTCAGCATTAGACTTCAGCAGGCATTTCTCACACACATTTCTCCTGTTCTCCGTTATATATGTATTAATCTTTTATCCCATTAACCCCAAAGAGGGGAGATTTAGGTTAGACGTTAGGCAGACATTCTTCACTCAGAGGGCGGTGAGGCCCTGGCACTGCCCAGAGCTGTGGGTGCCCATCCCTGGAGGTGCCCAAGGCCACGGATGGGCCCTGGGCAGCTGAGCTGGGGGCACCCAGCCCATGGCAGGAGTTAGGGCTGGGTGGGCTTTCAGGTCCCTTCCAGACCAACCATTATATGGCTCCATGATTTCGTCAACATTCAAGGAGGTATCAGACTATAGATAACACACTGTGCACAGAGTATCCCTGAAGCCTATAAACCAACAATGACAGTACTTAGCATATTTTGAGTTCATTTTAATAAAATTACTAACCTAGTTAAAATTACCTTTGCTCAGCATCAATGACAATCCTTGTGGGACGACCAATGTCTCTTAGAAGAACTCGGCGTTTCTTCCCATTCATGTCTGTTGCCTCTATGGTTGCTTTCTGTCTATTGGCCCAGAGAATGTCCTGATTTATCCAGTCAATAGCAAATCCTGAAATACCTTTGTCTATGTAACATAATCTCTGTAAACAAACAAAGAGGTTGTCAACAAGAAACATCCCGACTGCCCTAGGCTTGACTTTCAATACATGGACTACCGTGCCAGACTGAGGTTTCCCATCTCATTCCACTGCCTGCTTCATTTTTTCTCAGACCTGCATTATTTCTCTTTCTTATTTTCAATCATTTGCATTTTCCATTTGCTCTTACATATACCCCTCCTGAATGAGTGAACTCCAGATAAAAGTGTTCTCCATTTTTTATCTACAACTTCCAGCATTTCACACACTACAAAGTACCCAGACTTGTACTGTTATAGATGGAAGACAACCTAACACGCTGCTGTTGGATTTTGGTCCTTAAAAACCAGTGTAACATACATAAGCTAAGATTCCATGTAAGTACAGCAACTCCAGCAATCTCTCTCCAACAAAAAAAGGTTCTCACAGCATTGAAGTGCAGCCACGCCAGCTTGTCTTCCCTTTAATGAGCCAGAGGCAATGAACTGCACAGTTTCTTCTGAACAAGAGATGCAGCTTTAAAAGAAGCATTTATGCAGCCATAGAAACCGATAAAAAGTTTGAGAAAAAAAGAGTAGGAATCCAAGCACATTCTTCTCGTGCCATTTGTGTTGGTTTGAGTTACAGTAACCTGAAAGACAAATTTTCATAATGCCAAGGATTCATTTAAACTGATAGAAACATTATTGTCTTCAAAGCTTTGATTTGTCTGAATTTCCTCCCTTTCTCTTGATCCATAAAAGGTACTACAAGTACTGTGAATGCCAGCAAAACAGCCTACACCCAGGACCAGAATCACTACGACAACAAAAACTGTTCAGTAAGCCTGAAGAGCCAATAAATAAACAAGAAGTGCCAAACTGTACCTAAAGAGCAGGTGGTTTCCACGTAGGGTTTTAAGCCCAGTAACATGGAGAATTTCAGAGAAATGGTAACTTTACCTCTCGTTTTGTGCCATTCAGGTGAATTCTTTGCAGAAGTCTTCTTTCTGAATCTACCCAATACACTTTCTCTTCTGTATAATGAAAATCCATAAGTCCTGATGGACCAGCATCAGCCACCAACCTTTCATGATTGGTCCCTTCAGTGTCAATTCTAAAGATGGCACTTCCATGGCTAAAAAGAAGGAATGGTGCAGGGTCTGGTGTGGAGAAATTAAAAAACAAACAAAAAAAAAAACAGAGAGAGATCAATTAATAGAAAAGCATTGTACTTCTGCTGCATTGCATTAAGTTCTCATCAATATTATACTAGCTAAAGTTCAGGATCTCATTCATGTTTAATGATAACTTTCCAGGCACATCACAGAGGACCAATGATCAATGTGACGTAAATATAGTGGTCCATTCATATCTTCCTACTGAAAATTTGTTAGGTCGAAAATCTGAGTAATGAAACTGAGACTGCAGAAAAAATTGTAATTAGAATATATGTGTGTATATATCTGGGGACAAACAGACCAGGCTTTAATGTACCATTAAAAGAACATTCAAAGGAGAAAGACCCATCATTGTGGTAACTGTGGGGATTTTAAGACGGTTGCCCGAAACAGATCACGGCACACAAGAAATGCTCTAGTCAGGTGACTTTGAAATACAATCACTGACATAGATCCAACAGAATGTCAGCTTTTAAACCTATCTAGTCACTTGTTGAACTGATTTTCCAAGAATTCAATTCCCTTCATAGCAGAGGAAAAAGACCAACTTTGCTTTCTCCACTGAACAGCAAGCTCTGACAGGCACCCAGGATGTAACTACCTGCTGCTCACAAGGAGGGTGATCAACATTCTGGTTTCTAGATCATTACACTGGTGTGTATTTGGAGTGTTCGGGGTATTACCCAGTGATAACAACTGCTTGTGGGATGCTAGCACCTCCCATTTTCTGCTGCTATTTGCACTGAGCAGCCCTATGTGAGAACATTTAAACTGTGAAGACTTGCTTTACGTAAATGGTAAATGAACGGTGAAGTGTAGCAAGGTTGGTTTATCTCAGGAATTTGACAGCTGTACTGCCAGCATTTTTGCCTATTAGATGATGAAGAACATTTTTATAGCCCTTTCCACTCTCTGAATTTCCCACCAGGAGCCTGTAAATGAGGGCTGTAAATGGAATTGGGGCTGAAGAAATCTGACTTTGACCACAGAGGACCCACTCTGATTTGGGACTAAATTTTATCACTCCTGAACCACCATTACTGGTGCCACAAATATTAGCAACAACCTCAAAAAAGTTCAAGTCCCCCAACAACATGTTAAAGTAGCTTTGAAAGATACCTGAGCACAACTATCATTGTAAGTTAACAGGTTTGTTTTCAGGCCTCTTCACCTCAAAGGTGGGTGGTTTACCAAGCATTCAAATAAATAATCTATTTAAAAGGCTAGACCTGTTTAAGCAGGACTAAAAAAACCCCACCCTGGCTCTTTGTGAGTCGTACTCTGATCTCAATAACAGTGATTCTAGGAGCTGACTGAGGTAAAAGACTTGGTGACAATTTGGGAGCTGCACGGACTGCTTTCGATTCTTGTACAAGGTCACAAAGGCAGCATCCAGAAGGACCGGAATACGTCTCCTAATTCTTGGGTCAGAAACCAGCCCTGCCACATCCCATCTCCCCACTAGGGAGAGTCCCAGGAGAACTTTAGTCAGTAAAAGAAAACCTGAGCTCCTGGACCAGGAGGGAGCTGTAGCACATCCCAGACAGGAACCAAAACCAGACATTCAGGAAAGCAACACGGAGAGGTGAGAGGTAAACTTCAGAGCACTCCCACACCATATTCTAGATGCAGTATAAGGTTAAAACAAATAATAAAATCCAACTAGATTTCTTCCATGAGAAGCATCATTTGAGGACAAAATTTACGCTAATCAGAAGCAATAACTGTGGATATTTTCCTCTCAGAAGGACTAAAAGCTTTTTAAATTTCAATGCATTTACGTGTTCAAAAATCAATTTAAACACTTGAGACAGAAGGAGAGAAAGAAAATGAAAGAAAATGAACATACCATTCGCATAGCAAGACCATTTGTCTGCACCCAAGGTGTAACCAGGCAAACAGGAACAGAGGTAGGACCCTGGCACATTGGTGCAGGTTTGGCCACAGGTTCCCAAACCGCCTTCAAGGCACTCATCAATATCTGAAATGTGGTTTTGAACAGATTAGGACCATTCAACGAGCAAAAGCAGTACAGAGCCAACAGAAAGAATATCCTTAGCAGAGAAAGCTAACAATAAGCTGGGTAAAAATATCACATTGAAGAGGGAAGGAGGAGGCTTCATTGCCTTTTGCATTGGTTTCAGATTATTTGCCTTGCTTGTCATCACACACACAGTGATTTTGATTTTTTTTAGAAGACCGCCCAGGGAAATCACCATTCTCCCCAGTTTCTGGGCACTCTACACTGTCTCCAACTGCCCAAACACAGGGAACAGACTTGTCTCACACTCTATTTATGTGATTTGCATAATCATTTGCTGTGCAAATGCTGCCTGCAGCTGCTTCCCTCTGTCATGATCCCTCTATCCACAATAACAACTTTGAAGAAAAATTACCAAACTTTGCAAAGCAGCAAACTGTCTGCCATAGCACTGAGTTCCACCTTGAGCTCTTTTTTGTTTAAGCCCTTTCGTTTGAGTTTCAAGAACACATACAAAACATTTAAAAACCAACCAAACAAAACCATTATATTCTGAAAGCAACAAGCCCAAAACAAGGCAACAAGGGAATTAGAAACCTGGCTTTTAACTAGTAGGGTATGAGGCAGTAAATAAGAAAATTAAGGACTTTATTTTTCAAAAAAGTTACCACTGAGGTTCCTACTGAAACCAAATGTATCTGATAGCAACTTTCTGAGGTCCTTGCTATCTGGAGTATCCTATCGATGTGTATTCCTTGGATCACCCCAGTGAAGGATGCTCTGAGGAGCAGCTTTTCCCTTGCCCAGGATTTATTTGATATTGTCTTTACTTCTGGGTTTTATCATTACCATGTCTGAATTTGCACGTACAGGAAAAAAAAGGAATTCAAATGAATTCTTTTCAAGAAACACTTTTGATTAAGTCACTGGAGGACACTGATTCATAACGAAAACTTCATATATGCATTGAGTTATTCCAAGTATTGCTTTTTTTTTCCTTTATTCCCGACCAAGACTTCGGAGCCACAAAGATTTTCTCCCTGGACAACTCATCTTAGATGATTATTTAAATCAAGTGCTGATTAGCACAGTGCTTCAGGAGGTCTGTATGTGTTAGGGGAGGATTCTCTTAGCTGAAAGCAGGTCAGAAGGGGCACCACATGATAACTAACCAGCTCACAGCAGCTCTTCAAAAGGAACTGCTTCCTCTTAGCAATCCAGGCAGAGCTAAGCAAGCAGATCTTTTGGCCCATGAGGCTGGGAACCTATCTCCCTTGACTGCCTTTAAACATCACAGCAGAAGCATTTCGGAGTTTATTCTGTGTCAGATATCAAAGACGTTCAATATGAGTGTGGCTGCTTTACAGCCATTTAACGCAGCCATACAGATTGGGGAATGCTTCCATGTTGGTTCCAGAGTTTTTCCACAATGTATGTTCCACATGGCAGATGACAATAACAATTTGACAATATATAAACAAAATATGCACATCATAGTAACTTGACAACGTATAGTATGCAATCAGAGCACGTGCAACTGGATTTTGTTGAACAGATTACGAAGGTAAAGCAGAAGCATTTCCAGCACCTTAATTCTGTAAAGCACTCTAAATCCCAATCTTCTTCAAACAATCAGCTTTCAGGAGCATATTTTCCCACACATACTGAGGCTGTACATGCCATTCTCCACAGTATTAAGGGAGTAACTCCTCCAAATCCCTTCCAGAAAGGTTTGAATGGCTTAGAAGTTTGCCAGTGGGCCACAGAAACCTTGAGCTCGTTGTCACAGCTGCTGCCAGGGTTAGTAGAGACGTTGGAGCCTATGGGCATCAGCACTGTTAGCATTGTGCCCTGATGCTCTGGTTTTCAAAGGGAGGAGCTGGCTGACAAAGCTGGATGGTTAATCCTACCCAATTGCCAGTATGCAAACAGGTGCAAGGCTCAGCTGATAAAGGCTGTGATATAATTAATGTCAGTCAATATATCTTTATGACAATAGTGGCCTGTGAGATATACCCAGTGTTACTCCTCTGAGGATATCAGAAGTATGGGTACTAAATGCAGTAGTGTAGATGTAAGATTCTTAAATGCAGAAGTCATTTGGCAAAGCAATTTGAAACATTATTCCATCACATTAAAGAGCATATTAAACAAGAATAAGAAAGGTCTGACCTGCAGATTGTACCTGGAAGACTGCTTACTCTAAAGAGGATTTGGGTTCATCCTAGACAAATGTCTGACTGCTTAGCATGCTGCTGGGCAAGAAAAGTGAAATCAAAACACATATACACACTTGAGAAGGGAATGGCAGTGGGGAAATAATTTCACTTCTGTATCTGACAGTGGTCAGATGGTATGGGAATGCTCTTTGTATTTTTCAGATATAAGGTTGTTAAAAGGTAATTAAAAAGTGTATATAATAAGGATAAAAGCATTGTTTGAGGGTAAGAAAGATTTTCAGCGAGACATGTAAAGAGCTCTCTGTGTTCAGCTTATCAGAAAGAAGCTTGAGAAAAGGCTTGATCGCAGTATGCAAATACCTTCACAAAGAAAAAGCACCAGCTTGCCTGAAGGACACTTTACCTTCCTGCAGGAAAGAGTTAACAAGGACTTGTGGCTGAGAACTGAAACGAGGGAAATTCGCCTTCAACACAAACTGTGATTCACTAAGGGAACCAGCTACCATGAATAACTGTGAAGCTGTGAAAACCACTAGTGGACATTCTCAAGGCAAGACCAGAATGGGGAGACGTGCTTTAACCAAGCACAGGTTACTGAGCTGTGTACCAAGGCAGCAGGACAATGACCTGAGGGTTACAGGGTGGTCTCTACCAGCATTAAGCTATTTGAGGCTACAAAACTGGCTGTCTGAGGAAGACCATGCTGATTGTTCAGGCTACAAGGATTTATGCTGCTTCCCCAGTAGCTGTACTTGAGGAGAGGACTTTAGGGTTATCAGTGAGCCTGCTTTCACCACCAAGCTCATGTATTCATAGAATCATAGAATCATAGAATGGTTCAGGTTGGAAGGGACCTTAGAGATCATCTTGTTCCAACCCCCCCGCCATGGGCAAGGACACCTCCCACTAGACCAGGTTGCCCAAAGCCCCATCCAGCCTGGCCTTGAACACTGCCAGGGAGGGGGCATCCACAACTTCTCTGGGCAGCCTGTTCCAGTGTCTCACCACCCTCACAGGGAAGAATTTCTTCCTTATATCTAGTCTAAATCTACCCTCTTTCAGTTTATAACCATTACCCCTTGTCCTGTCATTACCTATCCTTGTAAAAAGCCCCTCCCCAGCTTTCCTGTAGGCCCCTTCAGGTCCTGGAAGGCTGCTATCAGGTCCCCCCGCAGCCTTCTCTTCTCCAGGCTGAAGAGTCCTAACTCTCTCAGCCTGTCCTCGTAGGGGAGGTGCTCCAGCCCTCTGATCATCCTCGTGGCCCTCCTCTGGACCCGCTCCAACAGCTCCCAGTATTAAAGGAAATTAACGCATACTGAAAAGTGAATAATCACCCCAGCTAAGAGTAATTGTCCACAGAAGAAGAGGGATGCAGAGACAGACCACCCAGCCATTGAGGGATGTCCCTTCCAGAGGAAGAGAGAAAGTATCAACAAACACAGAGCTGCTGTTAAACACCACAGCACTGTCATCACTCGATTTCGTGGAGATAACAGTGGAAGAGGGCCCTGTTCTTTATGTGCTCCCTCCTTTTTGTAAAGCCTGGGGAAAAGAGGGGAAAAAAAGCTAAAAGGCTGTTTCTTAATGCTTAGGAGAACTTGACCACAGCAGCATCCATAAGGTGAAACTAGCCATGCCTCCACCTGCACTCTTGGTGCCAAAGCAACGTGCGGAGCTGCACAGGATCCCACTGTAGTTGTTTCACATCTCCTGGCAACCGCTTCCCCCAGTGGGAACTTCGTCCCGTGAAAGAAATCGGCTTAGGGAGCACAAAAGCTGTCTGCAGTGCCTTGACAGCCAGTCCTGAAAGGAAGAATGAGGTTCTGCTCTGTTCTCAAAGGCTTCTTTATGCAGCAAATGCCTTGAGAATCAGCAAAAACGATGAATCATGTCATCATGATGTTGGCAGCCCTCAATGACTTTGCATACAAATATGCCACTTTGTTGAGAGCCCTGAGAAATGCTCTGGTTGCAGAAGGTGAAGCATTAGTATGCCTGGCAGGGACACAGAGAAACCACAGTGAGCCAGGAGCTGCCTTTCATTGTGGCCCCAAACACGGATTATATACATAAAATATACATATGCAGATACCTCACTCAAAGTTGGTTGATGTGGACGTTGACTGGGGATGAATTCAGTTCAGTATATCTACCCATCGGCATTATCTTTTCAACAAGGTTGAACACAACATTTCAGCTAGGTTAGAAAGAAAGCAGCCCATCCTTTTTGACTGTTTTGTTAAAGACATACGGCTCGAAGAACAGAAAATAGCAAGAAATAGAAAAAAATGCTTCAGCTACCAACAGGTGACAGTAGTACAGTGGTGGTACAGCCCAGTATCTCCGCTCCCAAGTTTTTAAAAGAGATTTAAAGTACAACCCCATCACTCACAGTTTTTCAGAGGGTAAATGTTGTGGGGTGTTCATATACCACAGTAAGAAATAAAACGTGAATACAATAAGGTGGCTATCAGCTCCTGGAATCTTCCAGTCCAGGGCTACAGAGGCAATCATATGACAGGTAGATGAAAGCAACAGCAATCATATATTTTAACCAAGAATAAAATAGAATAAAATTCAAATTCAGAAACTATCTGTAGACATCTCGAAGAAAAATGGCAAAAAGCTCCCAAGGGACTATGATATCTTTAGTAATCTACCTTTCTGGACTCGGATTTCGAGAGTTTATCCACAAGCATGGAAAAAGAAATAAATGTTAGGTGTAAATTAGTAACTACAAAATCACACCCAGGGCACTGAAAATATTTATAGTTATAGCAGATGTCTGCTTCCCAGATCATATAGTTCTATTTTCAACAGTGTTATTGGCTGGCCTTTCCTGATGCTTGAATTTCATGATGCTATTATCTATCCCTCTTTGAAATGCATTGGCAAATACTGTCTTCCAGTTCCCTTTAAAAGTAAGTTTCAAGTTATATACTAGAAAGTAGTCATTTTTGCTTAAAACAGAACACCAGATTAGTATCTGTTATTTTCCACCGAGAAAAGCACTGATGAGTCTTCCAGTATTAGTCACTGGCCTGGAGCTTGCTCCTCAGCCCTTTTCAGGATTAAACTTCATGTGCAGCGTGATGCCAATTCTGCCATTTCTTGTGACCTATATTTCCCTCCTTTCTGTTTTGATCCAAGTTTTTACAGCTAAGGACAGCATTTGCCCATATTCAGCTGGATCCAATTTCCAGGGAATTCAGTGGGAATCTTCTTATGAACTGGCCTCTGGGTTCAGACTCATGTTGAAGAATTCTCTTCTGTTATTTGGTAACAATATTTTCACGCAGCCTTCCCCAAGGCAATATGAAGTGAGCTAGCTAGAAGACTTTTTGTATTTCTCAGAAAACAACATAAGAAGTCTTAAAAGCATGTAAGGCTGTATGGAGCAGATTGAAGCCAGGATTTAGCTAGTTAAGGTGAATTTAAAGATGTAATATAAAGAGGAATACTTTAGTATTCCATATTCACCAGCATTCTGTGATGGGAGAGCGGTGAACAGCAAGAAAGAAGGGAGAAAATGCTGACTCAAAAAGAAGAATCTGACTCTGTGACTAGAAGAGTTGACCTAGATAGCTGCAGTTGTCACCTTCAGTTGCAGGCTTTAGCTCTGTAGGAACGCGCAGCATGCTGAAAAAGTGACAAGAGCTGAACAGTTGATGTCAGAAGTTAGTGGAGACCTGCAGAATTTAAGGTTCTGTGGTCAAGCACAACTTTAATAATGTGAGTTGTGCTTTGCCTTATTTAAAACATTTTTTTTAACAATATTGTTAATTTTTCTTTTTTAATGACTACATTTCTTCACCTTCAATGCTTACAAAATGAGTACCCCAAATCAGCCCTGAAGCCAAGGTACGTGTCAAATCTTGTAGCATTCAGAACAAAATATGCTGAGTAGCCCAAGAAAACAGGCACTAGTGTCTTGTCTAAAGCTGGCAATGCAAGGGACTGCTCTGTAGGTATCTTCAGATACACACTGTCACATGGGATTTTTATTTTTTTTTAAGTGAGGAAAGCATCTATATGCCATAGGAGTATAAAGAATAGTGTCGTTAAGTCAATAATTCAGGAAGGGACAATCAACTGATTTCAACAGGCATAAGACCCATCCCCTGCTGTACCATGTCTGCTTAGACTGTTAAATATGTCAGAAATCAAAGATCTCCCAAGACCAACCATGAACACAGTTTTACCTTGTAGGAAGGACAACTGTGTGGCCAGGACTACTTTTATTTTAGAGGTAGAAGGTCCTGTTTTCACTAGCGTCTAAGGAAAAAGAGATATTTAATGGTAACTGAGTCCCTAGTCTTTACATCATCACAAAATAAATGATTAAATCAAGATGACAATGTCAAGAATAGAAAAAATTATTCCAGTTGACTCAGATTTCTGATAAATGGATATGCTCATGCAACAGACTAGTCTTATTTTGACCTCATAATCTGCTCTCTCTTACAAACTATGCTGCTCTGGGATACGTGTCCCCCTCTCCTCCCTTAAAGGCCTTTCCTCTCTTGGCACACCAAGTCAGGATTCAAATAATGTCTCTTAAAATAACTGTATAAAATTATGTGAAACATTTAGGGTTAGATTTCACTATCCTTCCACAGGACGAGAAGGCCTTTGATATTTGAATATCCCTAGAAATAAAAGGAACTGATTAAGAAGTGAGTTATTTAACAATGCAAGAGCAAAGCCTAGCCCTTCGTCTGCAGTGGCAGTATGGAAAACAACCCTAGAAAAGTTAGAAAAGCACGTTCCATTAAGTGCTGTTAGTATGAGCTCTCTAACAGAGAGGACACCTCAATTCAGGGTAGTCCACATGGCTGGCAGCGTGCCACCACGGTCACAGACGATACAGACCATTTGACAATTGGCATATTTATTGCAGCTCACCAAGAGGGGTTGCCAAGCCTGCTGTAATTGCTCACAGCTCACTGGTATGAGTCACGTCTCCCACTCACCACTTTCATCCCCACTATTACCTTCAAAGTCTGCCCCCAGCTTCCTACCACTTGCTTCCACTGCACCCTCTATCTCACATCGTTAATGAACTAGAATATCCTACATCCGCTCTTCCGGTCAGGACAGAATTTGCATTGCTAGTCCACAGAAGAGAGAACAAGGGAAATCCATTCCACCAAAGCATCCTTCAGTTTGATATTTCACATCAAAAATTTACCTTTGCTTAATCCCTTGTCATTCAGTGGTCTCTAATTAAAGATACCCTAGCACAGCTCACTTTTTATTTTATGTTACACAGAATTTCTCACAGTAGCATCAGCTCTTCTACAGAAGACTTTTTGTATCACTACGTCTTGCACAGACTTCTGAGCTACTGGCCATTCTGTTTTGGTGTTTTACCCAGACTCCCCCCAAGACCAATAGAGCAATTGGATATCTAATTTTCAACAGAAAAGACACAATGCTATGTCTCCACTAACAGAACAATGAGGCACATTAATGTGCATTCATGTCACCTGAAACTGAAAAAAATATTGTGACCTTTTGAACATGGAGTACATTTTGACCCATGGAAAAGAGCCAAGCCATCCACTTCATGTCAGGATTATCGTGTTAAACACAAGGTGTTAACTGGGCAATCCAATAACGTAGAAGTCAGGGTTAGGGTTAGGGCACCCTAATTAGCTATGGACATTAGGTTCATTTCAGTAGTGTGGACCCATAGGAGAGGCTCTGGAAAGTGCAGTATTTGGTGGGGGTCTGACATAGGTTGCATATATTTCAGCATGGGTTTGTGGAGAACCAGGTCTAGCCTGGTCCTGTGGACCCAATGGCTATCAACAGCAGAGAGGATGGATGATCTAGGGTACAGCTTCTGGTTTAGCTTGACCTAAAGGGAATCCATGCACTCTGAGACTGCTCTACAGTGTGAACACCAGCACAGTAAGAGGCAAGAATATGGAGATTAACTCCAGAAGAGTGCTCCTCATCTGAATTCAAGCATCAGCGTAGAAGTACCCTACGTGTGGTCAGGTTTATCATCTGTACATAAAAAATGCTAGCTCCTCCTCCCTCAATACAAGGGCATTTAGCATGCATACTTCCATTTTCTGCTCACAAGTTGGTATTTCTTGGCAGGACGCACAGAGGAGGCACCTGTTATTAAATCACTGGAATCGTGTCAAGAACTGAGTCAGAGCCCCTGACACCCAAGCAACTACAGCAAAAGCAGTAACTGCAAGTATTAGGTCTGTTTGCAAGGCTTCCAGGGCATTTCCTCATCTCTTTACACACACACAAAAAGTCTTCTGTCATGCTTTGTCCTGCACTTTGTGAATAGTAAGAACCTGCATTTTACATGTTCCACATCAATGGAGGTACATAATGTCATACATCTCACGCAAGCTTTAGAAACACAGTACCAAACACATCTGTGTTTCATGCACTGTATGAGACATTCATTGTGTATTAGCACACGGATCTGTTGATAACAATATGAACACAGAAAGAGCAGTTTAAAAGTTATCTGGCCGACATCTATGTACATATATACAGTCATTAAAATTTCTCTCTATATATGCATATAGAAATATAAAAATAAATGCCAATTATGCATATATAGAAACACAGCTTTGTGTGAGCACATGTAAAAATGCAGAGACACTAAAGCTATGGAAAGGAATTTTGGTGACCAGTGAGCAGCTCAGGTCTCTTACTGATCACATAAATGTTTATCCTGCTTTCTGGTAGTTAAAGTGACAGGCAAGTGATTTCTGAATAGCAAACTGAGCAAAACAAGCTCTGTTCATTATGGGAAGCAAGAGACACTGAGAAGCTACTCGGTCAATTCTGCCTGTGCAACACACAGGCAATCTGTAAAAAAGCTCATTGCAAATTATAAAGCTCAGTTCAGTGAATACAAAAGCTTTTTTCTCAATCTGTGAATGCTACTCACCTATGCAGGCAGAGTTTCCAGCCTTTAATCTGTATCCATTAGGACAGTTCCAGTGCTGCAGAGCTGCAAGGCTGACAAACCCAATTTTGAAAAACACTGGCAAAAAAGCAGCAAGGAAGAGAAACATAGTCCTGAGTTTTTAAACTGTCACTGCAGAAGAACTAGCTTGCACACAGTCATATCCAGGGCAAGATGAGCATGTGTAATCCCAAAAGGTTTCTGCAGCCTCCTGCTTTGCGCTCAGACATCTTATCACGACACCAAGTTTTCTCTTTGCCTTGCTGCTCTTGTCACTTCAGTCCTTACCGTGTCTGACTACAACCTTGAAGAAATTCCTGGGAGATTTCTTCCCCACACACATCGTTTTCTCTCTCTCTCTCTCTCTCTGTTGTTTCTCCTTTTTTTTTTCTTTTTTGGAAGCCAAGTATGAAATGCCTGACACTCTTGCCACAAATGTAACACAGCTTAAAAGCAGCGCTCTCAAGGATCACCACGAATTTCTCACAACGTGCAGAGCTGTTGCTTAAGTCCTAAAAGCAAAGATTTCAGAAACCTTCACCACTACCCTCCGTGGAGCGCGGGGAGTGTGATCTCCAGGTACCGTCCTCCAAAATGCAGTTGCTTTTTACATACGAACTTGGACGGACTCCTCTTTGCTTTTTAAAGCTCTGCTTGCCCCACCTCTTCTCTTTTTAGTGCCACTTGAGTGAACCCTGTGTTTGCAAATAGTAATGTGGTCAGTTCCTTACTACGGGGAACGGAGCCAGAATGCAGATAGCCAGCCACCCACAACAAATGCAGTCTGCTCAGAAAAGCAGCCCCTCGTGCTCCAGGAGCACCTATGGCACGGCAGCCAAGTGCTTTTCCCACAGCCTGATTTACACCTTGCTTGTTCAGTCGTGATTGGGTACATCCATTTTAACATCAGCTTGAGTTTTACCACCACAAACTTCACGTCTTTCTGAACTCCTTCCTATTTCCCATTCTGTAGAGCATACTTTCTGGTTATTCAGACTAATTCTTCACTATTACAATTACAGATGAATTAAACTTCTCTGTGGAGAGAGCTGATATCACTCTCATTTTAAAAGTAGCAACCAAAGAGCAAATTAATAATAAATGTACCCAGGCTCATATTGAGTGAATTATGGATGCCTTGCAGTTTTGATTTTAGCTTTAGCTACTAGGTAGATTTTTTTATTCTTAGCTATAGTAACTCTTAATCACTTTTGCAGGCCCAAATTGGCTAAGTTTCAGGGTCAGGTTGGACCTGGTGATCTTAGAGGTCATTTCCAGCCTCGGTGATTCTATGGTTCTGTGGGTGGGCATGTTGGGGATGGACTGGTGGTTGGACTTGATGATCTTGGAGGTCTTTTTCAACCTTTATGGTCCTATGATCTGTGTTCTAAATGAACTTTATCATCTAAACATTCCAAGCTAAAATAACTCGAATAACTGGAAATAGAAACTGCCTTAAGGTCAAATTCAGATCCAGGGTATGTGTCTGTAACCCTGGTTTCAAAGAAGGTACATCCATCTCTCTCAGGCCTGAATGTGGCCCTTCTGCAGCTCCAGGGGAACACCTGGCATTGGAGAACAAGGAAACATGCTCTGAGCCCACACCTCTCACATATCCCCATTGCTGCACACATCGGTGCTGCAAGAGGCTGCTGTTGTGGTGCAGGGCACTTCCACACCTGTTTTGCTGAGGTATGTGCACTGGAGACACTCCAGGTACATCAGCCTCCCAAATCAGCAAAGCTCTAGAGCACAAATGTGGGTGATTTGCTGAACGTTTGCTGTGCTGAGGGCTAAGCAGGTGATCTCCGCCTGGCTTCCTTGTGCTAACTGCTGTGAGGCAGTTGGGTTCTGTTTCCTTTTTCTTCTCTTTTTATTTTTCTAACATCCTCAGCATTGTACTAGGATAAATGCTAACACAGCAACAGCTGGGAACAGCAGCAGCATCAGGCTGCAACCTGCAGTTGCACGAGCTGCTGTGAATTTTTCTGGGAATGTTCCCCCTACATTGTTCTGCATCGATAAGAGCCCAGACTTGCGCTGACAGAAAAGAAGCAGCATGAAACCTGATTACAAGCTGGGCTGCCATCCACTAAAAGCAACTGTTTCTTGACATTTCGGGTCTGTCTGTAGCCACATTCTGCTTGCTCAATCTTTGCTGCTACAGCTAATGCAACTAATGAAATCCGGGCTGACAAATGGAAGCCACGTTGTCACAGACTCCGCTCAGAACCGAGTCTCTATTCTGCCTGCTGTAAAATCCAATAATAGTAATGTAAATTATGCAGGGCCAGACTTGTGCCAAAGAGTATTTGCTTCTCCAAATAGCCCCTGCAAGACAAAAGGGCAACCAACGTGAAAGTGGAGCAATGCCATCCCATCTAGGATTACAGGATCCTGCCCAGGAACCCCGGTACGTGCCACATGAGTCTGTTTTACTCATTCTGCTGCCGTCGGTTCCTCCTCACATTGATTTTGTCAGCCTCCACTCTGGGAGCACACAACCTGGAAGGAATGTGTCACTTCTGTGTGAGTATCCAGCAGCAGTGTTTGGAGATGGTGAGGGCAGCAGTCCCAGCACAGCTCTGACCTCTTCCAGCAGAGACTCGGGCAAATCACTGGAGAGACAAAACCAACAAGCTCTCCCTTTCGTACTAAAACACAGAAGGAATTTTGCGGTTACTCCAGAGGTTCTCACGTTATTTTAATCTCTCCTTTACACATTTTGTCTTTACTGAACAATTCCTTCAGTCTTCCCCCTTCTCTGCCATCCATTTCCCCTTTTTGCCTTTACCCAGAACACAGTCAAAAGCATGTCCAGAACTTCTCTTTTTACTCTAAAGTAACAGCGAAAAGAGAACTGTCTGACGCATCGATACCACAATGATCTTTTCTTCCAGAAAAGATCTCTGCATTCAGACGAAGAGTGGTTTACAGAGACATTGATTTCACCATCCTAGAAATACAGGAATGCTCTAAAAACAGGAAGAAAAAACTCTTAGTAGTGGAAGAAGATTTTCAAGTTTTTTTAATACTCATTGAGCCAAATGTACCTCAGACCAAAATTAACCCCCAGACCAACTGTGTGAAATGATCAGCTCCTGAGGATGTACATGACTGAAAGCAGATAGAACTGACCACATCCCTTAAACCAAGCCGGAAAGTTCTCAACAAAGTTTGAAGTCAAAGAGTCATAGAATGGCTTAGGTTGGAAGGGATCTTGACGATCATCAGGTTCCAACCCCCAAATCCACCCAGCTGCACCACAGCTGAACTTGTCACACATGCCTTCACCAAGCGGTTCAGCCTGCGGCACGGGGTGATTCCTTCATACCTGAAGTCATCCAGCAACAGAGAAGTCATTTCAAATATGTTATCACAAAGAAAACCATTGTGCCCATCTACGAGTATGAAGTACAGAAGTTTATTGTAGCACAGCATTCACGCAATAAATTAGACTAAAACAGTACAGCTGTCTTGTTTGTGGCACTCACTACGCAATCAGCCCAATTATCCTAAAATCACCTATCCCAGTACATCAGATAGTGGCCTTTCAGTATAAAGGGGGGCTATAGGAAAGAAGGGGACAGACTCTTTAGCAGGGTCTGGTTTCAAACTAAAGGAGAGGAGATTAAGGCTGGATTTAAGGAAAAAGTTTTTTATGACAAGATTGGTGAAGCACTGGCACAGGCTGCCCAGAGATGTGTTGGAAGCCCCGTCCCTGGAGACATTCAAGGTCAGGCTGAACCAAGCTCTGAGCACCCTGATGGACCCATAAGTGTCCCTGTACATTGCAGGGGAGTTGGACCAGATGGCCTTTAAGGGTCCCTTCCAACTCTAAGGATTCTATGAAACTCAAAGAGCTGACTTAGTTCAATTTGGTCTGCTGACTATGACTGATGAACTAAGAACAAACAAACACCCTTCCTTCCTTCTGGACTTCCCACTATCTCATCTAGCTTTGCAGGGCTTGCTTTGCCATAGCTGGTGAAGATCACTGATCCAACTGGAGAGGGGCTCATCCCCTACATTGACAAAGAGTGGCTGTTATCTAGTTCAAGGACAATATGTTCTGGCTGTCTCTAAGCTGTGAAGGAGAGAGAGCTCTCCCTCGGTTTCCCAGGGCATTCAGTATCTATATTGCATTCATTAGCACATTGTTTAAATCATGTATTGGCTTTTATTCCTGCTTAGCACACATTATGATAGCTTGTCAGCACTTCGACTTCTTTTCCTGTCAGCCTCTGGAAGTTTGATCCTGGCCTCAGGCATATTCTGATCTTGTTAAAATTATATTTTATAGTCAGCACGGCACCAATTTCTGCCAATATAGGTTAACAAATATATGCAAGAGTTTGCTGAGATAGTGTAGGAAATGCACAGTGGGTGTTTCTAGTGCAAAGCGTGCAGAGCAGTGAGGAACACTCATATCCCCAGAAAACAGCCCCCAGACCCATCCCAATGGCCCCAGGGAATCTGCCAGCCCTGGGTTGGAGTGCCCACAGAAGTGTAACTCTGCCAGAAGCTCCGAACCCAAGTCGTTTTTTAATGACACTGGGGATTTCTGATAGCTTTCAGGGAGGGAAAAAAGAAAATAAACACAAAAAGCACCGTGTTTTTCAAGCCACGCCTTGCACTTAAGCCTGATGCCAGAGTCAGCCCGGGGGTTGCCTGCTCCCTCTGACCACTGTACATTACTTTCTCTGACATGATAATGCTTGGCCCAGAGCTGCTGGTTCCATTCCAGCAGGTTGAGCCTCCGCGCTGGGTATTTCTGACAAAAGGGACATTATGCAGCATTGAATCACCCATCAAGCAGAGCAGGGGGAGGCTCGGAGGGACAGAGCAGAGCATTCCAGTGATGTCTAAAAGCCTGGATGCCTGAAATCCTCTCCTGAGGTATGATGGCCATTCTTTTTTTGGCCTCAGGCATGCCACTCATCGTTCTCTTCAACAATTTGGAGATGATATTTGGCTGGCAGGATGTTTTAATTTAATTCATTAGTAAAATTAATTGAAGAACAGGGCTTTAACCACTAAAGCATTATGAAAACCAAGTGCTATTGTAGGTAATCTCTTTCCAGTTGTCTCAATTTATTTTGCTGCGGCAATGACAGCCAATACCCACAGGATGTTTTTTGGCAGTTTGAATCCTACATCTTTCCTGCTAGAAAAATTCACGGTTTTTCCAACTACAATCTGATCTTAAGGAAAAGAAAAAGACAAAAAGAAAAAAAACCTGCTGAAACTTTACTGCTATCTATAAGCAATATAATCTTTTATAAAGTGTTTTGCATTTAACATTTTGATGGGCACCTTTTGCCACTGACATCCACAGAAGGATCTGGAAAGTGAACTGTGCTCTCCCTCCAGACAGAACAACAGCGAAACATTCTGGGGAAGCCACACAGCACATTACTGACTTATGACATTTATCAGTGTTAGATGACTACATTAGGCCTCAATGTTAGCAGGCATAAAGGAGTGGTTAAAATAGCATGCTGAAAGAGTCATTTGGCTCCCTGAAGTGGAGATAAAAGCGAAGATAAAGCGGGTCATTAGTTACCATGGATAAGGTCTATGCAGCTTGCTGCATGAGAGCGTTCAAGGAAAGATCTCAGTAACAGGTATTGCATTACTCTGCTATCAGGGTCAAAAATGTATCCTCCCCATGGCTTTTGCTTCACGTCTCCTTTCCATCCCAGAGACAGTTCACTCACAGCAAAATGGTTTTCAGGCACACACCAGGGCAGGCACTGCAGCACATCCCTCAGAACGAAGGCACTCACTGAAAGCTGGCATCGATTTCCAGAGCTGCCAAGCACTCAGAGTCTTCCACTTACACCAGCAAGTGGAATTTAAATGGTCTGCAGGTGCTTCTTCCAAAGTCCATCCATCAGAAATATTGATACTGGTATCTCCTCTCTTACACTGAGTTCTGGGCTAGAAAGATGAATAACGGAAAGGACCATTTCAGTAAACTTTTGTATCCCCATTACAGATCTTTTCAGCTGGTTCACGCATCTTTTACTCACGCTGCTTTTCAGAAAATGAACACCAACGAACACTTTATAAGATTCTCTGTTTTTGTTTTACGGCAGCCTCCCTGGCTGCATGGAGTAAGATCACCGCCACTCACCCATCTGACTTTGCAGATCACAACGGTGCTGCTGTCCCACCTCAGAGGAGCTCCGCAGGCCGGAATTACCACAGATGCAGTCCGTGCCCAGCACCAAGCACCTGTGAGCAGATTGCAGCCACCATAAAAGCCCCATACGTGGATTTCCTGCCCCATATCGTGGAGACATTGGCAGAGAAGGTGGCAGGAGAGAGCCTGACCTGACAGCACCTCAGGGCCCGCAGCTGCTGGGAGCCGTGCCAGAGCCTGTCACTGGCCCAAATGACATCCCAGCACCTGGCATCCCAGCCCTGCAGCTGCCAAACACACCCTGCTCCAGGCCACGGCTGCCAATTCTCCACCCAGAGGCATGGAGAGAAGAGCAGCGGGGGAAAGGCAGTGAGAAGCAAAAGCGGTGGCCTGCAGTATATTTAACTTTCAGACAGTGGCTCTGCATGCCTCAAAAGCGTCAGACAGGTCCTGTGCTGTGGGTGGGAGCGTGCACATGGAGACTGCAGCTCAGGCTCGAGCAACAGGCCATTTCAGAACAGGGGGAGAACGCTCAGCATCAGTTTCTGTGCCTCTGGTGTCCTGCAAAGCACCGCTACTCTGCAGAAATCCCCTGAGGTTACCTGCAGGAGTCAGAGACAGCATTCCCACGTATCTGAAGAAAGTGACACAGCCTCAGGAAGGCTGGATCTCAGGGACTGAGACCACTGGGCAGTGGGACAAGCACTAGGGACCAGGGAAAACCATTTTGCACCAGACCAGCATGCAGGTGGTTGCAGAACCAGCGAGCAAAGTGACAGCCACACACGTTCTCACAAGATGTCTGCCAGCCAGGAGTGAGCAACCAGGCCCCTGAGAGATGTGGCTGCCTCCTTCATAGCTGCCAGCACCTATCGGTGGGGCAGTAGATACACAGAAGCCCTCTGTGATTTTATGGAGCTGGCACGTCGCATCAGTAGCAGTATGAAGCACTGGGAGCATTTCTGAGACTGCCTTATTCGCCACACAAAAAAATGCTTCCCTCTCTCATTTCACAAGTTCACAAACTAAAACACAATCACAATGAATACAGCAGCGTAAAATCACCATCTATAATATCTACCCCAGCTTGTTACAGCATCTTTATCAAAAAATGGAGTACTTCAGGGACACTGTATAATATTAAAATCCTACTGCAGTTTAGGTCAATTGGACATAAGGATAAAATTAAAATTAAAATGGAAGTACCCACTGAAACCCTTCACAGTAATGCCCGTAGGATGGGATTTGATGCATCTCTTGCTTTGAAAATTAGCCATAGGTGCCCAGTTTTCCAAAATGAAACAAGACTCTGGTAAGGGGAGAGGAATTCTATTCCGAGAGCGTGCATGTGCTTCCCAGTGCTGAAGAAAACTCTCCCTTTGCGCCTCTGCCTTTGCCTGCCTTATTTAGAACTGGGCTGACGGGCAAGGCAAAATGCATCATTGGAAGAAATCTAAATACCTAAAATACTTGGGCCAGATTACAGTAAAACTGTAATGTCATCTCCATCCCTCTAGATAGACTTACAGGAGGACCTACCTTACGTGTGTTGGAATAGAGACCGATGACAGCGATTCTTGCACAAATTCTCACTGCCCCTAGCTGCTCCTTGCTGCAAAGCATGCGGACCAAGGGCGGGGGCTCTCCTCAAATGTTCTTGGATCTCAGGCTCCTCTTCCCGTTCCAGGATTAAATACCCAGAGTGACAGCTCTTTGCATTCAGACACTAAGGAGAAGCTTAACCTGAGCTAACCAAAGTCAATAGCCAACTCCCAATGACTGCAGCAAAATCCCACTGGGTTAGGGGTATCCTGTGGAAGGGATAGAATCCTGTCTAAAGCATCCACATAGCTCTAAATAAGCACGATTCCTTTTTCTCCCAGAGAAAACAAAGAGATCAGGGCCTTGGATAAGAGAATATCTTAATGGCATGCACTCCAGCGGCCACTGAAGTATTTTTTCTTTTAAACCTGTATAACATACCTTAAGCCTGACACTCAGAAATAATAGAAATATCAATATTTCCAATATTGAACAAAATAGTAGCAAAATTCAAGATAAAAAGAAAGGAACCTTTGATTAAATCTTCAAGATGTGTTTTTCAGGCCACGTAATTTTACACCTGTCCCAAACGCATTGCTCTCACATGGGCATATGAAGTGGACATTTCTTGTGCCTAAGAGAGGCCCCAGCAACACGCCATTAGCAATTGACTGCAAAGTTCCTTGTTCTCTGCTACCAACAACAGCCACTGTTCACCACTACACAACAAAGCAATTACACCTTCAGGAACCAGCTATTGGAAACTCTTCAAGTCCCAGCAGCATGTGGATCAAGTATTCCACTGTTACCAATGTTCTTGTCAGAGGATGATGAAGAATAAACTAATAAGCACAGAAAGATTCAAAAAAGGAAAGGATCATGAGTGTTTAAGGCTGAAAGGTTTGCCCCTACTGCTACATGGCTGT
The DNA here is from genome assembly GCA_013396635.1 of Penelope pileata. Taxonomy (NCBI): domain Eukaryota; kingdom Metazoa; phylum Chordata; class Aves; order Galliformes; family Cracidae; genus Penelope; species Penelope pileata. The sequence goes on from WBMW01002613.1 coordinate 39,925, forward strand.
TGAGAACACTTCCTACAGCTGCAACCAAGAGGGACAAATGGTAACGTTCATATTTCACACCACACTGACTTTACCAGGACCCATCAGATCTTGGTCACCCATGGTCTCCCCAGCAGGCTGTCAGTCATCCTTGGAGACTTTCCTGGTATCATAATTTCTTGCAATGATAGTTCTGAGGCTCGTTAGTAAGGAACATTTGTCTAACTGTTTCTATCCTATCAATACAGCAGGTAGCTTGTGATCTACCTGTGACGGGGCTGAAACTACGGGGACGTGGAAGCATCCTCTGAATCTCTCCCACGGCCCAGCCTCTCGGCAGACACTCTCCTTATTTGTGCGTACTTATTCTTGGTGTCTGAAAGCTGCCTGAAACAATGTGCAACAGGATTCTTCCCACTGTAACTGGAGCGCTGCTCCACAGTCTCAAACTGCTGGCATCTGCCAAAATGGCTGTGGGCTTAGAAATATCACCAAATGCCAGTTCCCAGGATGCGGTCAATAAGTTATTTAGAGTATCTTTTCAGAACCCTTTCCTATTTTTTGTCCCCAACCCACGCAAGGTCGGCATCACACAGTTCAAAAAGAGTACGGTCTTTTGTGGAATTTACTCCAAATATTCATCAGAGGAAGAAATCTCATTGCTTCAGATATATTTTTAGGTGGTGATATTTGACTTCAACTTCCTCCAGGCCCGTCCCCTGCCCTTTTGATGAATCACACGTTATCTGAACTGCAGCTATTTAACGTGTGGCCCATCCCATTTGTCACAGTTCTGTGAGGCTCCTTGGATGGCAAAGATGTCAATCGCACAGTTCCTAGCCCATGTAGCTCCATCAGATTCAAGAAGCCAATATTTTGTTTCCTTCAGCCCAAATCTAGGGTATCCCCTTCCACAAGCCTTGTTACAAAGTAGTTAACACCTGAATTAATACTAAATGCAACGCACAAATCCATATGAGAACACTGACTTCTGTGCCCAGACCAGATTTATCTCAATCCCGCTGAGGATCTTCCTTGGATCCTCTATTGGAAATGCACAAGCTCAGCATTCATCCTCCTTGCAGTTCTTGCTGGTGATTTTGTAACCCCAGAGACTGGTGAACTAAGTCCTTCCACGCAGAGAACTGAGTGCTTTTCAGCAAGGTGTTTTTATGATGTACTGCTTCATCTTACTTCTGTTTCCTGTGGGAATTTTTTCTTTGCTACTCGTGCATTCTCCTCCAGCACAGTTTGGCTGATTGTTAGAATCTCTGTTTGATCAGGTTGCCCATTTACTGCTGTTTTCCAGGGCAGACTTGTACATGGAGTAGCTATACTAAAAATTCTTATTTCATATCTCAGCCACAAAACTATTGTTGATGTGCTCTCCTTGTACTGTTCTCCCCAAATTTCTTCGCGATTCTGGGCTTTTCCAGTCTTTCATCTATCAAGAAAAAAAAAAAAGCAATCATTTAAACATTATTCTGAGTGGGGCTTTTTTGCCATCATGAGGCTGATCAACCCTCGAAAGAATTCACATTTCTTTATGAAAGCCAATGAGCTTTAGGAATTACTTTTTCTTCTCTCATATCACTTGATCCATACTTCACTTCTACGCAAATCTTCAGTAATGGGAATCTGAAAATTTTAATCATCCTGTGACAAGCTGAACCTCTGTCTGAAACGCTTCACATTCAGGCAATCCGTAGAAACAAGTCCACATTGATACACAAGAAAATGTCACTTTTCTCCGTCACTGAACAAGGAACTTTATTAGTTCTCTCTCCAAGCCTCTCCTCGTGAATTCCCTGTTACAAAGAAGCAGTCCATACGGATATTGGACAATGTCTATTCAATCATTGTGCCTGACCAGAACAAAGAATGTTATTTTTCTGGCTTGTGAACAACGTGGCTTGCATTGTTTCTGCTGCAGATTACCCCATCCAAAGGGAATGTCTGCTCCTCTGTCAAGGAGTAAACAATGCTCAAGGAAGCTAAAGGACAAATAAGCACGTTTTGGTCATGGTAATGTGCCTGGGCCACCCTAGGGAGATTGATTCCTAATCTAATCCTAATCTAGAGAAATAATTTGGGACAATCTTCTACTAAAATAAACTATGCTCAGTATTTATACTGAACTCAGAATGATTGGAAGAGACTTCTAGGAACTGTTTGTGCACATTGATGTAATGCAGACGTGGCAGCAAACACAATTTCCAGGTGGAAGTGATCCTCAGCCATGAAGTCTGAGTTCCAGAACTAGTGGGAGCATAGCAATTCCTGATTTCACTCTCCTGCTTCAGAAGGAAGGAAAACATGCCACCACATCTCTTTCACAGTAAAGGACAAGAAATATTTTTCTTTTTAAACCAATTGATGAGAAACAAAAACACATCTTTCAAGATTGAAAAATGTGCTCTGAGAAAACACCCATGGACAATGCCATTCATGTGTAATCTGAAGCCAGTAGCACCCTGCAGGGTTAGTCAAGCACAGAACGCTCTATCAAAAGTTAAGTAAGGATTGAATTTCAGAAAAAAGTGCTATTATTCTGAATGCAATTTGCAATGCCCTGTAGCTGGCTGTTTACTGTATTCTTATATTGACCTCTTTCTCCCTCCATAATTTAAACTTTCATATGACCTTAAACACAGGAGACTGGGCTATGAAACAAAAAATATAATTGGTACAGGTTATTTTTAGAGGTTCAAATGTTTGGCCAAATCTTAGCAGCATAAAATTCAGGACACATGACTCAGAAGTTCATCCGATCAGCCCAAGGCATTAAACTTCAGCGTCATTAATTAAATCAGGTTCTTACAGAAAAATGTACTTAGGAGTATTGGACTTATTTTCCCTTTTCTCCAACAGAAGTATAATTGTTTTAGAGACTGGAAAATATTACAAAGTAAAGTGCACACATTGTTTTGCTCCTGTTTACCAAAACAGTATTAAGCTGGGAGAGTAAATGCTAGAGAGCTAAGCAATAACATGATTTTGAGATTTGTTTATGAATTTACTCTTTGAAGGATTAGAGAAACAGCTGTTTGAGGACTGTAAAGAACTCATACAACTCTAAGTGAATGGGAAGACTAAAAATACACCAAGAAAGCACTTGTTTCGTGTGCTGAATAAGCAAGCTGTTGAATTTACGTCACGGTTGCACTGCCTCTAGCAGTAGCTGTCCTTTTGCATTGCTCTTACTTTCCATCCAGCAGCGTGCCTCAGGTACCAACAGCAGTACCAGAGGCCTCAGGGAAAAGTGCTCCAGCTCTGTCTTAGGTGACTCTGGAAGATTCTCTACACCCGCCCTCAATGACACATGCACAATATTTCTTTTCTCCTATGTTAAGAGAGAGGATGGCATTCAACTTTAGTCTTCTCTGGATGTGAAGTATTTTACCAGATCGTCTGTCAGTCACCTTCTTTCCATTAAAAGAAAATGAAACAAAACTCCCACACCACTACCAAATACCTTGTTCTTTGAAAAAAATGTACCCGATCCATTATTACTCATCATGTATATAATGAAGTATATTCTTGTCAGAGTGTCTTCTCCAAAATACTGTAATTACCACGTTGTGGATAAACTCGTGTTCCATTGTTATGAGAAGGCAAAGTTACAGCTGTTTGTGCAGCCAGCTCTGTTCACAACACCCTTAATCCAATCAAGAATCTTTCAAAAACACCAGAACTTACTTAGACCAACTATATTGAAGATACATACCTGGCAGGTGTTACTAGATTTCCTGCAACAATTGGAGCAATTTCACATTCTTTCCCAAGCACAAGTTTACAATGTTATTTCATAAACAAACAACAACAAAAACAATTTTTAAATGCATTTTTTTTACTTCATTCTTGGATAATACTCTTTTGGTCATAGCTGTGTTCTGGATTACCAACTAAAAAGATTCCAGTACTAAACATTGATGTAAAACATTCACAGCATTGCAGAGAGGATTCTCTCCTTGCCGTTGGCTGTTTCAGATTGGTATTTCTGTGCCCATGAAGGAAATTCAAGTTAGATTTGTGCCTGGAAGGTAGATCAACAAATTCCTTGGTTTAAAAGAAAATCGTAGATCATGATCAGACTGCTGTGGTATATTGCAACTAGGATTCACACTCTAGCCAGAATTGGTATTAATGTACACTATACCCCTTCTTTGTTGCAAAAATAGAAATTAAAATCAAAAAAAAAAAAGTATAAATTACTCACTCTCCACTTTTCAGATGATACGCAATGTTCTTCAGAAAGCTCTCACAATTTTCACAGGGAAACAAGTGTACATTCAAGTACATTTTTAAATTTTCCTAGTGCCCTCATTCCATACTCCAGTTTTATATCTGCCTCCACCTTGTAAAAAATGTGCACATACAGAGCTCCACTCACAATATGCGGGCAGAATCTTCACCATCCTTTTGTGGCCAGCTGTCTGCAAATACCCCAGCATCCCTGCCGTGTACATACAACTGCAAGCAACAGACTTTGCAGAACACAGCCCAAGCATTCTCTAGGGTATTACCCCTCCATGTTTCTCAGCCTTCTTTTTGCATTTTCTCTCATGTCTTCTCAGATTTCCTCTCACTCCCACAGCTACACTCATCCCATACACTCTAAAGCTATCGATGAAGAAGTCAGGTCAGGCAAGTACATGGTCACATATAAAAACAATGTTTTATTTTCACATCAGAACTACTATTTTATTCATGTCTATTAACTAAGCCCAAGAGTAAATGGTTTCTCTATTACAGACATTTTCGTAGCACACATGAAAGACTTCTCTTTCCTAATCCCCCACCTGGGAAAAGGATGAGAATCTTGGAGTAGTGCAAGGAGAACACAAAGTCTAGCCTGAACAACAACAAGGACTAAAGCAGCTGTGTTTACCATTTGGATTAGTAAGGGCACATTGACGATACGGCTGTGGTTAGCTATGATAAGTGCTGAGACCCACTGAAGCTTTAAGTGAAATTGGGGTCTGTTCAGAATTCAGCTCCATTATTTCATTGCAGGTAATGCATAAAAAGATATCTAGCCTTTCTGGTGAAACACAGGATGGATTGAGCTAACAAAGTGCAAAGATATATGAAAGGCAGTGCATAAACATTGGTCAAATCCTCCCCAAAGTTCCCTGCCAGCCAAGCATAGATTGCAATCATCTGCTGTTCAACGTGAGGATTCACCCAGTGTCACATTTCAAAAGACACAATACAGATTATGGGTAACAACAACTTAACTCATCATGATTCTACCACGTATCTTAAGAATTTACCGCATAAAAATTTGTGTCTGTTACCAGAAGCGCTTCTTCAGCTCTTCAGTTACACCGATGCTGGGTGATACAGGGTGCACGTCTTTACTGTGCACTCAATGCCTGTTTAAATTCCCCAGCAAAAGTTTTGGCATGAGGTACAGAAGCATATCTGGGTTATATAACTCAGGAATGGTGGAAAAAATCGGTGTATATGGTGTTTTCTTGGAAGAACATGCCCTTCATCCTCACTGTACTGATAGCACTTAGGGTCACAGAGATCCATTCCTAACTTTAGGACATATCAATTCCCCAAAGATTACTCGAACCAACAGGTTTCACGTTTGCAAATGAGCTCTGCACTGCCACAGTCTGATACACTGACACTCCATCTGAAAACCAGGCCATGTCATTTCTGAACTCCAGAATTAGATTCAAGTTTCTCGCAGAGCTTTGGAACCTGAAATCAAATATTCTCCAGGAATCAAAAAGTAAAGGTTAAAATAACCACTCTTGTTAAAGAAAAACACAGCGTTTTTCATTGGGAAAACCTTCAGCAGCAGCTGTAATATCTATGTGGAGAATAGAAGGCAGTGTCACACTTCAGGGTAACACATCAGATCTCCTGCTGAAATTTAGTTTATAACAAAGATCTTTTCAGACAAACTATGTTTTTGACACAAGAAACTACTTTCCTTAAAAAATTCCAAATTTAAAAAACCTGCTGAAGTCAAAATAGTCCACTCAAAACTAAAATTGTCTTCATTGAAAACAGAATTATCCACTGAAAAAGAGGAAAGATCACTTTTTATCCACACATACAGTAGTAACACAGAAGGAACACCAAGGTAAATCCTAAAAGCACAGGCAGGTAAATTAATTTTGCACTTCTGAACATCTCACTTGCTTCCTTACCACAGCTCCCTTAGTCTCAGATACTCCTGAAACTCCAAGAAATGCCCCTATTTTCAAGTTTAATAAACTAAGCTTTGGTTTGTAGCTGTGAAATAACATTTCTCGCTTTGGAAAGAGAAGATTGCTTGTTTCCAGGCAAAATATACAGTTCTTGTAGGTATAAAAAAGATCCAAGAAATCAGTACAGTTTTCATTTTTAGGAAAAAAGGTGGTTCCTGATTCACACGTAATTCTAACCATAATACCTGCACCTAAAACAATGCAGCTGTTATTCACTCCAGGTATTGAAAAAGCAGCTTCAGAACACACAGCTCATCGTTAATAGTAAGAGGTAACTCCATATTCATTAATACCAATCCTGGATTTTCTAAAGACTGGGAAGCATTCTCACAATTGACTTTGATTATGCTCGTTGAACTTCATTACGCATCCAACATGACCCGAGGACAAGATCTCCTCCTACACATCTCAGTAGTACAGTACTCCAGCGTGGTGTTAATAACCCTGTGTAATATCTATGTAACACACAGCTGGGTAACAGAGGGGTTTTGTACTACAAAATGCCATGACATTTTCCTCCACAGAGATTTCTGAAATCGAGGTATATTGCGACATGTACACCAGTCAACTAAGGCTGGGACTTTGCAGTAAGATGAATTGCTGCAAATTCACATTATCTATACGTAGTATCTCTCCCAGGGTTACTCACAATGATGCCTTACCTGAGCTTCAGAACACTAAAGCAGCTCCTTCACAATAGCACCTTCAAAATGACAGTATAAGGTATGCTGTAACTCCCAAGAGTCCATAAACTGTGGCTACTTAGCTTGTCTCGATGGGGGCCAAATCACTTCAGTCCTATCTACTGTGCAGAGCTGTATGCCTTATTTTCAAACAAAGCTTCAGCTTCACTAAAAGTGATCTTTTTTCCTATCATTTTTAAATACAGTTTTTATGAGAGTCGTGAAGAGTATTTGATTCATACAATGAGCACATCATACAGTGAAATGAGAGAAAACGGAATGGTGTTTTAATGAAAACATGAAGTAGAAGATCTTTAACCAAGTAACCATTTCAAACTGTATTTATCTTTCAAAGAACGTCATTCCTTCGTACCCAAAGTCACAAACATACAGAAAGAAAATAAACAGGTAAGATTTTAATTCTGTTCCCCCTCCTACCCACCACCCTACCCAGCTGGTAGGGTCCATGATACCAAGTGACATCTTCTGACCATCACCTGGCACCAAGCTGCTTCCAGATGCAGCATCACCACTTTGGATTAACTTTACCCATTGTACGTTCCATCTCCTCCATCCTCACCCGCGTTCAACAGAGATACTCAGACCTAGAGCCTTCACTTTTGAAGGTCATTTGAGAATCCATGCTTGACCTCGAACAAAGGAGAAGTCTTTCCGACTCATCTGTGTACCTGCGTGCCCACAGCTCTCCTCCTGCATTCACTGCTCGAGGCTTGAGAGAGAGTGTTTCAAATTTCACATAGGTCTCTTTTACAAGGTCAGCTTCCTTAGGAGCTTTGGGTTTCGCATGAAGTTTTAAAACTTTGTAGAGTAAGAAAATTATCAAGGGTAGAACAACTACACATCCTGCACTGCTGGCCACTATCAGAATAGAAAACTGAGAGCTGCTTTCATCACTCAGCATATCAGTAGTGAAAATAATGCACTGCTCCTTTGTAGGTGGCACTCCTTTGGGTGAGACACATGCCATGTACTGAGTACTAGGCTGCAAACCATCCAGTGTGACTTTGTTTTTACTGGAATCAGTGCTCAGAGGCAACATCTCTTCATCTCCATACTTGGAATATAACACAGTCACTGCGGAGTTGCTTGAGGCATTGACAGTTTTCCAAGTCAAGGTCACTCTTTCATCCGTTTCGCTGATCACCCTCAGGTCCTTCACAGTGACATTTTGCTCAGCTATGGCTGCTGCCCTAAGTGACGTCTCCTCGCTTTTCTTGCTCGTCTCCTCAATCTGCTTTGCCTCCTCGCCCTTCTTGCTCGTGTCCCCAGTCTGCTTTTTGCTCCCATTTGTCACTGCCTTTGAATTTTTCCTTCCATCACCCATGAGCCTGGACTGCTTCTTGTCAGCAGCCCTGGCACTTGTTGACCTTTCCGTGGTGACCAGCGCTGTGGTGGTTGGTGTGGTGAGAAGAGGGGTGGTCGTTCTGTCGGGCTCCTGCTTGGATCCCCCCACGGTGGCATTCTGTCTCTCTGCCTCCTGCTTCCTTCCATGCTTCTGTGGCAACACAGTTGTAGTGACTACACCGACCACTGTGACGGTCACGGCAGCTTCTGACATTCCTGCTAGGTTCTTCGCTTTACATCTGTATTCCCCTGCGTCCTTGTATGAAATCCCCGTCAGGCTGATTATGGACCACCGGACACCCTCCCCAGGTGTTTCTTGAATTACTACAGGAAAACACAAAGAGTAAAGCATTGCAAAAGGGAGCTGAAGAGAAAGCAAACGTTACTAGACTACTTTTTTTCCCTGAAATCATTTCTACCAAAAGGAGGAACATGTAGTAAAAATTTTAAAAAACTCATGCACACTGGCTATGGAACTTCTTGTAGAAAAGCACTCAGCTTGGGTCAAAATGGAATTGAACGTCAGGATGAGCTACAAGATGGTCTGAAGTTTTATTACGCAAAACAAAAACAAGTAAAGAGAAATCAAAATGTCTTAAAGCCAAACAACTGCAAAATGTCTCACTGACTTCAAGTGGCACTGAACACAATGGTTGTGTTAAAAGGTTTTAGAAGTTACCTTTGTCCTAAGATACTTCAACACTTTGGACTACGACCCGTTTCAAAACCAAGACTTAAGGTAACTGCAACTACTTGGCATTAGCAAGAAACTTTTATCATACATCACTGCATAAATGTCTATTGTAGCATATTACAGCAAGAACGATGTGGGACAACCACAGCCTCTTTAGCATTCAAGGTGGGCACTGCAAATAAGCAATAAACATTTGCAAATAACATAGAAAACACATTTTTGGAAAATACAGCTTTTACAGCGCTATGTCTTGAGTAGCTCAGTTATGGCCTTACTAGATTTTTTTTTTTAACATTTTGAACCAAAAAGGAGATTTCAGTAATCAATTCTCCTTTCTGCTTTTCAGCTTCTAAATTAGCACCCAGCTATTTCAACCTCCATGCTTCCTTACTCATCCCCCCTTCATCCATTTTCCCCAGTACACAAACTGCTTTTATTACAGACCCTGAACAGAATCAGAACAATCTGTTGGACCAAGACCTAGAATTTCCTAACAGCTGCTCCATGGATGCAATTGCGAGCAATGGTGCAACGCCCCATCCATTGTTACTAACACTAATGATCATAGAATCACAGAATGGTTCAGGTTGGAAGGGACCTTAGAGATCATCTTGTTCCAACCCCCCTGCCATGGGCAAGGACACCTCCCACCAGACCAGGTTGCCCAAAGCCCCATCCAGCCTGGCCTTGAACACTGCCAGGGAGGGGGCATCAACGACTTCTCTGGGCAACCTGTTCCAGTGTCTCACCACCCTCACAGTGAAGAATTTCTTCCTTATATCTAGTCTAAATCTACCCTCTTTCAGTTTATAACCGTTGCCCCTTGTCCTGTCATTACCTATCCTTGTAAAAAGCCCCTCCCCAGCTTTCCTGTAGGCCCCCTTCAGGTCCTGGAAGGCTGCTATCAGGTCCCCCCACAGCCTTCTCTTCTCCAGGCTGAAGAGTCCTAACTCTCTCAGCCTGTCCTCGTAGGGGAGGTGCTCCAGCCCTCTGATCATCCTCGTGGCCTCCTCTGGACCCGCTCCAACAGCTCCACATAATGATGTCAAAGCACAAGCAGCCCAATAATTTCAGGCTCTCCCGCTGCCTATAAAATGAATATTTCTACAAAAGAGCATCATACCTGTATAGTTGACTGGTATGTTGTCTGACCTAGTCCAAGTAAGCTGCGGTGTTGGGTATCCAGTCGCATCACAGCGTAGCAGAACGTTGCTTCCCAGCGGGGAGGTGATTTTTGTTGCCGATGTCATCACGGATGGCTTAAGACACTGCTCTAACTCAGCTCTCTGGAACAAGATCCCTGCCAAGCTCTCAGGTCCGCTGCACGTAACCAGCGGATCAAGAAGTACAACTGAGTTGTCCACAATTTTGGAAAATTCAATTAGCTTTGAAATGCGGCAGTCGCAAAACCACGGATTGTCCTGCAAACCTGAAGAAAGAAAGGGAGTAGGAAAGCAAAAAACAAGAGAGTGTCATCAGGCAATATCTGAATATTGTGATTACAGTGTGACACATGGCCACCACCAAGAATGACCAAGGAGAACCATAGGCCTATTCCGAGTTCATCTTTTTTGATTGTCCTCTTTTGTTAGCTGACTGGTGGGTAATTTTATTATTTTTTTTTTTTTGCAAAGATAAAAAAAAGGTTTCAAATGCTTATTAAGTTAAATTTTTCTTCACATAAGTTCACAGGAGCACACTAATAAGCTGGCACTACCTTTGCTTAACTTTGCTATTTATCTAGGAGAAAACACTCTGAAAAGATATCGTAAGACTGATGATACATTTTCACCTGCCTGTGGCTTCTGGAGAAAGAGAGTTTCTCAGGGTTATTGCACCCTGTCACCCTCCCCTGCTTTTAATGCTTTTGGGGCTCTTACAGCTAGAACTTCTCAGGCCCTTTTTTCCATCCTTGCAGGGAGCATGATGATTTAAGGGTTTAGAGTTTACACCAACATCTCTGCCTTTTGAAAAAAGGATATGGGCTAAGGAGAGGATGCTCTAGGCCAATAACGTTCTTACCTGGCTCTGAACCATACCAATATTCTTAGAAATCTGGCTTTAATTTAGGACAGCCTCTGAAATACATTCAAAAACAGGAGAATAGAGGAAAATGGGAAAAGCTGACATCCGTAACATTTTTCATGATGGCATACAAACACTCTCTGCTTTTGTTGCTGGGCATAACTTTTTTATTTTCTTCTAGCATTAATAATAATAATAAGCAGAACTTACAGACTGAAATGAGGGATGGTATGCAAGAGCCTCTCACTGCTGAATTTACTGATTAGTACAATAGACAAGTCATATAAATTAATTAAAATATAATTTAAAAAAAGGAAGAAGAAGAAGATGAAGAAAAGAAAAGAAACACCTGCCCATGTTGCTCAGGGAGTGTTTCTAAGAATTACTAACTAATGGAAAAAATCTGCTTTCCATTTTGGAAGAAATCTATTCATAAAAGAGTACATGAATAATTAACTACTTGTTCTTTTCATCACCTGACCAAGATTAGGTTATTTTAAGCACTGTAGCAGTGATTGGTTAAAATAGTGGTAAACCCTGATTAATCCCTGTTCTTTAAAACAAGACTTGACCTGAAGAGATTCCCAGACTGACATCACAATCCAATTTCACCCCTTCCAGACATGAGAGATTTTGTACCTATTCACCACCTACTGCCCCCAGGAACGGAGAATGGGAAACCAAGGAAATCTTATCAGCAAAAAGAAAAAAATACATATCCAAAATACAAAACTGATTTTCTGTGAACCTCAAATATATATTCAGCAGCAGCATAGATACCATCTCAATGTCCTCCGTACGTCTAAGTACATCAATTGTTTCCTCATAGCAGCTCTTCCCAGCGAAGTCAATGCATCTAGCTACTTGCGCTCATCGTTTAAGTTAGGCAACTTCAGTTTGCAGTTAGGAATAATATTCCTGTGTTTTTTCCATTCTCTTTTTCTGCTACCTTCTGTTTCCTGCAAGATTCACTGCAGGAAAAGATGGGTTTGTTATTGTTTCAAATACTACTGCCGTGCTCAAAAGGTCTTTCAAATATATAAGTATATGGCTCGCATATTCTCCCAACGCCTAAGAGGAGAACCAAAGATGTTACAATCTAAACAGGCTAACAGAAACAGGCCAACAGAAACAGGCCAAAGAGAAGGAATGGTGAAGCTAAGCCATTAGATCGGGTGGTGGTTCAGTCCCGTCTGGGACACAGGTTTGATCATCTCAAGTTGTTCTGAAGGCAAAGGAGGAGTTATTTCATTTAGTCACCTTATCTTCCCATCCATTTTCAATCCAGTGGAACTGGCTGAAGAATCTGGATGTACCTAAATACACGTAACATCTACTGGTAGAGGAGTTCTTCCTTGCCTCCATGGCTCATCCCTCCTATTTATTTGTGTCTTGCCAACACCCGGCAGCATGCACTCCACTTGCAGCAAACTTGCAGAGCCATTGTAAGCCATCAAGTCATGTGAATTCCCAAAATAAAAAGATGAAAGCACTATGGACTTGGAAGCAAGGATAAAACGCTGAATTTGATTACACTTCAGTTAGCTATTGAAGAGAACAGAAATGGGAATGTAAAATTCTGAAATTTAACAGCTTGTGTTTACAAGGTGGTAGAAGCAAGAAAGAACACATGGCAGAATAAAGAATTTTTTTTTAAAAAAGGTAAATGTTGAAGAAACTGGAAGAAATGGGGAGCTTTAATAAAAGAAAGAGCTAGAATTCCCTCAGGAAAATAAATTCCTAAGAAAAAAATATAAAATTAATAAATCTCCCATGGCATGTATATCCAATGGAACACCAAATATTTATAAATCCTCGCTTCTTCTGTAGAAATATTAAGGCAGCTTATTGCCCTGGAAAAGAAATATTAACCAAGGCAAAGCTAAGGTTGATAAATATTTATGCATTGCAATATATCAATGCAGTGTATGTTAACATTAAATAAGGATTATAAATTTCTCTATAAAAAAAAAGCAACTTTATTCTAGATGTAACATATTTTAAGTTTACTTTCACACATTTCTCTATGTGTTTGCATGTATAGTGGCATGCTTCTGTGCATACATAGTTTTGCAGTCTTCTCAGTACAGAGGATTTCCCCATGCTGTGTCAATATGGACTTTAGCACTCGAAATAGCTACGAGCAAAATTTCCTTTGTAAATCAGTAACTGGTCTCAGACCATAGCTCCTACAACATACAGCTTTTCAGTTGCTGCAAATGGCAGTCTGTGAAATATTCAAACTCGAGGCCAATGGAAACACTCACCACAACTTGGGCCAAGCAACCCAAGGCTCTCTTCTGACTGAAGCTACAAAATTTTGATCCATGGACCTAAACAGTAAATCCCACTTCCCTCACCGTGTCCCAGCACTTCCTACACACCAGTTGCTGGGGTGAAGTTTCAGGAAGAGCACCACTTACCTCAGAGCCCAGCACAACCAGTGGGAGCCCAATGGACCTGCTGCGCTTCAAATTTTTGGCACCTCTAACAAGCAACAGAGGCAAGATTTCATCTAACTGCCATTCTGACAAAACCTGGACTCCTCCATTCCTCTCAGCGACTCACCAGATGCAATTTTCTACATGGAAAATGCTGGTGCCATCGTTCACACCAGAAGTATCAAATCTCTGCGCAGCAGCCAATGCTGAAACTTAGCTGTAATTTGGATCAAGGATTAGGTTTTCGCTCCAGTGCTAAGCAAAAGAGGCCAGATGAACTCACAGCCTGGTTCCTTGATCATTTCCACTGTTTCATTGTCAGCTCATCCCACAGCTTTGTTTTGAACTGCTCCAAAGGGCCCTCTCCAAGCCAAAGCCGGGAGCTGTGCATGCCCGGGGGACCACTCCCTGATGGGAGCTTGGATAAGGCCTCATCAAGGATGGTTTCCCCTGGCCTGTTCATTCTCCCAGCATAAGCACAGCAGGCCTTGCACCTCCAAACCACCCTGCATGCCTACCAGCCCGTCGGGCATACAACCTGCGTGCTGTTTTGTAGTACAGAAGCACAATTCTATGGCTTGCAAGGCCATTCTTGCTTTACTTCAGCCAGCTTGAACTGAGACAAAGACATCTCCATCCACTCGCTCCCATTTGAGAGACACTGAAACATCCCATCAGGCCCGCAGCAATGATGGCCAAGTCTTGCAAAATGTGGAACAGCCAACCAGGCTTAGTGAGGGAGCAGGCCCTGCAGTGTGAGGCTGGGAGCCAGAGAGCTGCTCAGCCACGCAGCCAGGAATCACCCCCTGGTTCCCTCTTGTACAGCACAGTGTGCACGCTGAGGAGCATCATAGGGTGGGGAGCAATTAAACCACCCTGCAGGATAGAAACTGTGAGCTGGCATTAGGAGATATGCTGATTTGCCAGTCACTTTGGCCTCTCCAAGAGGCCCCAAAGGGAACATGGGGAACCTGAACTTTTACATGCAACTCAGTCAAGACATTCCAGATAAAATTGCCTCCTAGTGTTAAAAATGACATTTGCACAAACGAGTTTGAAGCTTTGCTGTTGTTGATGTTAATTAAATACAGGTGACAATCTTGTTTTGCCAGGAGCAGAGGAGCTAGTTCAAGCCATAAGTACTTACACAGAGTAGAATCTGACTGCTATTTCCCTGACTAGACAAAAACAGAGTTTATTTGCTCTGGGTTCCAGCTTCTAGCAGTGCTTTGGCTGCAGCCACCGTTCCATGTAGGTACATGGGCCAGACTGAGTGCTCCCACAGAGCACCACAGTGTGCACTGTGTGTAACTGCGGGCATCACATTTTAAGAGAAACTTCCCCATCACCTCCCCAAGAAAAAGAGTCCAAAGAAATCCAGCAAGTCACGGTAGGCAACCAGTTAAGAAAGCAAAAGGCAATCAGGAAAGGAAAATATCTGAAAGGTCACTATAGGAGGAGGCCATTCGTTTTTCTTCATGTTCATCTCATGTAGGACAAGACTTAATCAGCTTAATCAGCTTAGTTTGCAGTGAGGGAGATTGAGGTCAGATATTAACAGGAACTTTCTCGCTATATGGGAAGACAAGCACTGGAAGGGGCTGCCCAGGCTCTGAGCGTCATCCTGCAGGCTCTGAGAACAGCACTGACTTGGCCAAAGGGTAGGCTCAGTTCATCCAGGTCTGCATCCCAGTAGGCCAGAGGCCTCTTAGAAATCCTCTGTGATCCTTATCTCCACCTCAGAGGAGAGGAAGAGCAGCCCTGGGACGTGATTCTCCTCCCTCAGGCTGCAGCAGGCCCCGTAGCAGCCCAAGGGAGCCAGAGAGGAAGCAGTGTCACAGAGCACACCTCGCTGCCATCGTTCCAAGCCAGCACCTCCCATGGCTGGAGCAGTACGAAGACGCCTCGACTCCTAAGGCATCTTCCACCTTTCTTTTAACCATTCTTTCCTAAAAACTGACTGCTTCGTAACAATCCAACAGCAGCCTAAGGATGAGCCTCTGGCAACGGGTGCAAGCAGCTTGACTACAACTTTGCAAGCCGGAGTAATGCAGATAATAAAGCTGGCACCTGGTGGAAACTAAGCTGGTGAAAATGACCAGTGACATAAAACACTTCTGATCTCCAGAGAAAGAGAACATTTTCTTATTCACTGTAGTTTCTTATACAGCAAGCATTGTCTGTCTGCGTTGAGAAGGTCATAAGAAGGCTACGCTGTCAGCAAATGAAAATTCAGAAAATGTCCCGTTGTGGTTCATAAATGAAAACGATCCAAAGGTCACATCCTGAGTTGCTCAAAAAGTCAGTGCTGGTACCAGAGGGTTTGCCAGGGCTAAAGGAGCTGAGGAAGCACGTGCATCAACAAACCGTGCAGGTGGTGGGGAAGAGGGGAGGGGTGGGAAAGGGGAAGAGAGTATATGAATTTGGAATTTATTTATTTTTATTTTTTTTTACTTTCTTTAAGTAGCAGTAGTGTGGGCTATGTAAGCAAAGGCAACTGAGTAACCTCTGGGGCTCCTGCACGAGGACATCACCAGAAGGATTAGATCTAGCCCCGTCAGCCTACTTGCATGTTAAGTTATTTACGTGCAACCTCATCTGACTGAGAGCTTCCAATCACAATTTCTGCTGTGAAACAAAGCAGCTGAGCAGGTGAACGCTGAGTAGTGGCTTTCGATCAAGAAGGGGGAATTATTGAGCAGCACAGCATAGGGCAGGTCTTTACCAGTGGGTGCAGAACTCCCAGAGAGTCTATGGAGAGCCAGCTATTCACCTGGGGCTGGCTTTCCTCCCTTCCTCCTGCTGCACCACACCACAAAAACACCAGAACATGCACTCACACAGGGACAGAAAAGAAAGCTATCCGTGGGCCTGACCCAGCCATATTCTGAAACTGCAGAAGGGAAAATGGTCACCTGCACGGCAACGAAGTGAACAAAAAATGTAGATAAAGCACCAGGTCACAGAAATAACTGATGTGATGGCCTGCTAGAAACTAGAGAAGGATGGAATAAAGATACGAACAATGAGAGTCTGGCCAAGCTGCTCTCAAACACTCTAAATATTGTGACGTATGTATCAGGGAGTCTTATTCTTCTTCTTGTACTCACAATGTGAATTGGCAAAAATGTCAGGATAACCAGTCAGCTTTAGGACAGTGCAAGGTCAACGTGAGCCATGGGAGAGCAGAGTTTCCTTTATATTTTTCAATCAACAGCAGAAAAGGGATAGAGAGAAAGTGGCAGAGCAAGCCAGAAGAATGACCTGTATTAAAACCATCCTGAATCCCACTCTTGCCCACTAGCTGCTCTCCCTGCAACTTAACATTTCACTACGTTTTAACAAGGAACGATTCAAGCTCTTTAACATACCCAGAATGACTCTCTGAGTCGCCAGAACGTCCGTGCTCTTGGGAGGGACAACTTCTGAGAACGGGGGCCAGATGTCCATCAGGTCTGAGGGCAAGGTGGTCAGCTTGTTGCTGGAGATGTCCAGGTAGGTGAGGTTCCTCAGGTACCTGCCAGCCTCGGCTGGAATGCTGGTCACCTTGTTGTTGTGCAGATCAAGGGTCCGCAGGTTGGGCATCTCTGCCAGCGATTCCCAGGGGAACGTGGAGATCAGGTTGCCGTCCAGCCGCAGCTCGTGCAGCTGCTTCAGGTTGTAGAAGCTGCTGATATCGACGTTGGCTACGCAGTTGTAAGTCACCCACAGGTATCTGAGGTCCACTAGATAGTAAAAGGCTTCGGTGGGAATCCTTCGTATGACAGTTTTCTCGATACGAAGTTTTACGGTATCCACGGGAACGTTCACGGGGATCTCAAACATGTCGGGGTCGTTACAGAGCACAGACCTAGCATCCAAAAAAGACAGAGATCTGCAGTTCCCTATCAGAAAATGGTATTTCAGATTTAAACACAAATGCTATTAATTTCTGCAACATTAATAGCAGAATAATAAAAAAAAAAGTCAAAACCAGTCTGCATTTAAAATTTAAAAAGACAAATGTGGATTTTCCAGAGAGAAAATGAATGTAAATAGCAATGATACCTCCAAATGAAATCTATATTTGCTTTATTCCAAAGCATGTAAGCACCACCTTCTAACATTTTATTGTCAACCAAAAAGAAGAAGCCATTGTACGAGGAATTACACACGCATGCATCTCAAATGGGAGCTGTATGATATATTCTATTAAAATGAAGAATGTTGGATACTAATTCCTAATTTTTGTTGTCACCATGAAGGTTCAAAGTATTTGTGTATCCTTATTTACTTTTCAGAGCAGACTGAAAGTTGAAAATGCCAGCACATTTCTCTGAAGGAAAGATTGCTAGCCCACTTTCTGGTGTCTGAGCAGAAAGGAGCTGCTTTGTGCAGGTTCTAAGAACTTTGTTCCCATTGACTTCAGGGAAATGAGATTTCTCAGCATCCTCAAGAATCAGGCAGTTTCGCTTGCTTTTGGGTACACCGTTTCCATCTATTAAAGATTCCCTTCCCCTCAAGAAACTTATCTTTAATTTTCTCTTCATTTCATTAATTTTCATTTTCTCTCTATTCTTCTGCTTTGCTTTCTCCTCCCGTGGGTTTATACCAGGTGTGCTGTGACAATATCTGGCTGAAGCAGTATCTCCCAGAACTGATACAACAATATCCAATCATCAAATTAACCTCATTTTTTTTTTAAATCATCAAAAAGTACATCATTTTACTGTGAATAAAGGGAAGAAGAAACTACTGCATTTATTTAAACCGGAATCACCTTACAGCAGACAAATGGTTTGTAGAAATAGCATGTTACAGCGGTAGGAAAATGAAGGATCAGGAAGAAAATGCCTCCTACAAAAGAAGTGAAGATGTAGAGTAGCTTTCTGCTAACTACAAAGCCATGAAGACAAAGCATAATGGCCATCTGCTCCCGTTCAGGAACACGGCTGGCCGTGTAACACTAACGTAAATCATGCCATGATTTCAAAGCAACCACGATAAACTGTAATTTGTGATGAATGACAGGATGTTGTTTCCAGTTTCCTCAGTCCTTTTCCTTAACAAATTGACTTATATAACAGATAATAAAACGCATACCTGGCTCCAGTGCCATCACTTCTGCCATGGTAAACGCACGTGCATTGCGAAGGGCAAAAACCACGCACTTCTTCAAAAAAGCTCATTGCGAGGTGGAGGTAAAAAAGCAGATACATGGCTTCCTCCCAGCACAACCAACACACAAAAATGTGGAAAACTTTATTCCTAGGCACTCCTGCGCAGCACGCTAGGAATGGGAGCGCAGACATCCATTTAGCAGCAGCAGATTACATCAGATTAGCTGAGATCTGTGGTTGCTTAACCTTCAAACGTATCCTGGAAGGGATCAGTTAAACCAGCTTGTTCTTTATCGTGTCAGAAGAACACGCTGCCAAATTAGATGCAGCGTGTTTCCAGGCTAGTTTAACACCCACTTGGTCTAAGGTTAGTACGTGGCAAAATATTCCTTTGCTCCTTGCTGAGGGGCAATGCATGAGTTACTGCCCAGAGAGCGTTCCAAGGTTCTGCAAAGAAAGCCAGTACAGCAAGGGGATCTGCATGGCATTTACTTTAATACTGAAAAGTACAAATTAATAGGAAGCCTGGACTCCAGAACTTGCAAAACATCCTGTAAATTCAGGTTATTACCAATAACACAAATTTTAAATAACAATCCCACATTGCAAAGCCACGCTTTAGATGCATGCATACACGATAAGATCAAAATAAAGTGATTGAAATGAAATAATATCAAAATAAAGTGACTGGGTGAAAGTGATTGAAATGAAATGTGCTCAAAAATCCCATTAAATTATATTTTCCCACCATCTTTGGGGACCTCAAAAAATTACATCATATATTTCATGCAAATTGCTAAATTTAACATTTAGCTTTCTAAAATGACTTTACTGCTAGAAGTGGTACTCTGTCAGACAGACACTGATCTCTTCCAGAGATCCTAGAAGAAAAAGAACCCAATAAAGTGTAATTTTAGCTGTGCAAAGTCCCAGTGGCTGAGACACGTCTGAAGGATCACTGAGACTGGATTGGCAGTCAAAAAGGAATTTATTCTCGAAATCTGAGGATCATCAGGAATGTGTGTCCTACCATCCATAAGCAGTTCCACGCGCTGTCATCTCTTCCTTTCTGAATAAATCCGTCACTGACATTGCCAGAGTTGTTTTTCAAAAATGACACAATAGATCTACACAACCATGAGGTTGACTTGAAAATAATGAGAAACCACCTCACATCTTTACTCAGTCTCATGTGCTATCTGAGTGTCAAGATTTAGGGCTCTTTTTGTCTCATTTTCAGGATTTGCTGTGCAGCCATAAGCACTAGAAATGTTCTATCACTAAAACAAATGCTGTCCTTTCCACCAATTAATTTGAGTCTGTGAGTCAAAACTTCAAAAATACGTGAGCTATCATGAAACTCTCAAAATCCTAAAAGCTGATAACAAGCTCTGTGGGGTTTGGCTAAATGTTCTGATAACCTCACCGTATTCACAGCAGCAGAATTTGGCAACACACGTCAATATGGACACGTGGTATAGAAATATATACATACAGGGAGAATCCAGAGTAATTCAGTCTGGAAACTTACAAGTTGGGCAAAAGTCCTTTACCAGAGGAATTAAAGGTGCTCTATCTATGTTACTGAACCTAAGCACTTCCTGCTTCAGTCTCTCCCTGCCCCTATGTCACCTTGTCCAACCCTGTAAGTCACATGGAACACTTCAGTGGCCCTTTTTGTTTGGGCCGGAACTATCAAGCCAATAACCTTTGTTCCTGAAAACCAAAGTCTCAGTGCTTTGTTTTGTTCTTTTTTTCTTTTAACCTATCTAAAAATATTGCAGCGATTAACAGAAGGCAGCTGGCTGGATGAGGCAGATTATTATTCCAAACAATTAGGTGCAACCCAGATTTGACTCCTTTCCGCATAACCTATGCAGACAAACACGATGAGCTTCACGACGTCAGCGCACTTTGAGATACGCTCATGGGCAGGGCATTGCTTATAGTTATCTCTTGCCTTGTCTGACACCGCACCATTGCCAGGATTGCCCTCCGGAACCTGCGAAGGACAAGGAAAGGAAAGCAGAAAGGTCACCAGATGCAGAACCAAACACAAGTACAAACTGGGTAAAAGCTGGTCTGAAGCATTACAACAGTTTTCGACTTTAGTAAAACTTGCTTAGTAAAAAATTGCATATTTGGAACTCAAAACAACCTGAGTCCTTTTGATTTCCTTGCACAGGAATAACTCTAATCAAGCGTTTCTCCCACAACAAGGGTCACAGCAGTGCTTGCTGACTGCAGGATGAGGTGTAGCTATGAGCAAGGTAAAC
The DNA here is from genome assembly GCA_013396635.1 of Penelope pileata. Classification (NCBI taxonomy): domain Eukaryota; kingdom Metazoa; phylum Chordata; class Aves; order Galliformes; family Cracidae; genus Penelope; species Penelope pileata. The sequence continues at coordinate 60,717 of WBMW01002613.1, forward strand.
TTTGGGGAATGGGAAAAAAGGAGATGGACTTGCATTGACCAGAGATGCTAGACAGAGATCTCAGCCCCTGCCTATAGCTTGGTAGTAAAGAAAGGAAGGCTGCCTCTTCCCAAACCCAACTCCCACTCAGAGGCAATGGCTTGGTTAGAGCGTTAGATGTGCTTGCTCAATACAGAATAGGCTTAACTCACTTCAAGGGAAAGCAGCAATCCATCCTGATCAATCACAGTATGACACACCCCAAGACAAGAAAGGAATTCCACAGAAGTTACACACCACTAAGATGCCACGCGTTTTGGCCACAGTCATTAAAAGAGCTAATCTACGACCGATGAATCCCAATTCCACAATGAGTCCCTCTGAGAAACCACAAAGGGATTCTCAGAATGAACTTACCCAATCTTCATTAATGTGTTCCCAAAAAGTTTTATCAAGTTAGGATATTCTGATGCTGACCAAAACAATTTCTTCCAGACTTTGCTCCAAAAAGTCATCATTGGTAAATTCACAGAGGCTTATCCTCTGGTCTCTTCACTAATCTGTTTGTCATATTGTACAGATGATCTTTACATAGACCAGAACCAAATTAGGAACACTTACTTTTTGTTTGCAATGACATAAATGCAAGGATTGTAGAACGTGGAAGATTTTGCAAACAGAGGTGCTATGATGGCCATTGCAGGAGAGATTTTCTTCGGGTCTCCGAAGGAAGACCATAAGCACACAATGGAATAGGGAGACCATGCCACGAGGAACATTACAATCATCACAACAGACATCTGTAAAACAGGAGGAACACACACACAACCTGAAGATTACCACCTCGCAACCTAACTCCAAAGGCACGTGCACCTGTGTGATAACGGAGCTATCCAGAACCAGATAATGACACGGAAATGAGCGCATCTGACAGTTCTTGACACCTTATAATGAAATCTCACTTTAGGAATTTGATAGCACATCATGCTGTATTTTGGCACGCTGCTATTCTGCTACAATTTTCCTTCCAGGTTAGCACTAATGGTTACACTAAACTCACCCATTAAAATTTTAAAGGGCCAGAAAAGACTTCACCTGTGAAGTATGGCCACCACGTCAGCACTGGAAATGCATATCAGCAAATCTTCTCCAAAATGCATGTCACAGTAACTGCACTATGGTTTTTACTATCATACAGTATCATATATATCTGAAAAGCTGCACTCCAATATCCACCAGAATAGTAATTCTCACTTAAAAGAACACTTTCATGTAGGAGCCTTCAGTGCACAGAAAGCTAAAAGATGCCAAATTGTGAAAAATCAGGACATCTTTTCCTAAAGTAGGATGATGCTTAAGGACAAAGCTTCAATATTTTTTAAATATAACTCAAAGTCAACTGCAAAGCATGAAAAATGTACCTTCACAAATGTGAGTCTAGATCTGTAACTGAATCCTCAGCTTAAAGCATTCTGAGTTATTCAGAAGTACAAAATGCTCATAATTAACATTTGGGTTTTTTCAGAATTTAGCAACGAGAACATTTTCCAAGGAATGTAAAGTTTGCATTGATTACTAATTCAAAAGCAAAGGTGAATTCTTTTCAACCCGCTCCTAATTTCTGTGTGTTTTTGACTCATGCCCATCCATAAGCCACATCCTCACCCAAAATCAAAGGAGCCAGTATACTTAAAGCTTTCTCAAGGACTCTTAAATGTTCAAAGAATGTTAACTTTTCAGGCAGGCTGTATCATTCTGTGCCATAATTCACATTTGCTCCTGTTTACCTAAGAAAGAGATAAGCTCAATAGGCTGAAAAGGACAAGGGATCAGCAGCAGCACAGCTTGAGAGCTTGGAAACGCTCTTTCATTTTCAGGCCGTGGTTGCAAATCCGAGCTGACCAACACGTTTCTGACCAGTTGACCTGTGAACCTGGCAGAGGGTGTAAAGATTGCAGACACAAAGAGTAGAAGTGCCTTAGGCAATCCTCCTAGGACATCTACGAGGTACATCTTTATACAACAACAGAGGGCAAGGCAAGGAAAACTCACATGGTTCCCAGACTTCGAAGCAGGTATTCATCTGGGAAGAGTAAAGAACCTAGTGCTGTTGGTCAAACCAGGAGTTTTCAGCTAATATTTAGTAAGAAAGAAGGAAAAAAGGGAATGTAGGGAACAGGAATGCTTAAAATGCTGCACTGTTCCCTCGTTCCCAAAACTCTAACAGCGAAGAACATGCTTAAAACGAAACGTGCCCTGGTTTATTCCCATACCTTTGTTACATCTACCTGGTCAGACCAATCCATGCTGATGCTCTCCAGGCAGTTATTGCTGCTGTACTGTTTCATTGTCCGGGAAACATTGTAATAACAGTAAAACATGACTGTTAAGGGCACAACAAAATTAACAGCAATTACACTCATTGTGTAGGAAACAAAGGACCTGATAAGACAGAAAAACAAAACACAGTAACTTACAGATATCCATCCATGAAAGGTTACTGAGAGTTTGATATTTTGACTTATGAAATTTGAAATAAGCTTTTAGAGAACTAGAAAAAAAAATTCTTTAGCCTTCAGTTTTTGTTAGCAGCTACAAGTCTTGTCATTTTCAAGCGTGGCTCATTTCCTGCTTCTTTCTAGGCTTGCTCTGGATTATTATTATTATTTTTTTTAATTACACTTACAAATTAGGCTTCATACTTTACCAAGAACTTATTGCCATACAACAAGTAAATTGTCATACAATAAATGAATTAAAGAGTCTTAGCCTTCAAAGAGAGAACAAACTTAAAGGTGAGGCGGAATCTTACGCATCATTTTTCCTCCAGTTCACGGTGCACGTTGCTCCGGTTGGATCTGGAGCATAGCCAGCCCAGCCCACAGTGGGCATGGAAGCCCAGAAGACGGCATTGATCCAAGCAGCCAGGATCAGAGCGGCGTAGTTACGGGCAGTCATTCTTCTTCCTGTGATAAAGTGCATATGTTCACAAATCACAGAATCACGGAACTGTAGGGGTTGGAAGGGACCTCGAGAGATCATCGAGTCCAACTCCCTGCCAAAGCAGTTCCCTAGTGCAGGTCGCACAGGTGGGCATCCAGATGGGTCTGGAATATCTCCAGGGAAGGAGACTCCACACCTCCCTGGGC
>WBMW01002613.1:63914-93115 GCA_013396635.1 Penelope pileata
CAGCTCAGCCCCCAATCTGGAATGATGCATGCAGTTATTCCTCCTCAAATTGTTGTCATGTTTCCTTCCAATGCTGGATTTGAACAAGAGCAGAGATCAAGCCCCATGCTAATGACAACGATCCTCTCAGGGAACTGCACTCCCAAAGTCCATAGCATACACGTTATGTTTCCTATCACTGAACAACATCTAAGCTTTCCAGGCTTGATACCACCACCCACTCCAACTCACAGCATACAGAGAAGGCCTGATCCTAACGCTGTGCCAAAAGGCCCACTATGCAACACAGGAAGAAAATAAAAAGAGAAATTGATTGTTACAATACAGCCGTCATAGAGAGGAGCGAAAAGCATTCTGTACGGTGCTGATGCAATACTAGAGGCAAACACGAGCTCGGCAGAACCTCAAGAGCCTGAGAGGTGAAAACCTCCCAAAGCTGGAGGTGTTTTGTGTGCTTCTGTGTACGGATTTGGCCCTTGAACAACTGAAGACAGCCATGAAAATACAGCTTATAAACCAAACAGGCTAGCTCTGAAACCCTCACTTCCACAAGCAGTGCCATCCATGCAAGCTGCACTGCTCACTTAGCCATGCACGCAGTATCACACTGTAAATTTGAGTTATACCCAGCACTTTAATCATGGAATCACTCACAAGAGAACAAAGCAATTTGACTCTCAGAAGCCTAACAGCCAACGACGTTTGGCTGAAAATACATTACCTATATCAGGCCTGCAGATTGTCAGGTAACGGTCAACTGCAACCACAGTGAGCAAACCAATACTTGCCATCCCAAAAAAGATATTTAAGGCAGCATAGATCTGAAATTACAAAAAACAAACAAACAAGTCACATAATCTTTCTGAGATTATTATTATATCTCTTATTTTTTAAAAAAAAGAGAGAGAGAAGCAAAAATTTGCATGCTGAATCGAAGGCACTGCAATGCACCACATCCAGCCAGTGCCCTCTTCTGTAAGCAAGGTACTGAATGGACTAATTCAATGCAGGCAATTTGGTGCTCGCTCATTTAAAACATTTCAAAGACTGTCAAGAATGACAAGGATACTGAGTTTGAAATAATTGTATACTCAGGCAAGTGATGTCAGATTGTCAAAAATACCTCACTCTACACAGGCTCAAAATATACAGTGTTGCTAATATTTTTTTCGAGTCACATTTTCACATTACTACGCATTTTCCTGAGCGCTTCAGCCTAGCAATCTGATTAAAACAGATTTAAATCACCATACACAGTGAGCAAAGGGCACTCTCTCTGTGCTGCAGAAGTACAATTTGGCAGTCAGTCTTAACTTTTCAGAACAGGCAGCTATAAAACTAAGCCAAATCTTTCATGCTGCCCTTTCATAGCCTGGCAGACCTTTGTTCCATCCTCAGAAACATGTATTTGTCAGACAAAACTCCTTGAGGTCCATCAAGCTCACTGCCACAACAGCAGTCACATCCAAAGTCTGTCAACCACCAAATAAGCCACCCAACAAGCACGTGCTACCTCTACAGCCTTTTCCATTTGGGGATTTCATTCCCCAAGGCTTCTTAAAGCTGTTTTAAAATCTCTAGTTGATAAGTGTAAGGTCACAGGTCAGTGTTTTCAGACTTTAAATTATAAGTTCAGGATGGAATGCAAAACAGATGCTACATCCAGAAACCGCTGACGTTACAGAACATCAGCTCCAGGTCTAGAGCCAAATTTTGCCTTTCCATCTCATGTAAGAGAACCATTATCAATTAGAACTGCTACTTATTTCTCAGTTTGCATTTAAGTGCCCAAAACTTTCCCCCTGACTCAGTTGCAATACCTGGCATCCGGTATATCCAAACTTCCAGCTCCCATGCAGGTCTGAAGCAGCAGACATGGAGTAGCCAATGCCACTAACACCAATGTCAGTAAAAGCCAGGTTGATGATAATTGCATTGGTTGCTGTCCGAAGCTCTTTGTACTTCACAAAGATGCCTAACACAACAATGTTACTGAAAATGCTTATTGTCCCTGTAGAAACAACAAAAAGGAAACTTTACAAAAGACACAGAGAAGATAGTAATACATTTGCCAAAAAAAAAAAAAAAAGAGAGAGAGAGAGAGAAAAATGCAGTCTACTGTAATATTTAAGTCCCCAACAAGTTTTATTTTCAGTCCAGCACAACTTTACAAAGAGGAAACGCCTGAAGAAGAGAAAAAAAGAAACTTTTGTAATTAGATTAATTCTACTTAGATTCAGTAAAGGCCAAAAATTGAGTCTTTTGTCAAACCTGGCACTGCCCACGCAATGGAAATAGGCACAGCAGATATCCAAAAGCATCTAGGATTGAAATCAGACACTTCAGCCTCTGAGCACACCGCTGTCTTCCATGGCCAAAAAGAATGCAGACAATGGCAAAAAACCAGGGCTATGGTACTGATTCATCCGACCTAGCAGAAGGTCCCTGCCACCACCTCAGCTCTTCATTTCTCAAAGGAGTTTCCACTGTACATTCAGGCAGAAGCAATATTCCCAGGCAAAAGAAATACAGAAAATGAAACAATGGGCTTTCACTTTGCTACCCTGATATCGGCCAGACCCAATCCCCTATCTACTCACCAGGCCCAAACTCTTTGTACGCATCAGCGTTGGCCCAGATTGCTGCAAACCCTGCATTTCTAAGCCTCGCCAAGCAGCCCCGATGATCCTTGCAGCCTGCCACGTGGCACGGCTGGGCCTGCACCTAAGCTATTGTCTTCACCCAACAAGCTCCGAGCTCTAAGTCTATCACTGCCATGGGAGAAGTCCAGCTGCGTGCTGAATTTGCTCCTGCCACACAAACCTGTGTAACTGAGCCTATTAAGGATGGCTTGGTCTGCTACCTTGTTTCTATCCTTTCTGGCATGGGTTTCTGTCTTCTTTCTTTGTAGAGCTCCAGAACCCAAGCTCACTGTGCCCTAGGGACTCAAACACAAGCATTCCCAAAACCCCAGTGTGGCAAACACTTCTACATTTAAATTCTTCAGAAGCACACCACGGAGGTGGCAACACGTGTATTCAGACAGTGCCTGAAGACTGTGAGGTCACACGAGAAATGGTGGGCAGGCAAAGAGCCAAAATAAAGAAATGCAGCACTAGAGCTAGCATGTACACTCTCCCATCTTCACGTTCAATGACCCTAAAACTTTCTTGGGACATAGCAACCCCCTCCAAGGGTGCAGGACACAGCTCTTCAGGACCCTGTGCCTCAGCAAGCTTCTCCTGATCCTGGTGACCTCTATTAAAGCCTTCATTCATCCTTCATTTCACAGCTCCTCCTCCTTCAGAGCCAAACCCCACTGCATGGCTCTTGGGAGGAGTTTATATGGCGATCCCACAAAACAGGGGTTTCATTTGTTCTGGTTTTATTCTCTTCAGGCTCAGAAGTACTCAGAGCAAACTACCACCCTCTAGACTTCTACTGACCCACTATTAATGACAGAAATAAGAGCTAACAGGGTTAAAAGTACTACTTTTCACCTCACTGGAGAAAGGCTCACAGCCCTCATCAACATAAATGAGTATAAATTCTCTCTTTCTGAGAATGAGGTCAAACAGAAGAGCAAAGTTTCTCCAGGCAGCAGTTACCCAGAGCCCATTTCTTAGAGGGCAGAGAGTGCAGACTGTGCCAAAGACTTTGAGTAACCTGACATTATCAGCTAGGATCAACTCATCTGATCTGGAAAAAGCATGCTGCCACTTGGCATGTGAAATAGCTCAGGGTTAGACAACTATCCCCATATGTTTTCCATTAAATCTTGTGATTTTGCCAATATGAAATTAAAAACTCCTATATGACATGATCAGCAACAGAAGCATTTCTTACTTTTCCTCTTCCCAGGGAAGTAACAAACACTGAAGGAAGATGGAGTGGAAATACAAGCCCTGACGGAGTAAAGCACGACGTGTGGCAGCAGCATCAAAATAACGAAGGAGAAGGTTAGGTCCATGTGTAACGTGGGATTTACTTTTCCAGTTAGCAGTTAAAAATTATAGCAGAGCACTTCACCATTACAAGGTGAAGGACAACCATAAGGCTGCTTCCTGCGGTCTGAGGGCCCCCACTGCCATCACTGAAATTAATATGTTGACCACGGTAGAATGCAATCCTTAACAACAACTTCCTCCTCAGAAAACAAATTACTTACGAAAGAAAGAAGCATTCAAGCCTTTTTACAAGCAACTTAATGTTGAACTTCACCTCCATCTTTCATTGTTTTTCTCAGACACCTGCTTATTAACACAACTTAAACTTTCTAGATGTGAGACTTGCCATGGTAAGGCCCTTACCAGGTTCTACATGATTGGCAAAGTAAATCAGCAAAGTAAATCATATTTTCAAACATGCTATAGACCTTGCCGTAAAAACATTACTGATGAGGAAAGCAAAGTCCACGGTGGAGCTGAAAGATTTACTAGATTCCCCCAATTATAATAAAAAGTGAACCTGCAAGGTAATCCCTTCTTTAAAAAGTAATAATAATAATTTCCACGCTGGGAAGAAGCTGAGTTGATTATGGATAACGTGCGGTACCTCTGATCCCTAACATCAGATGGCCAAACAACCTGAAAAGACCGTCTTGTTGCATACAGAGCAAACAATCTGATTAAAACAGAACAAATTCTGTTTTAAACATCTCTGCAATGCCTAAGAGATCCAGCTATCTGCAAACAGCGTGGTAGCACTGCACAGTGGATCTGGTCTGCCAGTGCTCCACCATCAGCCATCCCTGCAGCTTCCCAACAGGCCTGCAGCTGTTCTAACCATTTCTGTGAAAGTCTGGAATTAACCTTTGCATTCGTGTTGGTGCAAAAAGGATCTTGCAAAATACCCTCTTCATGAGAGCGGTGATTCGATACTTCCCACCTCAAACACATATGGTAAATAAGATGGGGCTATTTTGTAACTCTAATTAATAGTGTTCCAAAAGCTAATTATAACATAGAAAATGTATGGTGCAGTCTATGAATAAAGTATTTACAAATAGATTCTATTTTCCATAATAAAAATGTAGAAGGCATGTTCTTAAACACAGTAGGTTTCAGTATTTGGTCACGATGATACCTCATTGCTACAGCAGCCGGTGCTTCAGAAGAACAGTTCTAAAACACTTGCAGCTGTAACAATGAGAGTTTTTTCAAGGAAAAGAAATCCACGATCATTTCAGTTTAGCCAAAGGCTATAGTCATAGAAAACACATGATGTCAAGCCTTCCAGCGTGCTTTTTGTAACATGTGTCGTAAGTGAAAAATACAGCTGCAAGAAGAATCTGCTCCTCTCTGATTAATGAGCAGCTCCCTCCCTCTCGGTCACATTCCAGCCCTTCCCCTCACATCCCCCCAGCAGACACCGCTCACATGCTCAGACTGCACACATATCACCATCAACGTGGCCTAAGAGAAATCTCAAGATAGCTCCAAGCACATCGCAGAAAAATGCAAGATGTGACAGCTATGCCCTATTTTTATCTCCTGTGCAAGCTGGCAGAAATTAATTCTCACTCTCTTCTATAGTTACACATCAACAAAATGTATTTTTCAACATATAACCCTGCCTTCAAATATAGAGCAGAGAACTTAGATGTCTCTGCACACTTCAGTCTGGTTACGGACTTGTCAGTCAACCATGGAGAGAAGGCACCAGGCATCTGCGTAACTCAAAGTGAAATACCATTGCTGCTACTCCACGAACTAACAAACAACTCTACAAATCTACAGCTCTATTTTAAAAAGTTATGCAACGATGTGCTGATGCCCATACCTGCTGTTATTAAGTAAGCTGCAACTATGTTGTGCTCAGTCTGTGTGAAGGCTGAAGGAGCTTCACTGCCGCTTCCCGAGGAATTGGATGAACCGTTCCAAGGCATTTTGGACAAAAGAGACTGCAGCTATGTTCTGCAGTAATTCATCAGGAGGACGAAACACTACAAAACCCTGTCAGGCAAATTCTTTCATTATCCAACAGACGGACTGAATGAAAAAAGAGGCAGGGGAGGGCTGCCTGGGCATCGCCACTGACAGCCTCCAAGCATGATTTCATTGGACTAAAGTGCAAAGAAGTTCACACCCCTGATCTCTGCGGAGAAAAGCTTGTTAATGAAAACAAAGAGCAACACAGAGCTGAGTACAGCTCCAACAGGATGCTTAAACTTGGTTCTTACTGCTAAAGAGATTAACGGTCACATGCCCCCAAACTTTCCTACTTCAAACCTCTTGTGCAATGCTTGAGAAACCTCAGAGAAAATTGACTCCCATTAGTTGGTCACCAGCCTGGTTTGGAATTACTTCCAAACATATAGAACCATTGGATGGCTCAGGTTGGAAGGGACCTCAAAGCTTGCCCAGCTCCAACCCCTGCCATGGGCTGGGTGCCCCCAAGTCAGCTGCCCAGCACCCATCCATGGCCTTGGGCACCTCCAGGGATGGGAGCTTTCCCCATCAAATCTCAGCTTTTTAAAATGGGCATCCTCCGTCTTTCACCCATGTCAATCTAAAGGCGAGCAAATGTTGATATAAAACTTACAGCCATGACAGTGAGTCATCATTGCTAGCATTGCTGCAGAAGATCACGTGCCACAATTCTACCAGCAAATGTTTCAGTGGCACAGAGCTACACTCACTCTCAGCTCCGGGGGTACTCATCTCAACACGGTATTTTCCCTGTCAGAAGATGATTAGGCAGGAACAGGGTGGGAGGGCTTTGAAAGGGAAAATGATCTGTTTGGCAATGAATCTCCTTCCCTAGCATCCCGTCATCCTGCCTTGAAAGATAAAAGCAGAACGATAATTTGATATCTTCACTTTCCTCCCCTGAAACTTTGGCAAGATTTTCAAAAGCATCTCCAGTCCTGCAGCTTCCATGGAGGTCAGTCAGAGCTTGCAATGCTCACTGCCTCGCAAAGCAAAGCATTTCTGTTCTTGTTCAGATGGGACTCCAGAACTACGGCAGCACAGTTAATGAGACCGTGCAGATTTTATATGCACTTATTGGCTAAAATGAGAGCTTCTACTATGTGCAGTCCATCCCATGTGGCATCACGTTGTTTCTGTTTCCTCTTCTCTTCAATTTGGCTAATATAAAGTGACAGGAATTGAGAGGAAAAAAAAGTCAAAATTAAAGTCAGAGATTACCTAAAAGTAGCTTTTTTTCCCTAGAACGCTGCAGTTTATAAAACAAAGCCAAACTATAAAGCAAGGAATTCATTATTAAAATATAACAAACAACCTGAAACAATGGAGCTTTTCCTTTAAATAACCTCAAGTGATGGAGCTCTTCCTTTCTATTTGGCCCAAATCAGTATGAAAATAATGTAGTTTACACCCAAGGCAATTCTTCAGTTTGTAGGTGTCTGTACAGATATAAGGCAATGCAAGATTCAATATGTGGTTTAGCAAATTGCAAACATTTTAGTTATGTGTATTCAGAAGCATATGTTCAATCCACAGGCGGTAGAAGTAGAGAAACTGTTTGCATCTAAAAAAAATCCTCCCACATCTATTAAGCACATCAACACTAGAGGGCTGCATAAGGCAGTACCCTTCAATCTTAACTGCACAAACATTTAAAGGATCCAAAACCAAAGGCAAACAAATTAATAAATTATTATCTTATCTGTAGATTTAAATGGTTATTTAGGAACGTTTGACTCTGTGAACTAAAGAGCCTTCCACCTGATAGGACAAAATGTGCTGATGAGGGACCCCAGCAGCCCTTTTCCTTATTTTCTGTGACTATGAAGCACTGCCCCAGGAAGAAGTCCGCAACACGTTGTCATTTCTGTTCTACAACAGCCAGTGTTGCAGCCCTGTGTTAAAATATCCCAGTTGTCTTTGGCACTTTATCAAATGCAACATAACAAATCTAGGAACTCTGTTAAATTATCCCTTCTCAGCAACTGCAGTAAACATACGGAGAGAAATACCCCCCCAAGTACGAACACAGGGGCTCCACAAGTCATTCTCAATGAGACAATTTAAGCTTTACAGTACACTTCACGTACTACTCTGTTTAGCAAGGATTTAGGGCTCACATAAATACATATGTATCTATATAAAACCAGAACTGTAGTATAGCAAAGACAGAAGGTTCAGCAATCTGGCCCTAATGATGTAATAGCTGCCATTTTCAAGATCAGCTGAAAGTCAGACCCTGTGCCCAGGTCAGATATTGCAGGGACTAACGTGTACTTGCAGCCATGGCAGTGGCAGCCAGGAGGCTCTACAGGTGGCCCAGCCACCTGCCCCCAAAGAGGGCAAGCAAGGAGGAATCCAAAGAGCAGAAAGATAAAACACAAGCATTCAGCATTAGGATCAGGAGCACAGTGACAGCATCACAGAAAGGATATGAACCAAAAAGTTCAGGAGAGGGGGGAAGTGTCACATAAAATCAGGGAACCTGTACTCCTGGGGCAGCTCATTCCACACCCAGTCTCTTAGGTTATAGTTCCATCAGCACCTGAATGCCTTACAACCTCCATAAAGATCTAAGATCCTAAATTCTCTCTGGATATTTCTGTAATCTAATCCAACACTGTATGTGCAAGGCAGGCCATAACACCCTACGTGCATTTCTCAATTGGGATTGCAATCCACTCTTCTGTAATCAGAGACATCTTCCCTGTAAGCTGCAATGGATAATGCCCTTTTCCACCCAGACAGGAAAGTCTTTGCTTTTCCAGCGGCCTCAGACTTGAGTATGACTCACGACTCCACCTGCTGTGGAGTCGAGGGCACTTCTTGTCCTAAGCTGCAAGATGGCACTTTGTCAGCTGCCACGATGCAACTGAAAGGTGAAGGCAGCACAGCTTTCTGATATCCTGGGAAAAAGCATGGCACTAAAACACATGGTGAGAACAGCACCGCAGAGCACAAATTTGGGAATAAGAGTGAGGACTGCATTATCCCAGTCTTCCAAAGCCAGAAGAACAAGGCAAGACCCAACTCAGCTATCCACAGCTAGATACAGAAGCATCAGGGAAGGATGCAACTATATCAGAGAATGCCTTTACAAACACGACAGTTCCAGCATCAGCGCAGATTGGTATTGCTCAGCTGCAACGTGGCACGCAGGAGATGGCTTACAATAGCTACAGTTCTACAAGCCTTAAGCCAGAGGCCTAACAACACACAGTAACAAAAGTCTAAATGCCTTTGAAGGTCTTCAAACGTTGCTAGTAATACCAACAAAATAATCAGTATCCCATAATTCCTGATAGTGCTGTCATTGAATACTTTGTTTCTTCTCAGAAAAGCACATCTAGCAGAGATGTTGATGTTTCTTTTACTGGAAAACATTTTTACCTGTTATCCTATGTAGCACCTGTTCAGACTTAACTGAATTCTTGAGGCTTTATTGCTAGCTTGTTTCAAGTTTTGTGTCAGAAATTATTCAAAACTAAGAGTTGTGCTTGTTATAATGAATAACTGCCCCACTCTGGGACTAACAAATTACTTTTGTTTCTCTGTGCTAAGCACATGGCTAATAGAACTGATATTCCTGTAACTGTGTTCATTAATTAAAAAGTGTAACAGTATGATCAGCTCTGAAATGCACTGCTATCCACATTGAACAAGATGCTCAAAACATTTTAATGTAGATTCATCTAAGGATCCCTTTGCAAAAACACTTGGTCCGTTTTGCCAACAGACTCCCCACCCCAGATGAAATACAGGGAGAAAAATGGTACTTTCCTATTCTTACTCAATTTCCAAAGATAAGAAAAGAGGACAGGGTGCTTCTCCGTGCTTTAAGAAGGGACAGTGACTAGCTTTTCAACACTCCTCATAATGGATCTGATTAAAGAGACTGGGAACGTATTGAAGATTCATGCAGAGCTTTTCATGACTTTTTAAGGCAATAGTTAACCTAAAGCACTGCATGCAGAGGAGCCCTATAGTGGGTACTTCATCCTAGCCCTCTGCAAGCTCATAGCACAACAGAAGTGATGCACCAGGACATCAAAACCTCAAGAGAAACTGGCTGAGAGGAAAGGGGGAGCAGTTAAAAACCCTTAGCAATTTTATTGTCAGCGTAATTAGATACAATGAGGTGACCTAAGAATAGAATTAACTCTGTATTACTCATTAGATAGTATCTTCTAAGAATGTGTCTTAATGCCTTGGGCTTTCATTGAGATTCATATTGAAAAATCTACAAAATGTTCTTGGCCATCTTCCTTTCCCGCATTCATTTTTATGCATAAAAAAGTTCTATCACCAAAAATGTAAAAAACGGTTTGTAAAGGTTACTGAAACAGCACGTCCTCTTCAGAGAGACCCAGGAGACTCCGCATAAAAAGAGGATGAGAGCAAGGGATCCTACCCAAGTCACACATGGGAAACAGGTTCATACTGACAAATGTGCGTGTAGTGAACCTGAAGGGGTTTTTCTTAAAAACTTTCAGTTGATTGTTTACTCCAGACTCCAATACGAAGTCAAGCAGTGACTAAGTCATTTGTCAGAAAGAGTTTAAGAATACCATTGAAGTTCAAGTATGTTCAAGTATGTTCTGAGCAGACTTCTGTTTTCACCAAGGGCTACACACTCTGCTCACGTGTTGACAAAGTCAGTAACTGTCACTGAATAGCTTCAAGTTCCTTATAAACAACTTTTTCATGGTCCTTTATAGATTTTTTTTCTTGCTCTTCGCTTCTGCAGATGACATCAGGAAGATACTCATAAGGCAGCAGGAAGATTCTTGTTGCTCCATTTTTAATGTCCTCTTCCTGTTTTGAGAGGGAAGAAGAATATTTAATTCACATCTTAGACACTTAAAGGAAATAAATGATACATATAAAATGAATTGATAAAATAATTTATCCTTGTTAGCTGTTCCCATAGTCCTTTTTCATGCAGAAAGTAGCATGGTCATTACAATGCATCAAAAACCAGAGAATGCTGAACTTCAGTTTAAGCGAGCTGCTGTGATGCACAGCAACTTTTTACATAAAACTATGAACACCTATAAATAAGAGATAAAAAGAAAATACAGCATTCTGTTTAATATTTACAGGTTTAGAAACTAAGAGCCATTCTTATTATGGAAACAAAGTATGCACACTCACCTCTAAAGCCACCGCTACCACCTCTTCCTCCTCTGAATCCTCCTCCTCCTCTTCCTCCACCTCCTCTGAATCCTCCTCCTCCTCTTCCTCCACCTCTTCCCCCTCCAAACCCTCCTGAACATAGGAAAGAAATGAGACTTTCTGGAGCATGTAAATTCTTTGTTATGCAGAACGACTTGTTTCATTGACAGTTTGGGAAAGGAAAACCAAATCAAACCAGAAACGGCCAAATGCTTCATCCCAGCACCTTATCTCTTCTGAGGACATCTCAGCGTTTTAGGCACTGTTGAATATCCAGTATCCAACATCTAAAGTACTAAATGTATCGATAAAACTCCAAGATAACTTCTAGCTCTCATGAAACACGTTAACTGCAGTTATTACACATGAAATCAACAAAACAAACAAAACAAAAAGCTCTGAAATACTCGTGCCTCCTTGCACGGTACAGAGCAGGGAGAACTCAGCTTTAACTGAGTACACCACAGACCGTGCTCAAAAAGCCAAGGATGAGATCTACCAGCTCATTTAATCCTTCTCTCAAACACTTTCTGTCTTGGTATAAATCAGTGTACTCTCTTTCCTACACTTTGGAGCTATTTCTTAGCTGAGTACAGTAACTAAGCTCTTGCCTTTGAAAAGAAGTCACTGCCTCTTCCGAGTTATCAAATCGAAAAGCACCTAGCATTTTTTCTTGTAACACAGCTGTTTATTCAAGTACTCAGTTGTAACTTCACCAAACAAATAAAATAACCACCCCACAGCTTTCATTCTTGGGATCTTACCTCTACCACCTCCTCTTCCTCCTCCACGCCCTCCACCACGTCCTCCTCTACCACCTCCTCGGGGAGCACCTTTTTCTCCAGGAGGCCTCGGTAAAAACCTCTGAAGGGGCAGCAACTTTGCAGGGTCGATGTAGAACTGCAGGAAGAGAGTTTCATCAGGCTTTGAGAATCTCAGGGTTAAAGAGCACATTGAGACCTCCCCTCCTTGACAAGCAGTCACAATCTGAGCTCAATCCATTACGTCAAACTGCCTTTTACAAAGGGACAAAGTAAAGAAATCACATCCAAAATAAATCAGTGTTCTGACGGCATTAAAATACAGATGATATACACATTTAGTAAGGTTCATTCATTACATCCTTCTTGCTTTACCTGCTCTTTCAGAGAAGGATGAGAATGGCAGATGTAAGAGTGAAAAGACTGGGTAAAGGGACACATTTTCAAAGGACAGCTAGCTTTTCAAGTCAATCAAAGCTGTTAATAAAGCTTCTGTTGTCTAACTGACGACAAATTTAACTGATGGCATCCAGCAGAACTCTGCTGTTGAGACTGGCTAACCTTTTGCAGCTTTTTGAAGGAAGAGGCTCTCATGTTCTCAGACAGCTTCACTGAAAAATACTGTTAGCTCATTTAAGGAACACACCAGGAACAAAACATTAGAAATGGCACTTTTGACATTTAGACACTTCAGGCATTTTCTAAATTAGTTATTTTATGAACGGAGCTGAACATCACCAGAAATGAAAAATCAGAACTCAAAGATCAGGAAAAACTGTCTCTGATTTTTTCCATTACAAACGTGGTATTTTGTGGCAACATTGTGTTCTCCTTCCCATGCATTAAGGAGAACACACCAGTGGAAAAGAATACACAAAAACAACATAACTGCAAAGAAACAAATGTTCTTGACGAGTAACCATACCTAGAACAAGGTGGGTGCTGCAGGACCACTGCAGTGGCTGTCCTGGCTGTGGAAAGAGAGAAGCCAGCAGGGTCTGCTCCCCCCAACCAGGACCCAGATCTCACCCTACAGAAGTGCTGGATGCTCTCTGGGAGATGACACATCACCTCGTACGGCTCCTGTGGCTCTCAAACGTGCAAGGGTGGTTGCAGGCAGCTCCCGAGATGACAGCGAGCTGCTGCCCAACTCTGCTGAGTAACAGTTGGGGTTAAATGGGGGCACTAAGGAGCTGCAACACACACCTGAGCTCCCTGCACGCTGTCAGAGGGAGAAAATAAGCCCCTGAATTCCGCATCATTCCGGTACAAACAGCAAATCTGCAAATCCACACACTCAGCTCCCGAGGGTGCTCCAAACCTGCTTCAAGCGTTTAAAGCCAGGCAGGAAAACAAGCTATTTTCCAGCAAACCCCTGCAGCCATCAGGCAGCCCCAGCAGGCACTGGGGGCACAGCGATCTGCGAAGGATACAAAGTCCCTCAGCTGCCCGAAGATCTCATCCACTTTGCCGATCTGCTCCTTGTTGTCCAGGTACACGGGCGCGTTGAAGTATGGCACCTTGTTCTCCTCCGTCTTACACTTACAGACCAGGTCATCCTCGCAGGGATGCAGGAACTCCCCCAGCACTGCAACACAGAGCACAGAGGCTGCAGGCCCGGAACGGGGGCTGCGGGTGAACACAGGGGGGCCCGCACGGCACTTACAGACGACCCTTTCCGGGGGGCCTTGGTCGAATCCGCCCCGGTTGAAGCCTCCTCGGCCTCCGCCGCGCCCGAAGCCGCCCCGACCGCCGCGGTTAAAGCCGCCTCTGTCTCCGCCGCCTCCTCCGCGGTTAAAGCCGCCGCCTCGCCCTCCTCCTCCACCTCCTCGCCCTCCTCCTCCTCCTCGCCCACGGAAGGACATCCTCTCGCGCCTCCTAAGCTGCGGACAGAGGCCGTGTGAGAAGCGCACCCGCTGCCCGACGCGCCGCCAGCCCGCTGTGGCACTCACCCACCTCAGCCCCGCGCGCCCTGAGGGCGGCCCAACGGCTCTAACGGCCGCCCGAGACCCGCGCACGTGCGCGCCCGCCGCGCACGCCGCCGACGCCGGGCGATTGCGTCTCAGCACGCGCCGGAAAGCCGCCCGCCTGCCGTAAAGCGCGCAGCGGCGGTGTCGCGAGAGGCGCCCTCACGACGGCAGCTGTGCGGCCGTGTTGTTCCCTCTCCATCCATAGTGTGGGTGTGCGGCCGCGGGGTCGTCCTGGGCCGCACATAAAATATATAATAAAGTTAATGTCTACAAGCATCAAAGCGTACTGTATTTATTTTATATTTATTGTTAAAACATTAAAATAAAGCAGCAAAAGCGTAAAACCAGTGCGATACCTGACCTTGCTTTTGTGCAACTGATGCATTGGCCTGGTTGGGTGGGGGTGGCTGCGGTGCTGCCAAAAAGCCATGGGGTGAACAAGGCGTGAGTGTGAGGCGGGGGGTGTTGATCTCTGGTGAGACAGGGCTTACACAAGTCCGTGTCAGAAATACATCAATAATTTGCCAGGACGGTGTCTCTGATGAAAGCAGTTTTATTCGCAATTGCAATGGCGGGCGTCCCGCAAGCAGGAGTGCACCTGCAGAAACAGTTTCACACCTCTTATGCCCTACGACCCGATGCCCCCCTTCTTCCCCTGGTTTCTCATTGGCTGAGTACTTCAGGTTCACAAAACTACCCGACGCTAACTAAAGATGGATACTGGCCAAACACAAATGTTGCTAGCTAAACGTGAATATTACTAACCCTTAACTTCTCTTTGGTTTTTCTCTTTTCTTTTTGTGTGTCTCTCCACTTTACTGTTCTGTAATTACGCTGACGTACCTTCTTCTTAATACTTGCAGTCAGTAGTTTTCCACTGATTCAGTTGACCATTGTCCATTCTCACAACCATGTTGCTATTTTAGCAGCCACCAAGGCCCAGCCTTCTGAGCACCTGCACCATGTTGCCATCCTAGCAATCACCAAGGCCCAGCCTGCACTCACAGCGCTGTTGCTGTCAGCAGGCACCAAGGCCTTGCTCTCCTGCAGTCTGTTTTAACATACAACAATATACATTGCACTTATTTTGTTAGTTCTAATGCAAAAACAACATTCTATTCCCACATCCAGGAGAGAGACATGGTCACATTTTTCTTTGAGTTGATTGCAACTCCATACGTTCCATTTGAAACTTTGCAGGTAATGTGTTTCTCTCCATTGAAAACAGAATCACAAATCTACCAAAAAACTGATGATTTTTCAGCCATCTTGCAGCCTATTCTCCAATTCCTGTATCAAAACAGAAAGCCTGTTGGCATGTTACTCACTGCTGACAGGACCATGTTTCACCAGTGCATCCAACTAGATAATGCTCTTGTCACAGCTTGAGCTAGCAGTGCCCTGCCCCTCCCCATGCCCTGGGCTCAGCTCGGTGCCATCGCACACCGATGTTTGGGTGCTGCTGAGCGATGGGGCCGGGCCGCTCGGTGGGGCAGAGCCGCCGCCATGATGGCGCGGGGCAGGGCTGGGCCGCAGCAGGGGCCGGGCCGGGCCGTGTGGGGGCTGTGGGCCAAGAGTTGGGCATGGCTGCTCCATATGGAGACATACATTGCTCACATAATAACACATCTCCCCCTCGCAGCACTCTGCAGGGCAGAACGCCCGCTGCCAGCTCTGTCCCCATGGCCCCATCGCTCTCCTTCCGCAACAGAAAGGGAAAGTGAATCCCCAGCGCGCTCCCTTTAATCGTTGACTTGGAGGGCTTTGCTTGGGCTATCTCTGCTCGGGTTTGCAGTAAAACCGGTTACAGCGGGGTGGGACCCGTGTGGGGAGATCAGATTTCTCAGTTAATAGTTAGGGCTCCCGCGCTTCGCTTCTAAGTACACTTCAAAATATTTTGCCAACGGTTAAAAATTAAACCCAAATCTAACAAGTGACAACTGGAAGAATCCTCGCCAGAGGAATTTCTCTACAAAGAGCAATAAAACTTCACCATGAGAGCGGTTGCAGTTCTCTTGGTTTGCTTGTCTCTCTCTTGCGTCTGCAGAGCACAGGTAAGAATTTATCTTATCACAATATCAATTTATCTTAAAAATTACAAAAAAGAAAAAAAAAACCCAACAGTTACAACAGTTTATCGTTATACAAACAAAACCAGCTGATTTTTTTTTTGTTTAATTTCCTTTTGTAGTGTTTTCATGTCATGCATTTCTGTCAGCCCAGTTTGGATGTTCAAATCTTGCTCTTCCATACATTGGTTCTGTCTGAGGTTTACATTCACGGGCCTCTGGATCAGATTTTATTCGTGATCCTATCCTGACCTCAATTACAGGCGTGGCTCACTTCAGATAGGTTTTGCTGTGGGATCTCTTCTGGCTACGGTCTCTCAGGAAGCCCTGGTGGGTGCTCAGCATACCCTGAGCCTTTTAGAGGAACCGTAGATAAAAGTCAGCACCTTTCGTTGCTGTTCAGTCGGAACTAAGGAGAAGCATCTAGTGCAGCATGGGAGTTACGCCAAGCCAGGTCTGGCTCGCACTTTGGCATGTAAATTTAAAGAGAATGCATTGGGTTCTACTGACCCGAGAAGAGCAGGAAGAATTAAGATTATACAGCCATTAAAAGGGTGGGAGGAGCTTGGATTAAATTCAGCGCCAGCAACATGCCCACTGCCTTTACTCAGGCCGGGATTTCTTCATGAGAACTTTAAACCTTGGCTCTGTTGATTCAGGGGATGCAGTCAAAGCTCCCATCTGATGACTGACTTTTCCTTCTCGTTTTTATGCAAGGTCCCTCAATGGGGTCACCAGAGAGCTGCCCCAGTAGGTGCTGTCACTCAGACGGGGTCAGGAGCCACACTTACAGCCCGCTCACAAGGGGCATTTAATTTCCACATTTCTTGGAAGATACTTACACTTCAGCAGTCTTGCAGTGAAACAAATCATTCATTTTAGATTCATTTCTTTCTATGTAATTTCTAAATATTTAACGGCTACAGCTAAACTTAAACCCAACTGGGCCAATACAAAGGTCTTGGAAAAAAATCAAGTTGCTACTTCTTTTTAACTGATTTTTTTCTGGTGTTTCAGTCCCCCGATGTTTGAATTTGCTCACAATCCCGTTGTTGTGGTGTGTTATAAACCAGTGGCTTAAAATGTTTGTCTCCTGTTGTGCACTTCAGCAGATTTTTGAGGAGTAAAGAGAATGTAGTCTGTGGGTGGTCAGTAACAGAGAAGACCACACTAGGTGAAAGATCTAAAAAGGAAAAAATTCCAGAAAAACTGAGGAAGGTGAGGTGGCCAGAGGCAAGGGAATAAACACTATAAACAATATTTAGCACTTCCGAAAAGGAAAAGTTACAAAAGTTTCATTGAGGTCAGTAAGGGATCTGCAGGTGGAATCCCAAGTCCAGCTCACTGTTTTGTTTCGGTGTTTTTCTGATTTGTTCCTTGCAGAATGCAACACCTAATGATGCAGAACACCGATTTCAGCACGTTGAGCCAGCTCAGCCAGCTGAGCAAGACAGCGAGCCAGCTGAGCAAGACACCTACCTCATAGAAGAATGTGTAAGCAACAAATACACACACAAGTCCTGTGAGAAAGTTTTTTGTAACCCATGGGAACGATGCGTGGAGGGAAAATGCCTTTGTAAGCTTCCCTACCAGTGCCCAAAGAACGGCACGTCGGTCTGTTCTGTCAATGGGAAGTTCTTCCATACTTACTGCCACCTGAAGAGCTATGAGTGCCAACGTCCCGAAGCAAAGTTTCAGAACAAGGGAAGCTGTGTGCCTACAGGTATTCCTATCTCCTCTTCCAAAATGTACCAGTCATTCCTTTGTGGCCATGTAGATTCTGTACGATTTGCAGCCCAGAAAGCTTGTTCATTTCCTTGCACTAGGAAAAACATGAAGCAGAAAATGACAAGTCCCTGAAAACTGGCAGTGCCTGATGATGTTCATCAAGTAATTGGCAGATTGGTACGCTGACAAGCAGGTGTATCTCACCTGCTTTTTAGGCTGCGTCAAACGGCTTTTCAGTCCCCTACTTTGTCAGCTCAACCTCTGCTGAGTGCAGGGAGAAATGGCCGCACTAAATAGGTGGGTGGCCTCGCAGCAGTAGCAGTCAGGCTCCCTGCCCGTCTTCCAGCCCCACCTCTACTGATGGCAGGAGGAGCAGCCAGCCTGGCCCAGGGCTCTCCCATTGCTCCAGTACCATCCCTCTCCCCACAGAACCAGCAGCTCAGCCCATTGCCATCAGGGTGCCAGAATTCACCTTTGCCTGTTCCGCTGAAATGCACTGGAGAGATTCTACGTGTTTATTTCTTTTTTAGAAACATTTAAAGTCTCTTTGGGCTATAAGGATTCACACTTGCTTCAAGTAAAACCCGTGAAAAGTGAGGACCTTTTTGTATGTGACAGTCAGTGGACTATGAATGAAGCAAATGTGGCCTGCAGACACCTTGGCTTTGAATTGTAAGTCTGGGGAATTTCTCTCTCCATAACTGCAATGGACGTGAAGAAGTAGTGAAGAAGTAGTGATGCTTATATAAGGGTCAGTCACTCAGCCAGCTGTTGAGAGAAAACTCATGAACAATGTATTGGCTACAATACAGCTTCTTAAATTGATACCTGGAAGCAAAAGCCAGAACACGGATTTCTGTATTTTCTTATGAATAAAAACTGTTCAAACCTAAGAATTTTACCCCTCAAATAAAGCTGAAGGCTGATGCAGAAGTTTTGTCTCAGGTCTCTGTAAGGGAAAGTGTGTAGATGGACAATCCCCAAGCTGCTCTGAGCAACGAGCTGCACGCAGAGAAGTTTCTTAGGCTGGCTGGCCAAAAGGTGCAGCTCTGTTTGGCTGCTTACACCAGCCAGACTAACAGGAACCAGAACATGTTTTCTTCCTTCATCCCTTGACCTGCAGCCACTGCTTGCTTTGCCCTGCGGGAACAGCTGAGGCCACAGCTCATTCTTGTTCCTGAGACCACACCAGCGATCAGTTACACCCCGAGGTCATCCTGGAGAGTCAGCTCTGTATCCTGTCCAGAATCTTTTTAAACAATAACATAACTGAGCCAAGTAGGACTGCCCCTCCAACCCTACACAGAGACCAAAAATGCTATCACAGTGCCTAAATTGTCCCCTCCAGATGAGAAGTAAATATTGCCCAGTCCTGATCAGTATCTCTTTAGACAGCAGAGCGAAAGGTTTGTCCTGAGACGGAGCATTCAGCCCTGGGGTCCCATTGTAAGTCTCTCTGGTTACTTATTGACTCATTCCATATTTCTTTAAGGTAGAGACACACAGTTTAGAGGATAAATTCAGGTGGTTTATGAATGCTGATCTTGCAGTGGCCCCAGCTTCCTCAGTGTGCATTGGTTGTGATGACAGCGTGGGTACTCAGCCCCATGCAGGATGGTGTCTGTCTATCACCATACACAGTGGCTGAGATAGTGTCACAGTTTCACTGCCAGTTCTATGCCATAACTGGCACAAATAGGCATTTTGTTTTGCTTTTCTTCCGAAGTAAATACCTCCTACTTACACCACGCCACGGGAAGAGTTATTTTTTCCTTAGCCATGAACAAAGCTTCTTACCACTGGGGGAAATCATGTAAATCCTAAACAACAAAAGCAGCAGACAATCCATTGTGAAATTATAGCTTTTGTTATTATTATTTATATCTTTACAGAGGCGCTGAATATTACCGTTCAGACTTCACCCTCACAGAACCCTCACACTGTTTGCAAGTGACTTGCAGAGGCCTAGAGACGAGTCTTGCTGAATGCCATATAGAGAGGAAACTGAGAGACAGGGATGAGGGATTTGTCAGCCTCTACTGCCAGAAAATTCTCCGAGGTTGGTAGATTTTTGGCTTTAATTCCCTTCAAAGCTCTTCATGTTAAGTGTGTGATATCCCACCGGTCTTGTCTCTCCCAGGTTAACTGGTAAGGAGATGGGTGCCCACCTCCTGCTCCTTGCTTTGTTCACAAGAGAGATCCATTGAAGCTATAATTTCTGCTTCAGTCCTTGTCTAGAAGAAAGGAAGTTTCCTTTTGCCAGGTTACTGAAAGTTGGAGGAGGAAAACAAGTAATCACACTGAAAGTTTGGAGAGAAGGCGATGAAAATAACAGATTCCTATTGACACAACTAGGTTCCTACAGGCCTGCTGCTGACAGGCCAAGCTGCTGAATGAGCACAGTGTGTGAGCTGAGCATTTCTTTGGGCAGTTGTGAGCCTACAGACGTTTCCACACTAACTTCATTTCCATCCCCCTGAACAGAATGTTCAGCTGGCGAGTTCAGCTGCGCCAATGACAAGTGCATTTCGTTGAACAAAACCTGCGACGGCATCAACGACTGTGGAGACCTGAGTGATGAGCTGTGCTGTCAAGGTAACCATCTCTTGGCTCAGCTGCTTAAAAATCACTTCAGCAGGAAACTGCCCCCAAATAATTCTTACAGTGACGTCACAATGAAATCTCTCTTGCAAAGCTGTTATATTAAGGCCACCAAACCACAGTTTCTGTATAGGAGATTATATACTTACAATAATATGATTTTCTGAAGCAAGCAGGTGATCTCTGAGGATCTGATTTTCCTCTGAGAATGAGGAAATACAGTAAGATTATTTAGGAGGCTGTTGATACAAATGTAATAAGATAAAATAACAAAACCAAAGCAAATAAATGAACCCTGGTAGATAAACAGGTGTATTTTTAACAGGGCAAAACTGATAGCGATCAAACAAAGCCATGTTTTATTTCCAATGAACTATCTTTAAATTAAGTGAGATCTAAAGTAATGGATCTGTGAATCTCACAGCTTGCTTATGAACAGCTGTTCTTTCAGCACCTGCAATTTTAGCTGTAATTACTCTTTATTAGAAACAGGGAATGGATCTAGCACAATCTGAATGCAGAAGAATACTTTCAGAAGTTTTGTTTCAGGTGCCAAACTATAATAAGGGTCACGAATCCCATCATTGCCCCTAAATAATCATGATTTTGTAATTTTACAGCTGTCAGTGAATTTATTCTGTTAATCATGGAAACATTGCCACAGGCATTTTGGCAATAATAAAAAGTACCTGTGGCTTCATATGATTAGAGGAGGTTTATTCAAATGCCACTTGAGCAGAATAGTTCTGTTTCAGCTGGATGGGATGAAACCAATGCTCACTGAAACCAATGGAAGCATTTCAACTGGGTTCAGTGGTCTTCAGATACACTGGGGTATCCGGATACTTTTAGAGAACTGTCTGGTTTTCCATTAGACAGATACAGAGCAGACTAAGGTTAGAAAGGAACTCAAAACCTGTTGCCATGAATTCAAGCGCTGCTTTGCATTTAAGAACATAAAAAATTATCACAAGACTTAAAGGGAAAGAGGTTCTCACATTTATAACAATGTTCCACATAATCAAGGATTTCAGAAGAAATGTTATTAAAGCCAGTAATTTCAAAATAGGGTTTTGAAAATAGGTTTTTTGATTCCCACCCCTGCGTGGAGGTATTTAGGCTGCTCAATCAAAAGCCTAACTTGGACTCTGGTTTTGGAGGGAACTTTGACCCAAGCATCATAAATTCCTCATTTGAGATGATCTGCAATACTGGCAAAACTGGAGGTCCTTCGGCTGTGGTTGAGTGTTGTGCCTGGTAGGAAGTCAAACCTATAGCTACAAAGATTTTTTTTTTTTTTTTTAAGTTTTAAAACATCAAGATAGGAAAATGAGGGGAGTCAAGTGTTCGTTTCATTTTTTGCTTAGACAGCCTGCCTTCAGGATCTAGTTCTGAATAGCAAAGTCCCTCGTAACACAGATATTTTATCATGTTTACATTTTAAGAGGCTCTCTAATTGTGTGAGGTCACTGAATCATACAGTCCTATGCTTTACACTTTTTAATTCTTCTATATCACAGAATGCAGAAACAACAGTTTCCACTGCCGGTCAAATATCTGTATTCCAAATAAGAATGTGTGCAACAAAGAAGTTGACTGCCTCACAGGAGAGGATGAAGCTCAAGCTCTCTGCTCAGGTTTCCTTTGGAGACACGTTTTTGTTTCTTTTCCTTGTATTATGCTAAATTAACTAGAGACTACACAATGCACGTTATTAAATTATTTATCAGATCAGCAAAACCAAAATGCATGCCAGAGTTGGTCTTTCTGACGTTATGTTATACACACTAGGAGACTAAGAAGGTTTTACTTACTTTTCCTTCCCTTCCTTCTAGAAATGAATGACAAGCAAACTAAAGGACGGAAGAAGCAGATGATGTTTTAGGAGGCTTAGAGGAGATTATGTCTTTTGCTTACATGGCCATCTTTCAAACTAGCATCCTGTATTTGGGAAGAAAATGTAGACAGAGCAGGCAGGAATATCATCCTCACACACAAGGAATTGAACTAGTTTGTTCACATAGTCGTTCATCTGTACTGTTCCCCTCACCATTGAAGAGTGTGTTTTGTTTTGAATGTAGAATATTTTTCCTTGTTCTGATAAAAGACTAAGTCTAAAGCCAAAAAGTAAACATTTTTGGTACATAGTAATTGGTAAAGGTAAACTGAACTCTAAAGGTAAACATTACTGTCAGTAACACGAGAACAGACCCAATCCTCAGCCTCCATTTAGGAACTGAATTCAATGGGCATTTTCCTTGAATGAAAGCTGACAAACCAGACTCAGGAAGCATTTAACTTACCTCTCCTGTTGAATACCCTCCCTTACCCTGTTAAAGGAGGCACATCTAAATTGGAAAGAAAAAAAAATCCTTTTATCTAATGCTCCTTGGGCTTTAGAAAGCTCCAAAAGATTGAAGGGGACAGGAGGAGGAATTTCTGGTGTTTCCTGGTGGAGGAGAATGGATTATCATTTTTTAAAAAGTTTTTTAAAGGAAGCCATCTCACAGGGTATCTTTGCAGAAGGGTTCTCTAGGCAGGAAGAGTTGGTGCCATGTAGTCAGAAATGAATATCTGCTGGATGTAGCTCACTTGTAGGCTGGGGCAGCAAGGATTGATGACTAAGAAAGGAAACAGCAGGCACTGTGCTTAAGGAGTGTTTGTGTCCATGTGAAATGGACAGACCATCCATTTAAAAATGCATCATGATTTTGGTACACAAACATGCATTCAACTAATGGAACAAGATGAATATTTGCAAATGCTTTTAGCATTTTATTATTCCACTACAGGCAAAGCAAAACGTGTTGAAAATCACAGTATGGATGAAGGTAAGCAGCTAACCCCCCCCAACCACTGTGTGCCCTCTTTTTAGTGGCTTTCCAGCGACCAGCCAGCTGGGCAGCCCCAGAGCACTCGGATACATGGACTTAACTCTGGGCTTACCATTTGTCTAGCTCTCCACTCATTTCAACAATGCCATAATAATTTATCCTGCCTGACGATCCATATCTCTATGTTTTGGCAACTCTAAGCAAGTCTATGGCAACTGCTTAAAAACTATTTACCTGAACGCTAGCAGCAGTGGAAAATAAAGAGAAATAATGTGATGCTAAGAGATAAGTAATTTTCAAAGCAAAACCAGATGCTGACATTGTGGAGCTTTTGCTTTCCTGCTGCTTCAGCTGCTTGCGTACTCACAGCACTCCTGATTTTGAGGCAAAGATAAAGCTGTCTCCAAACAGAGAGAATGAATGCCTGCTTTCTGAGACACGTTCTTCCTTTTTGTTAAAGAAAGAAAACTGACAAAGACATTTCTTCCCCAAATCAACTGTGGTGTTGTAAACCACACATTAACTCGGCGGAAAAGAATCATAGGTGGACAAAACGCAACAAAGGTAAGAAATAATAACTAAAAAAACGCCATTTCTTGTTTCACAGTAGTAGTGGCAATGGGCTGAATGGATGTAAAGAGAAGCACAATTCATAAGGCAAAACACCAAGCTGCAAAATGCAGCATTGCAGTGCACATATACCCTGGAAGTGATGCAGCCTAAAGCTTAACACTACAGCTGGAAGTGAGAGCTACAATGCAGTCATAATGCAATACTTGCTCATACCAGGCTGGATTCTACATCTGCTTTTTTAGGAGTTTCACCACAGAAAGCTGGGGGGAGGGAGGCACTGCACGAAGTTGGGAGATTGAGCAGAATTGCTGCAGTTTGGAACATGCAGCTTTGTATCAGGCAGAGCCCAACATACGGACAATTTCTCAACAGCAGATTTAGTCAGGGAGATGAGGTGATGTGGAGGACGGTGTTTCCCTTTATGTGTGAGAAATAGCAGCCTGATGATGTCCTGTTATTTGGGTTTTTTACAAATAGGGTGAATTCCCATGGCAAATAGCAATTAAAGAGACTGGCTCCGAAGGTGCCACGGTGTACTGCGGAGGGGTCTACATTGGTGGCTGTTGGGTTCTGACTGCTGCACACTGCGTCAGGTAAGAACAACAACCTGGGAAAGGATTGCTTTGCAAGGTAGAAAGATTCATTTGTACGTTGCTGCCCTTCTCAGCTACTTGTTTGCTAATTCCTATTTGCCTATGGAATCAAACATCCAAGTCCAGGCAGAAACTACATGTATATGTATTATTATTCTGCAGAAACTTTGATGAAATGCAGAAGTTTATGGTTGATGGAAACATACAGTGCTTGTGCTAGGTACCAAAACATTTTATTTCGCTGCTTGTTTCCAGAGCAACTCGAGTTCATCTGTACCGTGTCTGGATAGGCCTGCTGGATACAATACAGTACGACAAGGAGATGGACACGTACAGGCTGAAGAAACTGATAATCCACGAGAATTACAATGCTGGAACATATGAAAATGACATTGCTCTGCTGGAGCTGAAGGGCCATGGGAAAGGAGAGTGCTCCCTGAAATACAGCACGCCTGCCTGCATTCCCTGGTCGGAGCACATGTTCAAGGCTGGCGATAGATGCAAGGTTTCTGGATGGGGACTAGAGAAAGGTATCTGAAGCAGTGCTCACTACTAGAATGTATTTTTATCACTGTGCTCAGCTCTCATTTTGAAAAGGCTGCGGAGTGGTGCGTGTAGAGCACTCGCAAGAGGCTGAGCACAGCAAACGTGGGCCGTGCTGTGGCACTCAGCTGCCACTCAGTTCTCCTTTCTGCACCACTTCCTCTGTTGTCCCAGTGAATTGGTCTGGAGGACACCTCTGTCTGAGGACTACCCCGACAAAAGGAAATGTTTGGTCTGCAGCTGTATCTGTTCCCTGAGCTGGCCAGCTGCATGGCAGCACAGAGACTCTCCTTAACCTCAATACATAGCTCACCTGAATCTTCAAGATCCAGTCCCCTCATCTCAAGAAGACGCAGAAGAATAGGAAAAAAGGGAACGAGGATGATCAGAGGCATTTCTCTGTCTCAGAAAAAACAATATACCGGTTTCCCAGTGTCTGGAAACCTTGATATGGAAAACATGGGGAAAAAATTGAGGAAGATAACAAAGGGAAAGGGTAAAAATATCACAAAATGAAACTACTGTATTTAATACTGCAATTAAACCACTCTGCTTTTATTTTGAAATATAGGGCTGATGTATGGCAATACACGTGGGGTGAGTGCTAGTGGCAGTGTATGGCATCTGGCTTAAAATATTGAAGGTTGTATTCAGTAGATAAGAAAATATGTAACTTGCAATTTATGAGTGTCTTATATGCATTTATCTTGTTTAATTTGGAAATGTTTATTCTTTTCTTTTCTAGATTATACCAAACAATACGTGCTCAAATGGGGAAATGTTAATTTGTTTCAGAATTGTTCTGAATTGTACCCAGGACGATTTTTTAAAAAAATGGCATGTGCAGGCAAGCATGAATTTTCTTACTATAATTTCTTTACAGTCAAACCCAGTTTTTAAGGTCTGATGTACTGGCTGGAAATCTTTTAGACTTGGAAAATAATACACCAAATGCAACGATATCATCATCAGCAAAACACTGGCCACTGGAGGAGCCTACGACCATCCGCTGTTACGTCTCTGTTTATAAACACTAATGGGGACTGCATGCCAGGTTTCAGTGATTGTGGGCAAATTTCAGCACGCAGTTAGGTTTTCTAAACACACAAGCACTTTACAGCCACTGAACTTCCTCCTGCCTCTACTATATTTTATTCTGTTTCAGGAATGTATTTAAGCAAATGCCTTTTTTGGAACACGTTCATAGTCCTGTTGACTATTCATCTGCGTAGACATTTTTTACCACTCAGCTGC
This sequence comes from Penelope pileata, assembly GCA_013396635.1. Taxonomy (NCBI): domain Eukaryota; kingdom Metazoa; phylum Chordata; class Aves; order Galliformes; family Cracidae; genus Penelope; species Penelope pileata. Next base: position 89,946 of record WBMW01002613.1, read on the forward strand.
ACCCCAGGAAAAATATAAACTTTTCAAACTAAGATTAGTCTGGCCAGGAAACTGGTTGTCCTTCCTAATAATAAAACCAGCGTTTTGAGGACGCATTTTTACTTTTCAAGTAAGGAAAGGTATTGCCAAACACGTCTTAAAGAGCGATGAGTATTCAGCTTACAGGGCAGGTAGTTCTGACTGTTGCTTAACTCTGAAAGTAAAGGCAATCTTTAAGCAAACTACTTAACAAGGCAAATAAAAACTGAATATAAAAGCTAAATCATTTGTGAATAAATCCAGTACAACGCTAATGCAGGTAAAAATTTTGGAGTTAAAGACTGGTATCCACTGGAGTTAGTTAATGGGAATGTTAGTTAAAGGGAATGTTAATTCAATTGAGTAAGGGCAACAAAATCTAGTTTTATAGAATTAGTCTTTCCAGTTCTGAAACATCCACAAAACTCGTTCTCAGTAGCGTAGAGATTCAAGAAAGATTCAAGATTACATTGTTAAAAACGTGGAGAGTCATGCTTAGTACAGGCTCCTTATGTTAGGCCAGTCAACCAAGCAGAAAAGAGGAGTAAGGATGCTGTAACACACTTTTACTGAGTCTACAGGCTACAGCTTAAAGTGTTTTCCAGCTCTCTAGCGATGTTTTTGTCAACATCATATCCCTCCCTCTTTACTTTTTGATGACAACTACGTTTTCTAAATTGGAAACAAGCAGCTTTGTGACCACTGGAACTTGTGGAGAGCTCTGCAGGCTACATGTTGTGTCTCAGAGCTGCTACTGCTGCTCCAAAAGGTCCACAGCAGGACCCTGTCCACCAGGACTCTCACATCCCTTCATTCCTGTGCTCTCCTTGGACGTGCCCACCTCCAGGATGTTACATCCTGAGCTCTACTTTGTGTGCTAGCTTGCATACAAACTTACTTTTCATTTTCTCCTCTTTTGCTGCAGGTACTTACGATGGCTCCATCGACAGCTGCAAAGGTGATTCCGGAGGTCCCTTGGTCTGCTTTGATGCAGAAAACGTGGCCTACGTCTGGGGCATCGTGAGCTGGGGTGAGAACTGCGGGGAGGCCGGCCACCCCGGTGTCTACACGCAGGTTGCCAGCTATTACGACTGGATCAGCCACCACGTGACACGGAGTCTCATTTCACGGTACAACATCTGAAGCTCAGGAAATTAAACACTTCCTTGTCATCACTGATGTAAAAACAAACACTGGTTCTTTTTGTACAATCAGCAGGCACGTGCCTTAGCAACTATTAGTACACACCTTGAAATAACGAAGCTTGACAACACTCAATTCTCTATGAATACTACAATTTTGCAAAAGGCTGTACCAAAAAGTCTTACAGTCATTTAAGCCCACAGCAAAATTACCTAATAAAACCATGTTTACTGCAGGGAAATTAAAGCATCCGTCTTTTTGTTGTTACCTTTTTCCTTCCTCTCTCCACATTTCACATTGCATTTCTGCTGTAGCTGTTTATTTTAAATGGAGGACCATCCTGAAAGCAGGGGTTGGAAAATGGCAATAGGTGAACTTCACAGAAAGGACAGCAACCTGAGAACTTGAAAGCAACTCCACCATCCCAAGGTGTGGGTCAACAGAAACCATCAGGACGCTGCTTTGCTGGGCAGCTGACTCTTGAGGCTTCCTGAGAAGTGAGGCTTCAGACCACCTCCAGGCTGGTGGATGGAATGTGATCGTGGGGTTTGTTCTAACAACTACTCACACAATTGCTGTCTTGGTAGTTCTTTCAGCTGCAAACTCAGACAATTTCTATGTAGTTAATACACTGAATGTGATCATCTAGTTTAGGGCAAGTTTTGTGTTAATTTACAATCAATTAATTAATTAACTACAGCTGGTCACTAAGAACAACGAGATAAAAACTCCAACTTAAAAAGTGTGTTATCTATCTCAGGTTCCCAGTGTATATGTGTTCCTGGCATCCAACAAACAGGCAGGGTTTTCCTCTATGCGTCTACCTATACAATTATATAAAAATGCAAATATTTAAAAATAAAAATTACACAAAAACAAGTCTCAGACCTCAAGTTAAAAATGATTACTGTCAGCGTTGTAACAGTTTTACAACATACTTTGCTGGATTCCAATTTACAAGTGTTTTAACACCACCTTTTTTTGCTTACTCCTTGCAGTTCATCATCCTGGTGAATCGATAGCAGATGTTCCCAGAAAGCTGTTTGGAGGAAAAGGGGTGGGTTTTGTGAGTTTTGTTGGTTTGCGGGTTTGTTTGGGTTTTGGTTTGCTTTTGTTTTTCAATAACTCACCCTTGTCTGCAATGTTTTTACATTGTCATTGACTCGTCACCTACCAGAGCCTCGTAAAAGCCCCCACTGGCATGAGTTGGTGAGGTACAGGCTGTGCTCACCACCAGTAACCCCGGTCAGGGGGTGGGTTCCTGCTCCTGGGGCACAATCCTTCATTCCATCCCTGGAGGTGTTCAGGAACCATGGAGATGTGGCACTGAGGGACATGGCTCAGTGGGCAATAGCGGTGGTAGGGGGATGATTGGGCTGGGTGATCTCAGAGGTCTGTTCCAGCCTTTAGGGTTCTATAATTCTACAGCTGGAATGACGCTGCTGCATGGGGGTTTTGTGAGGTAACCTCGGGGAGAGGCTGTTCTGAGGACAGCAGCGGGAGAGCTGCCTCCCCTGTCTAACCTCATGCCTGTCTGGGACTTTTCCCAGCCATTCCTTTGGTTAGCTGTAACTAACACAAAACGCTGACGAGCAGGAACACCACAAGCAAGCACAGTACACCGCACACATCTCTGCTCTGCCCATCGGCCTAGAAATCTCGCCGTGCTTCTTCCATGCCCTGCTCTTCACAGCTTTGTCCCCAAACTCAACGCTATCGAGGAATCCTACGCACCTCAAAGCTTTCATGTCAAAAATTGAAACAACTCCCACATGGTTCCAGTGCACCTCTGCTAGGAGCCACAGAACGAGGCTGCATTACATGGCTAGGGTGTAGATAAAGCAGCGTAACAGTTTGCTCCAGCTCTTTTCAGTGCACCCAAGCGGGGCCCCTCACGCATAACACGCTCCTCCGCCGCGCCTCACCTCGCACGCTGGGGGCCGTGCCCCGCACCGAGCCGCGTTCCCTCCATCCCGGGGCAGCACCACAACCCCGCTCACCCCGGAGCT